>JARFJB010002022.1:837500-1195827 GCA_036346205.1 Vesta saturnalis | reverse complement strand
TTATGGTAAAGTTTCATACTAATAAAAGGGATAGGATGTTTATTGGAAAAATTTAAAATATCAGTGAATACTCTGAGAAAAACAGGTACAAAAGACATTTATTGCGTTTACCCACAAAATACGGACTTCTGTTTAGTAAATCTACAGCAGACAGTAAAAAAAGTTATTCTCAGAGGGACTAGACGAGGATGTACCAGTTCCTATTAAACAATACAGATGAGGAGCAGTTGGAATACAGTTTTTTTAATATAATATTAAATATTATTTTAAGAATTATTGTTGTTTTTATTTTTCCGTCAAATTTTATTTTATTTTCTTTTGTACCAACATGTTGATTTCAAATTGTTTGTATTAAAAGTTATTAGAAACAAAAATAAAATATTTACGTTGCTTATAGAGTGCTTTCTTTTATCCCTGTAGAAAAAAATGAAATAATTCAAATATTTTTTTTTATTTTGCGATCGACTTTACCCATACACAGTCTGTTTGTTAAAACACAAATTAAAATGACTGATCGAGTTTACCCCAATGTACGGGGTAAAGTCTATCATACTTTAACAAAAAAAAACAAAAAACTATTAACATTAGAAAATTTATAAGAAACGCAAACAGTACTTTAATGACAAGAGAAGCTATATTTTCGATATCATGAAAAAAAATCCTACAATAGCCACGCCAGGACAAAAACATTAATTTTTTTGATCGACTTTACCCCGGTTGACGGTATTTCTTTTGATTTACTCTTTGTAGGTAGGAATGTCGTGTGTTGTTTTCCACCAGGTATTATCATATCATAATTGAGAGAAACTAGGAAGATCATGCCAGAGCTTAGAAGCCGAGTACAGGACCGTGTAGCAAACATGGCAAAGAATGGTATCAAAGACTTTAGTAATACTAATAATACAAAGAAACAATTAAGATTTATTTAACCACCATAACTCTATAACGACAACACCTACGTACTTAAAATTTTGTATTTAAGCTTGTTTTCATTTCGCTTGGAGCTAACTAGATTTTGGGAGAAATCCAGCGGCGGAGAGGGGGTTTATTAGGATCAATTTTTTGTTTTTATCAAATATTTCTAAAACAGCTGCATATTTCAAAGATATAAAAATACCTAGTTAAACATATTAATTATGCTATTTTTTGATACGACGCGTAATTTAGCAGCAAAAAAATTTCTAACGTAGAATTTAGGTTTTTTTTAAATATCTGAATAACGATTAATTTTATAAGAAAAAGTGTAGACATCTTTTTTAACGAAAATTTAATTTTACATAACTTGGTGAAATGGTTAAACTGTGTTATTGATTTATAAAAGCGCGCGGCTTTGGAATTTTTTTTATTGTATTGTATTGCGTTGTATTTATGCCTATTAATCTCTATCTAACATGAAATTTTAAACGTCATTCTGGCAGAGATTATTGTTTTTGTTTTTACAATTTTTCCTGTTTTCGTTATGAACGTATAAAAAAGAAGTTGCATAGTTATTCTAAAAAAATTGTAATTAAATTTACTTCATTTCTTGTAATTTCCACTTTGTAGGTTGGAAGGTCGTGTGTTAGTTCACACCAGATATTTTGGGAATGTATAGCCCCATGTACATACATAAAGATGACATCCCATACTGAAAGAGCTATGTTCGAAGACATAGACTGCTTAAAACAATATTCACGCCATACAAAGTTTTCAAATAAGTCACAGGATCACTAAATTTAGCTGACTAAAAACACCACATGGTTCTATCAGGGTTGTAAACAGTAAAGGAAAGAGCTGATGTTTTATAAACAAGTGGATTTAATGTAAGAAAGGGGTCTAAACGGTGTATAGTATGCTTAGGGTTATTAGTGATTGTAGTGGCTTCGGGTCATTTGAAATAGCAGATCTTTCACACTTTGACAGTAGGATTGGTGGTACATAAAAATTGGAGCCAATTAGATTTATGAACATTGAAATCTCCCAGAATTGAGATATCGCAACATAAGGAAGAATGACCGTCAGTTCTTACCGAGTTGATAAAATCGGCCAACCTATCTTAATGAGCCCATATAAGGATGGTGGTACCTCCTCGGCTGACGTGGGGTACAGATGCCTCACACCGTCAAATGGTTTTTAAATTAGTGTATAAATTCTTAAATTGGAATGTTGCACCTATATGTTATTAAAAATGTGACCGACAGTTCTTACCGAGCTCATAAAATCAGCGAACCAATCTTAAGGAGCCCATATAGGGGTGTGGTACCTTCCCGGCTGGCATCAGGTACAGATACCTCCCGCCGTCAAGGGTTTTTTATACTACCGTATAAATTCTTAAATTAAAATTTTGCACCTGTATGCTATTCCAATTAAAGTAATTAGCATTCTAAAATTTCCGGTTATATCGGGCCTTATTTTAAATAGAACCACCTACATTTTTGAATTCCTGTAGACTGTTACGCGCTAGTTTAGCACTAAGCATCGCGTAGGATTATTAAAATAAGCGTTCGTCCTTTCAACTCTATGAAGACGGTCGGGGTTCATAGTAAGTGTCAAGAATCTGCAAATGGCTTCAAAATTTACACTATTTTAAACTAAAACACAAATCTGATAATAAATATCAATGGCACCACTACGATCAAAATTTATCGGAAAACATATATGGCCGCGATCCCAAAAATATTGAGTGATCATAGAAAACAAAATAAATACCCACTTAATTTAACACAATTTATAATAGTTATTTTAGACGTCAAAAAGTTTAGATTTTGAAGACGTAAATGAAAAAAATAGTATAAATGGTGATAATATGTATATCAATAAATAAATTGTGAAATGTTAAATTTTTCCTATTGCCCCTGTGTATTTTACATAAACAGTCGTTATTACTCAACGAGAATCAGATAACATTGACCAAATTTTAAAAATGCACTAAAAGATCTAAAGTGATATTTGTTCTGTAACCATTGTATGTAATTTAATTTTTGTACATAAGAAATAGGATTTGTTCTAATTTAATTAGAATATTTACTTATCGTTATTATTGTTGATATAATAGCTAGTAGCTATTTCCAGAAACAATAATTAATTTATTAATTCCTGTATACTCCCCAAAATTAAATCAATCTTTTAACACTGATTATAAGCGTACATCTATTACGTGCAATAGTTCCTTGTAATTGAAAACGCAATTTCAATTTTTTACAATACGTGTAAGTTTTTGTAATCTCAACTACAAATATAATACAAATCCTATAGAAGTTATTCAAATTTGACTTTTTTGGGGTGACACAAAAACGTTAAAAATTTTATTTCTTTTTAAATAACAACCTTTATGTTTTTCTTGTATCATCATTTCGTGTTTAAACAATTAGAGAATTTTCAGTAGCTTTTTCTATTGTAAAAGGCAATATTTACAAGGTTACATCAGTTGTTTGCAACTTACGAAAATTTTTTATTTGAAACCAAATCTTAGTTATACATTTCCACTGTAATATTGTACATATTACTTTACAACCGAACGTTGAGGCGGAACCTTATTAATTTCATCGCTATATTTCTAACTCGCTCGTTCGGCTGTCCATAATCTTTATTCGCGCTTTTACATTTGATGGAAATGAAATATGAGGTTGAAATTTTTACAGTATATTTTTTATTACAAAATAAAATTTGGATTTGCTAACCGGTCAGATCACCCGATAAACATTGGAAATGCAGGCATATAGGTTTCTAAGAAAGTTATCCAGTATCTTGTAACAATACTACATATGAAAAGAGTTTATTAAAGTTGTAAAGCAGAACTAAAAAAGAAACATTCATTAAACAGTCTTTTTTAAGCCTTCTTTTTCCGTAAAACTACAAGAAACAGAAAAATGTCGTATCTGTTTAGAAATTTATGTCACCTCAAAATGGATTCATTCAAAAATCAAGAGCTAAAATTTGTGCAACATAAGTGTTTACCAAAATTTGGGTTGACTGTCCCAAAATCTATATTTATACTCTGATTTTGTGATTGTCTGTATTTGGGCCAAGTTTCACCCATTATGTACACATCAATTTCGTTGGAGGCGCGGCAAAATAGTTTCCGTCAATGCTCAAGAGATAAAACTAAAACTTGGACCGAACATTGCTTGAAATGTATGTATGAGTGTTAGACAGCATATGGGGCGAATTTTGCCAAAAATAAAAATTTATTCATTAATTTTGTTGGTGATGTGGAAAAATCGATAGCGTCGATAACCAAGAGCTATATTCTGCAACACACGAATATTGATGAGCACTTGGGCTGGAAAACTATATTTATACATTCATTTCCTTGGGGCCGCGGCGAAATTGATTGGCGTAATGACCAAGAACCAAATTCTATAGACCATAAGTGTTGGTCAGCATTTCTTTCAATTATTTATACACTAATTTTGGTCGGAGTTGCAGAAAAAATAGCTCTTTCGGTGGTCAAAAGCCAAGTTCTGCGGTATATAAGCGTTGGTTAGTATTTGGGCCAAAGTATATATATATATATATATATATATATATATATATATATATATATATATATATATATATATATATATATATATATATATATATATATATATATATATATATAATACTGATTTTCATGATGTGCGTTAATTAGACGTTTCTGGCAAACCAGACAACGGATCAACCTGAAAATTTGACAGTAGGCATAAATTAATATGATCTACACGCCTAAAATATTTTAGATGTTGCGGCTTTGCCGCTTCTACTATAAAGTAGCGATTACTTTGACTATCAAATGGAAGATCCTGTATATAACATCATATTATGATTTCCTATTACTTTGTCAACAACTTCATGTATTATTTTTCTATACCTATCTATTACCGTTTAAGAGATATAAATTAATTTCGATTTTTTTTTTACAAAACATGTACTTTTATAAACGCTGATAATCTTGAACTTTCTGGTACTAAGACGATCAAATTCGAAATGGAGTGGAGTGATACCATGAGGATCTTCACTTCGAGTCATATTTTTATTTGCCTCATACAGGGTCTTTAAAAATGCAGATACTTTGTTCACATGAAAAAGGAGTGGAAGTCAATTTTTTCAATTGGAACACCCTGTATATTTACACATTTTTGAGCTCTACATCCAGTTTTAGATTGACTTTAATCAGATAATGCTATTTCGAACCGTTTTCGAGATAAACTGTTTCAAACAGAAACTGACGTGGTTTCCTTGTATTCATCACTTATTTTTGAGATTTAACATCTATTTTACACTACGTAATACAATTTCTTTTCGATTTAGTTTTTCAACAGTCTCAAATCAGTCAATTCGAAATTGATATACCTTAGAAAAAGTTACAGTTTGTATGCATTGAGGTATTGAGTGTCTCTACCGTACAACATTGCAAATTAATATTTTTTAATAGTGTGCTTTGGAAAAATAAATGATCCAATTTTGAAACTTCAAACTTTCGTTGGTGGTTTTGACTGATTGTGATACTAATTATAATAGAAAAATGTCAAGATTAGGTTACAGTAATGAATATTTCTTGAATTTATTACTTATTCATGGTGAGTGCAATAGAATTGCAAGTAGAACATGCCGAGTATTTCATGAAAGATATCCACAACTTTCGAAGCCGAATAATAATGTGATAAATCGACTACTACAAAACTGTAGGTTGAATGGAACCTTTCGTCCAAAAATCATTCGTAGAAAGCCTGAAGTGGATGGTGATGACAATGGCGTAACAGTTTTGGGATTTTTTAATGCATTTCCAAATGCTTCTCTATACGAGGCTGAAAGGGAGATAGGTATACCCTACCTGACAATTTATCGCATTCTTAATAAGCACAAATGGCATCCCTATAAATTCTATTGGGTCCAACATTTGAAAGAGACTGATTTGCCTCGTAGAGTGGAATTCTTTGAATGGTTACTTGTCAAGACTCAAGAGGATGAACATTTCCTTGACAGTATCATATGGACAGTTGAGGCCAAGTTTACAAAAAATGGAATTTTTAACAGATACAACAGTCATTATTGGGCGCCAGAAAATAATTTAATGTATTTTGTGCCATAAAAAATGAGTCAATTTTTTATATCGAGTTTTATGATGATAATTTGAATGCAACAAAATATGAAGATTTACTGAGAAATGTAATTCAAATGTTTTTAAATAATAGGCTAGGAAGAGAACGTGTATGGTACCAAATGGATGGTGCTCCACCCCACAATTTTCGTTCAGTAGGCGAAGCTTTAACTGCTTTTTGGTAATAATGGACCTTTTCGTTGGCCTCCTAGAACACCAGATGGCAATCCAATAGATTATTTTGTGTAGGGTTTCATTAAAAATATGGTTTACTCCAACCCAGTAACAACAATGGAATTATCAGCGTTTATAGAAGTACATGTTTTGTAAAAAAAAAATCGAAATTAATTTATATCTCTTAAACGGTTATAGATAGGTATAGGGAAATATTACGTGTTGTTGACAAAGTAATACGAAATCATAATATGATATTATATACAGGGTGTTCCATTTGAAAAATCAAAGTAGTCGCTACTTTATAGCAGAAGCGGCAACGCCGCAAGATCTAAGATATTTTAGGCGTGTAGATCATATTAATTTATGTATGCTGTCAAATTTTCAGGTTGATCCGTTGTCTGGTTTGCTAGAAACGTCTAATTAACGCTCATCGTGAAAAGCCCTGTATATATATATATATATATATATATATATATATATTATATATATATATATATATATATATATTTTTTTCAAGTGTAAGTAGGTATTTTTATATAAATGAAAGCCCGCAGCAGATCAATTTACAAGTCTATGTAACGTATTAAAAATCGAGCATTGCTTTATGAAGGTAGCTTATTCGCACGGGGGCTCATTAAGCTGAAATTTGCTAAAATAAAAGACAGTACAAGGCTCCCTCACTCTTGTATTTGTATGAATTAGCATTGTTGTTTGTTTATATTTCTATTTGTGTAGAGGTGGGCGTGTACATGATACCGCTGGTTATTAATTGTGGGTACGCACTCCCGGGTCCAGATAACCATTAAACACCTCGAATTTTATTTTGATTGTTTTATTGTTATATAGATGAATGTGTAACTTAAGAAACGGGCGCTGTATTTTTCTAACGCACTCAAACTTATACATCGGTCACGATGTTAGGATCTATTTATAACTTACTCTTGTAAGGCTTTGTTTAATGAGGTTTTTTTGTGTCAGTTTGTTAAGTAGAATTGTTTGTCTGCGAACTAATTTCTCTTTATATGTAATTTATTGTAATTTGGCTTATGTATTTTGTGCTTTCGTAGTAACTAAACAATTGTGTATGTGTAAATTCCTTGCCTATTTTTGTTTCGTCTTTGCCTTTACCGACATGATTGGTTTTAAAGGGCCACATGTTTGGTATTACGATATTATTCTGATTATTTATAACACGATTGTGGGTGTGATGTTACAATTTTGTACGCACTTTAACCTGATTTAATGGTGTTTTGTTATCTATTTAACCCTTTCATTGTTTTTTGTGTTATTTGATTTATTAATGTACTTGTGCAATTACATATTTATGAATAAAGTGGGTTTTATTGGTGGTTCTTTTCCACAAAAGTATATTAACGGGCTGAACCACCATTGCGCAAAGCTCGTTAATTTTAATTTGAGTAGTTTCATTGTTTACCTGCCCCTCGTGATGCAACACTCACCTCATCCAGCCTATCTAATTCAAATAGCACGGCGTACCTACCACTACACGGCCACTTCGATCAGATTTGAGGTTTGCCTGTAATTAAATGTCTGACTTGCAAATAAATTCTAATGTTTTAATTATTGCCAGGAAAGTCCATGTAAGGCAAGCAACCAATTTGAGTAATAGTAACATTATTGTCAGTAAAGTCAAGATAAATCACGTAGCGATTATTTTGTTCTTGAATTTGCATGATTGCAAATAAGTTCAAATTACACTTTTCAAGATAGGGTACCTGGGGGATGCTACATTACCTATAAAATATTTTAAGAACACTTTTAAAAGAAAGTTCCTGAAGTTATGTATTTTGAAAACAAGACAAATTGAAAGCGTCATATCATGTGATATGCGTATTATATTATATAACGCATCTGATATTGTATTTTCGCACACGCACACGCACACGCACACGCACACACGCACACACGCACACACGCACACCACACGCACACACGCACACACGCACACACCCACACACGCACACACGCACGCACGCACGCACGCACGCACGCACACGCACGCACACGCACACGCACACGCATATATATATATATATATATATATATATATATATGATATACGCGATAATAATGCGAAAGCGCGGATGCAGATATGAATGCGGATATATATTTATATGTATAAGTTATCTTGTTGTGGAAAAGTATACATTGCAACCACAAAACGTAGCTTTGGTACAAGACGTAAAGAACATATGAGATTTTGTAGATTAGGTCAACCAGAGAAATCTGCAGTACTGAGCATGCTTTAAATAAGTTAAATCGTGACATTCAATTTGATAATATGAAAATATTGTCAAAAGAAATTGATTATTATGTTCGTTTACAACGTGAAGGTATTGGGATATGTATACATACTAATAACTTCAATAGACAAGAAAAAAAGCTCCGTTTAAATAGGTTTTGGCATCTATACTTAAATACAGGCGTAAAAGTACGCATTAATTTTAATTTTAATTTTAATTTTGGCTTTTGGTATGTCTAAATGCTTTAATGTTTTAATTTTTCAACTTTGACAAAATTGTTTTCAACATCTTTAAGAATTTTAATAGATAATACTACTGACGAAGATAACTGTAAGTGTTATCGGAACGTTTAGATTGTATAATTTAAAATACACCATTAAAAAACCTAAAAAAGATAAGTATTTTATTAAATGCTTTACCAATTATATGTTAAGTTACCAAAGCACTACGATAAGTTCACATATGCAATTGAAGTTAAAGTTAAAATTAAAAATTATACTAATCATACCACATTATGTTTTCACTGTAAAATAGCATGTACATTTATTAACTTTGATAGATTTGACTAGATTTTTAATTGATATGTCAAGTTTCTATTTGTGAATGCTTTTTTATCAATTTCAAATTAAAGTTTTCCACAAATTTACACTTACATCAAAATTTGATTAAATCTTGTTAAATTTTCTCTTTATTTATGACATTTTTCACTGTTAGCCTTCGACCGTTAGAGGTTTGTAAGTAGTGGACTGCAAAAATTTTATTATCGTAATAAACATTTGTCACGATTGTTACCGCGGTAGAAAAGATAATTAGTGGATTTTTAATATCTTGATAATAGTCGTAATTTGATAATGTTTTCGGAATATTCTATTTTACGTATTTTTATGTAAGAAATGTGGGAATGCATGTAACTGATATTTGACTAAGGGTTGGAAAACATATGTAAGGGTCGAGACAAGCAGGTGTACGCTTGACACCGCTTTATTGCCGGGAACCGTACACGACTCTTTGAAAGGTGCTGTATGCACATACTTGTGGTAAAAACTTCATAAATGTAATAATTAATTACGTCGGAACATAGCGCAAATTCAAAGGGATCTTTGTTTGGTACGTTAAGAATCGAGACCTACATGTAGGGCTTGTTACGGACGAATGGATATTTTTAAAATTAAGATTTCGTTCAATAATTAATGTGGAACTGTTCTAACGTAATGTTTCTTGTTTTTTTTATTACTTTTAAAAACGGGGGTTGTTTTTCGGGAGTAGATATAGTTAGTTTGAAATCGGAGGGGAAGGGAGTTGTAGTTAGAGTTTCAATGGAGTAAGATCGATCGGGGTGTTTGATTAAATACCTTCCTCGAAACAGTCTGTATATAAATATTTGATCGTATACATTCTTGGAAAACTCTAACCGCGAATTTGTTTTTTTCTTTTACTAAACTAAATATTCGGGTAGTAATAAGCGTGCGTGTAAACAATATATGTATAATTAATCGTTTTCGTCTTGGGTTTAAACGGGGTATCGTAACCCGTTAAATATTGGTGAATAAGTGGTTAATTGAAGGATTATAATATTCAACGTAAGTAGGTATTTTTGTACAAACGAAAGATCGCAGCCTACGCAACGTATTAAAACTCGAGCATTGCCTTGCAAAGGTATTTCATTCGCACGCGGGCTCATTAAGCTGAAATCTGCTAAAATAAAAGACCGTTCAGGGCTCCCTACCTCATCACTTGGGTGAATTAGCATTGTTGTTTGTTGTTTATATTTATATTTGTGTAGAGGTGGGCGTGGACGAACGGGTACAGAATAAAACTTGGGTATAATTGTAAATAGGCAATTACCGGGTCCAGATGACCATTAAACACCTCGAAGTTTATTTTTATTGTTTTTATTGTTGTATAGATGAATGTGTAACCTAAGAAAGGGACGCTATATTTTTCAAATGCACTCAAACTTGTATATTGGTCACAATGTTATGATTTATTTACAACTTACCTTTGTAAGGCTTTGTTTTAATCAGTTTTTTGTGTGCCAGTTTGTTTAAGTAGAATTGTTTGCCTGCGAACTAATTTCTCTTTAGATGTAATTTATTGAAACGTTTGTATTTTGTACTTTAGTAGTCACTAAACAGTTGTGTACATGTAAATTCCTTGTCTATTTTCTTTTGTTCTTGCCTTTACCTTATTATCACCTGTGAAATTTTACTGTTGTTATATTTTATATGTACCGTAGTTTGCCTTGTTGTTTTATTCGCTTATTCACTTAAAGACCGGCATGATTGGTTTTAGAGGGCCACACGTTTGGTATTATAATTTGTATTCTGATTTAGTTATGACACAATTGTGGGTATGACTATATGTTTTTTTAAATTGTGTTTATGTATTTAACCCTTTCGTTGTTTTTTGTGTTTTTTGATTTATTAATGTACTTGTGAAATTACTTATTTATGAATAAAGTGGGTTTTTTTGGTAGTTCTTTCCCACAGTAATTGATTAACGGGTTATACCATCGTGGCGCAAAGCTCGGTAATTTTAAATTGAATAGTATCATTGTTTACCTGCCCCACATGATGCAACACTTAACCTCATCCAGCCTATCTAATTCAAATAGCACCACGTCGTACCTACCACTAGACGGCCAATTCTTTTGATCAGATTTGAGGTTTGGGAGTAATTAAATATCATAATTGTAAATAAATTCTAATGTTTTAATTATTGCCAGGAAAGTCAATGTAAGGCAAATAATTAATTTGAGTAATAATAACATTATTGTCAGTAGAGTCAAGATAAATCACTTAGCGATTGTTTTGTTCTTAAATTTGCATTATTACAAATAAGTTCAAATTAAACTTTTCAAGATAGGGTATCTGGGGTATGCTACAGGCTGTTCCGATTTGTCATCTTGGCAGTTCAATAATATTTAATTTTATTAGGGATTTAGTTACTAATATTAGATTCCACAATTGGCTTTATACGTTTATCAAACTGTTATATTAATAGCAGGATTATGTTTGCGTTTACAATTTTTCATATTTAACATCTTAAACAATTTGAAAAGATTTTAGAACTACTGAGGTGGGTAACTGTATTATCGAAACGTATAGATTTGTAAAAATACAAATATAAAAATATTCAGCATTAAAAACTCAAAAGATAAGTATTTGAATTATGTGTAATTACTAATCTACGGTGTGTATTGTGTTAGCAGCAGCCACTGTTGGTTTAACAAAATGTCGAAGCCTTTCTTGTTTTTATTTCAATTTCTAGGTCTTTCTTAATATACCCATTTATGAGAACACTGTGGAAAGAATGAATTTAATTTAACTAAACTGTCTTTTTTAGAACGCTGTAAAAATGTAATAGCCACTAATACATTTTCCAATATACTGCAAACTTTTGCGAATGACACCGATAAACGTTTGAAGATTGTTTCTATAGATTATTATAATTGAGTCCAGTGTTGAGGCTTAACATTATGTTAAAAACAAAACAATGTAAAATATTTGTAATACCATAAACCATAATAGCATAAACGTTGGAAAAGTAAAGTCACTTTTTATAAACCTATGATTTGAAAATTATAAGTTCAATTTTAATGCAATATAGGAATTTCTTCAATTGTACAGACGCCTGTAATATTTCATTACAGTTTAGAATTACAGTAAGTAAATTTTTATAAATTACAGAAATTTATTGATTTCATTTCACCCCCAAAGCGTATAACCCCAGTATTACACTGATAATTTACGTTTAGATTCGCTTTTTCATGTGCTATTGTGCATTCGGTTCACCGAATATGCAGTACACATTCAAAATTGCTCAAATTTATTAATGTTCAGTTGTTTCACACAAAGAGTAGTAAATGGGTCACTTACCATCCCTCGTGTTTATTAACAAAAGCAGGTGTGTCTAATAATAATAATATTAATGTACACATTTTTGCGTAATTAAGATTTTGTTTTCCGATTATAGATGCATTTGCATGATTATATGATGAATCCTTTAATTTTGATAACGTGATTATAATCCTCGAGTCGCGGAATGTGGTCTGTGTTCGTGTAGCTCCGGCTAGGTGCAGGAGGAAGTTGTTTGGAATAGAGATTGGTTCAACGTAACCATAGCTCTCTAGCCGTGTGCTCGATCTCGATTTCTGTTGTATTTTAGTGCGCCTACGATATCTAGGTAATATACGTGGTGATAGAAATGGTGCTGTTTTAAACTTCTTCGAGGAATGTTTCTTAAAATACTGTATTAAACTTTAAGTGAACGTTATTTAAAATAACGATTTAATGTGTATTCAACTCACGCTACCCTTGAGCTTCTACTTCTTCCTTCTTGTAAACTTGATCTCTGAACAGGTAATAGATACTCTTTTTTATTTATTAGCGTTATATCATAACCTTGTTTATGTGAGTTGTTAAAAAAAATTGGGAAAGTTCCCACCATAGGTTTTTTAAGGGTTGATTTCGTGACAGTCAATTGTTATTATTTTTGATTAGTTGTGCGCCTTGTGTTAAGTACCTACGAACACGAACTTTTACGGCAATTAAAGGGTGCAGAAAAGTTAAAAATTCAAACAATCACAACAAATAAACACCACATCATTCGAATTTACTGTTATGAAAAACGAGTTAATGATCTGCCGGTAGGTAAATGTGTTTTGCAATTACTTTGGTTAATTTAAGTAATTATAATTAGTTAACATAATCTAGGTACATATATTTAGTTAGATAAATACATACTTAATGTTATAAAATTTGTTATCTAGGTATTTAAACTGATGCACCTATCGTTTTATTATTGAGATAGTGGGTAATACTGATATACTTTAACAGGTTTTGTAAAACGAGTTTATGTAATTAAATCAAAATAAATGCGCTTCTTGTGCTGTTTAACATTCAGAAAATCCTTAAAATTCAAAAATAATTGCAAAGTAATATGGAAATTGTATTTCAGGTGAGGTCGCGATCTTGAAAAAATCTTGAACTTCGTTTTAAATGAAGGATTTGCATTGTTTCTTTACACTAATCTCAAAAATTAATTAGTTCTTTTTGCGGAAATTATTTACATATATTGTTTTTATTTTAAGTTCTACAAATTTAATGGGCTCAAAGAGTTAATTGATTCGTCATGTCTATGGTTTACAATTTTTTTTTGTTCTAATGTCGAGGTTTACTCGTTTATGAGGAACGAAAAAATTGGAGAATTATTCGGTTAGTAAGGTTTGACAATAACAACTTCAATGCTTTCTTAATCTTAGATTAGGGTTTTGGATTTGTTCAAATCTTTGAATAGATTTGTATTTACGGTTCATTTTAGACATCTAAGAGAATACACTATCACTGAAAAGAATTGGGCCGGTCTTTACGTTTTAGTACACTAATTAATAAGTAAGTGTATACTCCAGGCATAAAAATGTGTAAAAGTTATGGGAACTTAATCTTTTAATATAACCTTTGTGTGTTTTTAAAAATTACTTAATACATGTGATTAAACGCTAATTGAATTTGACATAAATACAGTTTATATAAAGTATACGCTGCGCCGGGTTCAAGCTGTGGATCATTTCTTCAGCATCTTCCTTGACGTTCATCAATTTAATTTATTTAAATACAGCCCCATTCATTTTTTTAATAGTCTTGGAGGACTTATCTCTGCATTGACTGATTTTTAACATTATAGTGCCCGGCACTATAAAACATTTTTTATAGTTATTTTCGTTAAGTTGGGATCAATTAAGTGGATAATATTCTTTAACTTTGGCGTTAACTAACATTAACGTTAAAGTTATTAAGACGGGCAGATTGTTTTTGGAGCTTTCAAATTCTCGTGTAATATGTAAATTCATTGAGATTTGCAAAAGATTAAATTCTTCGAAGTGTCTCCCTTGGGGAGATATTGTGTCCTTTCAGAAGTAATAAAATTTATTGATATTATGTATACAGGGTGAATTTTTTTGAGTTTCACTGCCCGTAAATGTAGATCATTTTAATCAAAATTATATAGTCCTTACGGATCTTAAAAAATAGGTAGGTTTCATTAATTTGTTATATTTTGTTTGTGTATGGAAATATTAACATACATTATTACACCGTTGGAACGATTATAAAATGTCCTTCATTATAGGTATATTCTCAAAAACAAAACATGTTTCAAACGGCGAAACTGTAGAGCGTGGCCAATTATGTATGATGAAGTCTACTGTTAGTAAACCTTTTTATTACAATGTGGAGACTATGCAGGGTATTCCAACACAATCAAACCTACATTTTTAAAATAGAACTTTTTTTCTAAATTTGAAAAGATGAGGCCTAATAAAGATAAATTACTGTTATTGTTCGTATAACTATCCTCCATAGTTTTAGAATATTTGCTAGATGTGTGAAATTGTAAGGTTAAATTAAAGCATAAACAATTTTGGATAAAATTAGAATTGATTCTCTGTTCCATAACTTATTTTGAAATTACTCTCAAAAGCGCAGAATATTGATGAGAGTTAAAGTTGTACTACTTATTAATTTCAAGTGGAACACCCTGTATATTATAACTGTAAATTAAAGGTTATTTTATTACCTTTTCATCAGTGTTACGCTTCTTTAACAAATTTCCAAACATTTGCCTATAATTAATTTTCAAGACTGTTATGACATACATTCAGAGAACTTCCATAGCAACAATTAATATTTCTTTTTATTTACAGAATAAAAGAAATTATAGTATCATTCACTTAACTTAACCCGCAAGGATGCGCGCGTGGGTAAAAATACCCGCTTCAAGTTCTATCTAGTATAATCTATTAAAAATTTCGGTTATTCGCGGAGGCCTATTGTACCCCTCAGGTAAAGCCTAACAATGTTCCCTATGAGCACGAACAGCGTACAGAGTATTTTAAATCAGTCCTGTGCTTTATTTGGCCGAGAGTGGGTGATTGTGACATCGTTGCAATGACGCATAGCCTCACGATAACGCGATTACTTATAGCTATAAGATAGCGCACGGGCTGTTCTAGTATATTCTAGAAGTTTCCAGAACACTTGGCGCCAGAAATATAAATGGAGCATCGTTGGGGAGTGAAGCACCGAGCTGGTAGGCTAGTGGTGACACGACCTGCTTAGCATTCGGGAGGTAATGGGTTCGATTCCAGTTACCGTTTATCCTGTATGAGGTTTTTTCAGGGGGTTTCATGCACTTGTAGAAGCATGGTCACTGCGTATATGCACACCATGTGCGGCTACTTAGACGAATTCTGAGGTAGTATTTTTCCCCTCTGAACCCTAGCTCCGTTCCTTCCGATCCTACCCTGACCACACCCATCCTTAATCCCACCATGCATATATACGTAATGTATATATGTATGCTGGGAATCCATGATTGTGGCTGAAGGAGCTTGGAAAGCTCAACCAGCCCTCCCTCCCCCTTGAGAGGGAATGAAATACGTGACCCTTCCTTTCCTTCGGTGTGATGCATTCAGCAAATAGCGTCGTCGAATTAATAGCGTCGTATCAAATAAAATATTGTAGTTATTGCTTTCTCATATACGCACGTATAAAGAGAAAGCTATGTAATCGGTTTTAATTTTCAAACACCTTTTTTTTACATATCTCGAGGTTTTGTGGCCTAAACAAAATGAAAAACATATTTTTAGTCTGACTGTATGTCTGTGTGTGAGTGTGCGATATCTTTGAATCATTAAAGTTATCGATAAAAAAGCCACTTTTAAAAAAAAGTTTAGAGTCTGTGTGTGTGTGTGTGTGTCTGTGTGCGTGATATTTTTTGAACCACTAAAGCTATCGATATGAAATGTGGTGCAAAAACCAGTGGCGGGACATTTTTAGGGGATGAGAAAACTAAAAAAATTCATTGCTTCGAATTTTAAAAAGTTACATAATTAGAATAACAAACTAATACTTTATTTTTTATATTCTTTCAAAATAAAAAAATATATAATGACCAGTGGCGCACCGTTTTTAGGGTGCAAAATTGTGCATTTTTTAATTTATCACCCGATTTTTTGAAAGTCGAGCATTGGGGGTTTTTAAGATCCCTAAGAATAAATCATTTGTCAAAATTAAAAAATTCAAAATGGCGGATCGAAAATGGGGAATTATTGTGTTTAAAAACCAATATGACTCAAATTTAGGTATTGTGGGCTTTGAAGTTATTTATTTACATATATGAGAAAGTATCCTGGCAACTAATTTGGCAGCGGTTTTATGTATTATATTTAGTGTTTCATAAGTGTAAATAAATTAGACTGTTTTTCAAATAAATAACGTTACAAGTTAATAAGGTAAGAAGTAGACGACACAATATTGTGACCCATCTGCCAATCTAGAATAACTGCTATTGCAGCATGGAACTGTATGATAACTGACGATCTGATTATTCTCATTGTGCATTATACCAATATATACATAGATTCAGCACGAACAATATTTTCACGCGAAAGAAATGCCAGTCGAGCGATATTAGAAAGATAAAAGCACTTTTTGGATTACTTTTTTATGCTGGTGTATTAAAATCTGGACGTATCAACGCTAAAGAACTTTGGGAAAAAGAAGGATCTGGTGTACTTTGGTTTTCCAAAGCTGATCGTTATATGTGAGAACTCGCAATATTTCAAGAAAACATTCAAAATTGTTTTTTAATGATTAGTGAATGTGCAACTATTAACGAAATGTTGGAACCTTTTAGAGAGAGATGTTCTTTTAGACAATATATAAAAATATGGAATTAAGATTTTTCTTTTGAGTAACAGCCGTACATAATAGACAAATAATTTTGAAATATATGCTGGTAAACAGCCCGATGGAACATGTAAATTAGAAAATGATTCTTATTCAGTGATAAACAGTGATAAAAATGGATAATTGGTTTATGAGTATGAAGATAATGAACGACCTAGGTATTAGAAAAACATTAACTGACATGAGTTGGAACAATTAGGAAAAATAAAACAGAACTAGCAACTGAATATATTATCGAAAAATTACAAAGGTAATTGGACTATCCAAATTGAAAATTGCATTTCGATAATTGTCTTGTGCCTAACCAAGGAAATGTCATTGTTGAAAACTTAAAAAGATTTTATATCTAATAGCAACCACTTTTTATCTGCAAACAACACGCAACTTTTAGAAATAAGTTTTTTAACTATGGCATTGTTAAATTTGGTCCAATATTTTGTTAACCAATTAAAATAATTTATTAAATGTGCCTAATAAATAAGATTATTTAGTTTAGTTAATTTAGAAAATTATTCGGGAAATATTCCACTAAATAGCTTCAAATAACCAGAAAATTTTGCATTCAAGCGTGTTTTCTTTAAAAACTGCATTTATTCATTTTCATGCTTTTTTCATATTTTCCTATTTTTATTTCGCAAAAAATATGAAAGTAAACTTCATGCAGTGTTTAGAAAACACGCTTTCATGCAAAATTATCGGTAATTTTGATGCACTTATCCTATTACCACCGAAAACAAACTCTCAACATTCCAGTATGTTTGCGTTTTCAAAAGTTCAAGCCTTGGTTACATATTGCCCTAAAAAAGGTAAAATAGTATTACTTCGTTCGACAATGTGTCATGATGACTATGTTGACAGTGAATCCATAGAAAAAAACCTGAAAGAATAACATTCTAAAATTTAACCAAGGGCGGAGTGGACACTGTAGATGAATTATGTGGATCATATTTTGTATGGTCGGGCCGGCGAGAGGTGTCTTATGACTCATCTTTTAGTAAAGCATGGTTTAAGATTTTAAAAGCGTATGTTGTTATTGGTTCATATAGTTAGTAATTTTGAATACCAACAAAACATCGTCAGTGTTTCTAGGTTATTTTCAAATTTAAGCCGCGAATTTCGTTTAAGGTCTGTTCGCACTTATTCTCGCATGTAAAGTCCACCGAGTGTGGGTGGTCATATGATAAAAATATATTGTACAACTCAACTGTAAATGATTATCAGAACCGAGACTGGGTCAACAAAATTTCGTTTTGGATCTGTTTTACAAATTAATTATATCAATAATTTTCAATAAGAAACGAATTAGCTAGCAGTAGGCAGTGCCCGAATGAAGGGCGAAAAGTTTGGTTAATTGCGGAGGATCGTTTTAACTGACAGATCTCACTGCGTCAAAAGAGTCCTAACCGTAATTTGGTTATGGAAGACACTTATAAATAACTGATTTTGTCGTAAATAAATACACTATTGGATGTTAAAAATGAGATTAATTATTAGTTAATAACATAACCGATTTTAAAAATCTCATACAGGGTGAATGTGATCTAATCCGCCAAAATTAAAGGAGTACTAGAATTCATCATTCTAAGCAAAAAAGTTCATATGTATATGTGTCCGGAAATGCTTCTTTTCCGAGATAAAGTTGAAAAAGAAATCGCGTTTTCTTCAATATCTTTCGACTGTTTCGAAATAATTTCGTGAAATTTCGTATACGGGAGTTTTTCGGGATGACAAATTCAAATTTTTTGTCCATTTAGTTGTGGTTTCTAGAGGGCGCCAGCAGCAACCATTTCGACCTCTTTAAATCGTTTCAAATTTTTTGTGCTACACTGTATGCCATTTTTGACTAGCAAAATCAATTTTTCTATCTTTTCTGCTAAAAAAAGGCATATCTTAGTAAAGTCGCTAGGAGCAACCCTTTCCGAGAAAAACGCATTTAAAACTCATGATGCATGCACATTTTCGGAGGGTATTTTTTTGACAGGTTTATCAATAGGGATTCTTAATTGTTATTAAGTAACTTACTTGTTTACTTAAGCATCTGTCACTTTGCGTTCATTAATAATAAAATTTTAATAAAAAGCCAATAATTAAATACGATAGAATGCCTAGACATAATTTATTTTCAAATTTAGAAATGCGTGATATGATTTGCTTTTACGCACAAGAAAATTTTGTTGGGCGTAGAGCGCACAGACGATATTTATAATTGTATCCCAATAGACGGCAGCCAAATCGTGAACTTTTCCAACAACTTTTTAATAGACTTGGCACTGGTACTTTTCGTCCCAAAAGGGATTTCGTGGGACCCAAGCGTGCCATTACTGTAGATCAGGAAGAAGAAATCGTAACTTGAGTAGCAGAAAATCCAGAAATTAGCAGAAGACAATTGGCTAGAGACACCCAAGTAAGTCAAACAACAGTATTGAGAATCCTCCATAAAGAGAAGATATATCCCTACCATTTTACACTGGTTCAAAATCTCCTAGCAGCAGATCTACCAGCTAGACGACAGTTTGCTTATTTTATGCGCACTCAGCAACAACTTGACCATCAATTTTTAAACAATGTGCTATTTACCGATGAAGCCACGTTTACTCGCAGGGGAGTATTTAATTTCAGAAACAAGCACGTTTGAGATGTTCAAAATCCTCATGTTGTTAGTGAGCGTCATTTTCAACAAGAATTTAAGATCAATGTTTGGTGTGGAATTCTTAGGGAACTATCTCCTTGGTCCATATTAACTTCCTCCGAATTTGAATGGTCAATTGTATTTAGGTTTCCTGCAACATCATTTAGTTGATTTCTTGAATAATTTACCTTTAATTTTTCTACAAAACATGGTATTTATACAGGATGGAGCTCCAGCCCATTTTGCTATTCAAGTACGCAACTATCTTGATGAAACTATCCCGAATCGGTGGATAGGTCGTGGAAGCCTAAATCCGTGGCCTGCGCGTAGTCCGGATTTCAACCCAATGGACTTTTGTTTCTGGGGTGATATGAAATCATCAGTTTACGCCGGAATTATAAACAACCGAGAAGAATTATGGTACAGAATTGTAAATGCGGCCGAATCATTCCGAAATAAGAATATTTTCTTTAAAATAAGGCAATCTTTTAATAAACGTATTGATAAATGTATTGAAGTTAGAGGCGGGCATTTTGAACAGTTGTTATCAAAAGAACATGTTTACTTTTAATATTAATTTCTTTCTTTTTTCTTTTTTTAATGTTGGATATTTTAGTGCTCCTTACAAAAGTTAGTTTTAAATAAATAAACATTGTGAGTTTTGAATGCGTTTTTCTCGGAAATGGTTGCTCCTAGCGACTTCACTGAAATATACCTTTTTTTAGTAGAAAAGATAGGAGAATCTATTTTTCTAGTCCAAAATGGCATACAGTGTAGCGCAAAAAAGTTGTAACGATTTAAAGGGGTCGAAATGGTTGCCGCTGGCGCCCTGTAGAAACCATAACTAAATGGACCAAAAATTTGAATTTGTCATCCCAAAAAACCCGCATACGAAATTTCATGAAATTATTTCGAAACAGTCGAAAGATATTGAAGAAAACGGAATTTCTTTTTTCAACTTTGACACCCTGTATCTCGGAAACGAAGCATTTTCGGACCTATGTACATATGAACTTTTTTGCTTAGAATGATGAGTTCTAGTTCTCCTTTAATTTTGGCTGATTAGATAAGATTCACCCTATATATATATATATATATATATATATATATATATATATATATATATATATATATATATATATATATATATATATATAACGAATGTAAACCTAAGTACATCTATAGAGGTATATGTTAAATATAATAATTCTTTACAATGTTATGAAGTAACTAAGATTCTAATTTTTGCTTTAAATTCAAATATTGAATATCTTATAATTAAAGTCATCACCTTTACTTTCACTTTCATTTTCACTCGACTCCCAGACATTGATTACCAGAGGTTTTATCATTTCCTCAGCTCTTTTTTGAACGTCCCACCACTGGCTCATTTCCTTTTCAGCATGTAAAATACACTTTTGGCACAGTTCTCCATACTTGGTTTAACGAATCCTTCCATAACGATAAAACATTCTCGTCACTGAAGCCGTGTCTTCCAACGGTTTTGTTGTAATACTGTTTACACTTTGCCCATATTAACTCGATACGGTTGAATTGGCAGTGATACGGAGGTAAACGTAAAATTTGATGTCCCCATCGATGAGCGATTTCATCAATTGCATATATTTTTGGAACTTGTAAATTCTTGACAATTTGTAATAATTCCACTTTCAGCATATCATTCGAATGAGGAATGTTGTATTTTCTTAAAAATTGAAGATCTTTCTTCCAACTACTTGAAAGTAATTTTTCTACTAATGTAGAATGATAACTGGCATTGTCAAGAATTATCATACTTGGTTTTTCTAAATTCGGTAAAAGAGATGTTCTTGAAACCACTTTTGAAATAAATCAGCGTTCATATTATCATGGTAGTCTGCTGTCCTACTTTTACTGGAAAATATCAATGATGAATTATTAGGTATAAAACCATCCTGGTTGCCAGCACTCAGCACTATAAAACTAAAATTTGTTCGGTTAAAGATATTTTTAACAAATCGGACTATTTTAATGTCTCTTCTCCTAGCGGTTTGTTTTTTGTGCTTTTCAAATCATTATGCCATGATTTTCGAACGCTTCCTCGACTAAAAATCACGTCTCATCCAAAAAGACAGGATCGTAACTAATTTCACAACTTTTATTAGGAAAATATTTTTGCAAAAATGTTGCTCGAGCACCAGCAATATGAACCTGCTCCATTAAACGCCTTCTTCCACCGTCACCTTTGAATTCAAAACCAATTTTGTGTAGCAATTGTTTCAAACTGGTTTTACTGAAGGTAAATATTTTATCTTCTTTAAGTTCAGTTTGGAGTTTTTCGATAGTAATATATGAGCCTAAAATTAAACAGTGATTAACTCCATTTCAACAATAATTTTTGAATTATTTACCAGTTGCAAGCATGGTGTAAATTTTTCGTTTCAAAGCGTCTTTCATGTATTCGTCGACATCCTCTGACTTCGACTCCAAACGCAGCCTATGTTTTTGCGGTGAATTCGGCGCCGATTTCCCAGATTCTAAAGCGAGAGCCATTCTTACCTTTGTCCCAGTTACGGTTTTCTCGGAAATGCAGCACGCGAGAGCAGTTCGCTGCAACATAATATTGCATAAATATAAATTTAAATAGTGAAAATTATTAGCGTATCTGGATAATGGAAGTTAAAGGTAAACTTGGCCCCCCGTTATCGCGTTCCATCTCGAAATAATGCAGTATATTCATTAACATTACTTCAGTTTGGCTTTTCAAAGATTTACCTTTTAATGACATCATTATTTGCTGCAAAATAAATAAACGCATTCAATCAATTAGAAATACATTTTGCATTATAAACTTACCTCGTAATAGTGAATCTTAATAATAATAGTTTTGAAAAAAACTGTTGTTTACACATGCAATGGAAACTAATAAATTACGAAGCGAAAAATAAATTATTATAACTACAAAACACGATGCTATTATACGAAGAATAATTTGAGGTTAAATAGCCAAGACGACATCTGCAAGCGTCATGCGCTTTGACTTTAGAATCGACATACGTTTTTAAGTTCTGTATTTAAAATATATAGCAGACGTATATTATATAACCCGTCTTTCTTTAAGTGGGAACTTCGCACTAGGATAAAGGGAAACAGATGCGTTTCACAGTAATAATTATATCCCCAGTATCGAGTCCGTTATGAGACACCTCTCCCGGCGCTACTATAAGATGGTCACTAACAATATTTTATGGGTTTTTGAATATTATAGCAATCAATTATAATATTGTTTATAAATATATCAACCAAAAACAAATGTTTACTATAAAACTTTAATAAAACTTGGATTAACGCCAAAATGACATCGTAAGTACAGTTGGTATTAAAAGTCATTAATCGTGTAGGGTTAGCAACCATATTTTATCCTTTGCGCACACTTGCAGTACGCATATAAACGAATATAAACTCATAAAATATCTCGATGTTGTCACGTCAAATTTTGTTTATTTTGTTAAATTCACCGATTGGTCTGGTTCTAGCAAATTCTCGAAAGGATTTTTTATATTAGTAGGTATACAGTGTGAAAGCAGGTCAAACCAAAACAGTTTAGAAAAGTACCAAATTGTTGTATTTTATTATTACGTATAATAGGTATCTATTTGTTCCTAATCTACAAATATGTATAAGCAATCAGACTCCCAACACGTACACTTGACAACGCTGAATACCACGTCATTGATTTAGTAAGTTTTAAGCTATGACGTACAGGGGCTGGTGGCTTGAATAGCGTATAGAGTAAAGCTTTTGGTTTACAAAGAATTTGAAGAGCAATCTCCAAAGCGACAGTAAATCGCATCGGGAAGGTGTGTGGTTTCTCCCAGCAGAAAAGGCGGGAAACCAACACGTATTGTAAAATTTCTAATAAACGTATATGCCGCGAACATTCTTTGCAAATTTGTCAGGACTATCTTAACAATACGCAAGTCTTTGTACATGAAGATAGCGAATAGTTTATATTAAGTAAAAATTTCTTTTATACAATTTTCTTTTATTTATGATAAAATGTATCGAATATTTAAACCTGTAAGCGAAACAGGAATTAAATAATGTGTCGGGTATGAAATACCCGGCGCGCGTCGCTATATATTTCTTATAGGCGCGCGTCCTTACGTGTTAAGAGGAATATACTGGAATGAAAGAAATCAAACAAAAGCTAATCAATGAAATTTCATCTTAAGGGCTCGATGTCTAAATCACACACTCTACATATACGCAATTGCACCCTTTTGCTGAATTATTGTTGAACATTTTCTAAGATTTGCGGGATAATGTCCTAAAATGCAGTGCATTTATTATCCTTTGTTGTAGGTAGAGAATTGTAAACACGGTTTTTAAAATAACTTTATCAAAGAAATCCACGGGCATTAAGTCTAGTGATCTCGGCGGCGTTGCGTACTTCTCGGTAGAAGGAAACCAGAGTATCGTCCACAATACGTTGCTTATCGTAGAGAAGAACATTCTCTAACAATCCAGGCAAGCTCTGACGAATACACATTCCAAACCTAAAACCATTCAAAGTACCATATAAAAAAATATGGTCTTCCTAGATCTCCTCCCCCACATGAAAGGACCATAGAATCAATCGTATGTAAGAAATGCCGATTCTTCTCAATATGAAAATGAAAGTTGTGTTTATTCATTATTCCGTTTTGTATGAAATTGTTACGAAATGGCTGAAGTAACAGATAAGAGAGGGGGTGCGGGTAGCTCAGTGGCAAAAGAAGTGGACATGTTATTGATTTTGTAAGTAGGATAGTTCGTAATACATGTTACAATAGGGAAGGTCATAAATTAAACCGCGCTAGTTTGTTTATAATCGAAAATATCGGGATTTAAGCATCTAAATGCGAGTATTCCACAGCAAAGTTCAAAACAATCAAAAGCTTGGTTACCTTACGTCGTATAAGCCAGATGAACCGGTAAAACAAAATCCTTGGCCCGGGGCTTCCTGTAAAGCTTAAAAAATATCCGTACCTAAACAAAAGAAAACAACGTGCTCAAGACCAGCTGATCGTTCATCAACCTTATTTACTCTAATTCTACTTTACGTTAATTCTTATCAGTAAAATTCTATATCTTAAAAATAAAACAAGCTTTCATCAAACCATACAAAAATAAACGATCGTGGTCACTGCAAGGTCGCGTATATAAAAAATTACCATAAAAAAATAAGCAGATCAGTAACATGAACGCAATTAAAATATTTCTAAATTAATTTAATTCGTAAATAATGATAACGCTGTGAAGTAAGGCGAACATTACATGTAAAATTGAAATAACACACTCAAAATTCTGTAATACGATACCTATATTGCAATAATAATAAAAAAAATCGTTTCTGGGTTACATCAGCGTTATAATTTTGATGCTCCTTGGTAGAGTTCGCATTTAGAGCTGTGAAATCAAATATATTAATTAAAAACGCCATAGGCCATCGCTTACTTTACTGCACAACGTCGACACCGCGTTTTGTTTTATTGTAGTAAGAGATAATTTCTTGCTTTTTTAGCGTCGTCTTGACAATCGTATCCTGATACATAGAGCTGAGCAAAATTACGCATTTGTTCTTTTTAGGTGCGTTATTTCTGAAACAAAATAAAGAAGATGAAACTAAACGAGTTTTTGATTGTTTCATCTCCTTTGGAATATCTTTCTTTTTGACGCAGCGTACCTACAAGAAAAATATTTTTCCCTAAGAGGAATTCTGCCAATGGAAGAATCGTAAAAAATTGTCAGATTCAGGCCACAATTATGAATGCTACGCTCTAAAGTTTGCACTATTTCAAATCCTAAATTCTTTGGGTTTCCCAGGTTGGCGACCAACATAAACTAGACCATCAAGAGTAAAGCCAGATTGAGATTCGCACATCCAAATTCTTTTTGAAGCCATAATAAAATACTTATCTTCGTCAGTAGTAATATCTATTAAAATTGTTAAAGATGTAAACAATTTTGTCAAAGTTGAAAAATTAAAAAAAATAAACAAAAAAGATAAGTATTTTATTATGTGTGATAATGGTGAAAGTTTACATTTTCATATTTTGAAACCATATTTCGCCGACTTACTTGGCATATATTGAATTAATGGGCCAAACCGCCTGTTCATCACTGTTACATTGGTATCTGGTATGATATATGTTCTGAACTGTTCTATAAACATATTCCAGATGTAAGATACCAGTGCTAATTTATCGGTTTCTAGGAGGGTTTCTCGAGTTCTTTTATCGTCAAATCTAACAAATCGTCGTGTTTCTTTAAATCGAAACATGGACATCATGGCTCGATATATTGGATTTGCAAATTCACCCAGCTTCTATCTCCTCTAACATAAATAAGTAATCCACAAAATGCATAAAGTTCATCATCAGTAACATCAGTCTATGTTTTTTATTTCCTATTGTAAAGACGTCCTAAGAACTCATCACAATCTGTTTCAACATTATTACCCATTACATCATCATGTTCTACTTCAGAAACATCACTTTCTCCAGAAGGTATATAATCACACTCAGTTACCCAATGAACTAGCGTTCCTTTGAACCCCGGATAACGCAACCTCACTCGTTCTACGTACTTTTTTGATGCCATTATTACTTTTATGCGACTACTACTCGCAATGTAGCTCTCAGTTCAACTGAAAGACAAAGTATGTTGCGTGCACATTTATACATCAGGTACATCCGATAACAACTTAGGTTTCAACTTTGCCAAACATGCCGGTTTGTTTGGTTCAAATTGTCTCACTACAGGATTTGTAGGCCCGGTTTACGTAAATTAAGGGCAGTGGCGATAAAACGTTATTTTCCAACTTAAAAAAAATTAAACAATTTAACCTGAGAGACAGTCGAACGAATATCTGTTTACACCATACTAAAATCTGAATTAAGAACATTTAATGCCAAATAAGCATTTAATTACACCGGGCTTGATATGCCCGGTTTATGTATCTTAGGGTTAATGATTGACCCGAAAATACCAATAAACCTCCGATCTCTTTTGGCATAACAGGGCATTGCAGAATTGACAGCTTTATAAGGTCAACTCAACGAATTCTTTCGCTTAACTTAAATTCACAATTAACAGCGAAAAGCTGTAACAAACTTCGAACGTATTATTAATAATTCCCCTCTCTGTAGGCAACTAACGTGCATTTCGTGCTATGTCTGCTGTATATCTAGTTGCATAAAAACATGCATTTAGTTATTTTAATTAGAACTCGTACGCATTTAGTTTGCACATTCATTTTCAAACATTTTCATGCGCAAAGACCTTTTGGGAGCGTCGTTTTTGTGCGATACTGAAAGGTAGTAGAACATCCATTTTTGCTCTGTTAAATATGTGGATTAAAAGTGCTATAAAGATATGGTGAGTTTATTTAAAGTTATTTTACAATGTTTGAGACGTTTGTATTTCAGGCACTTTTTTACTTTCACGTTTACTTTTTTATTTTTACAATAACTTCACCTTTATTGTTACTTTACACATCTATGCAATTAATTATTATACCGTTAATCCAATTTACGATATTAGTACGATTAATCAAGAGTATATATATATTGATATATATATATATATATATATATATATATATATATATATATATATTGATATATTGATTTGGGACTTATAAATCATAAAAATCCAGATTTACTTCAACCCTGAAGTAATATTACGCAACATTTTCCAAAACGCTGACCGAGCATGCGCCTCTCGTTATCTATTGTGTGACCAAGAATAAGGTATTCTGATTCCATTAATTAACTCATTAGGTTATAACGTTACTAACATTAGCATTAAGCTGTTTCAGTTTATAATTAAATATAGGTTGTATAATAAAATTTGTTATTGTAGAAATTTTCTTTTAATTTTATTGTGTAATGGTTTACTTGTTTATTCCATATTTAAAAACAAGTTGGCGTCCGAGTATTTAACTATTAGTTTCAGGAAGAAGCAACCCCGATTTTAAAGCGAACATATCTAGGCACATGTAAATATTTTTTGGTTAATAAGGCAAATCGATAATTTTATGAACCTGACCCACTTTAATCTACGGCTGAGCATAAGGCACAAAATCTTCTAGTTATTACCCAAACTGTTAAGTAGCTAAAATTTATATCCATGGGTGTAGAAGTATACGTATAGAACTTTAAGAGTTGTACAAAGTTCAAACTAGATCCAGGTGATTTCATATTTGTTTCAACTGCGTTTATCTACATACTACTAATTTATTTAGGCAAAATTTTATTACAGCAGTTTATGTACAGCAGCTAATTGTCTGTCGGAACAAGCTGTGGGTATCTTAAGATGCACAAAACGAAGGGACACCGGAGTTGCTTACTCGATATACACAAATTTACCAAAACAATAATAAGATAGTAAAATCCGCAAAAGCGCACTTTGAGTTCCAAAAGAAAATAAAAAGCACTGACCATCCAACACTTAATCTTTCTTTTCTAAAATCCAACGAAAACGTCAACTCGAACAAAGGTTCCTGGGGTTGAAGAATCTTTAACTTAATCTACACTAAGAAGGAGGCTCAATAACTTCAGCAACCCGGTAGGTAGCAAGTAGTGTATGGGCCCGGTCCCTACATCTCTTAGTTGCATCTGATTACCACAACAGCCTGATTCCGACTGAACTAAATATTGAAAAATAAAACCCCTTTCCCCGACAAGATCACGTCATCTTCTACCCAATTCGATTACAATGCGCCATAAAAACTGCATGCTGGTCGTTTCCCAAGAAAACATCGAACCTTGAACCGCACGCACAAATTTCGTTGAAAACAGAAACGATACCCAGAATTCCGATAGCTGCGTCCGGCTTCTGATTTGTCGGACAATAAGACGTAATCACAAAAATGTTCATATTCTCCAAATTTATTCAGAACTCACATATAAAACTGTATTCTTCTTTGAACTTTTTTAGTATTCTTTGGATATTGCTTCTACAAATCCCGATTTCACCATTGACTTAGTTGACATGCGGTTTCAACATACAGACATAATGATTGCGTTATCTACCACAAAACTTTCGTTTAAAGATTTTTTCTTCCAGTTTCTCGAAAAACTACTAACAACATCCCAAGCACAGCTTTATTTGGATAACATCTATCAGGATATTTTTGTGTTTACACTGTATAGAAGCAGTGTTCCATTTAAAACTAACAAGTTTTACAACTTTAACTCTCATCAATATTGTACTTTATTTCAGAGACACTTTGTATGATCAAAATAATTTCAAAAGTAGCTTTTAATTCATCTGAAGACTTACATAAATATATATTATCTAACAAACTAAATAAATTATACTGTATCCATGATGTTCTGATATTATTTCATTTAGTCTTACAATTTCACAAATCTGCAAATATTCAGAAAACTATGGAGGATCGTTATAAGAACAATAACAGTAGCTTAACTTTATTTGGTCTCATCTTCTCAATATGGATAAAAGTATAGTGTTTTCCATTAAAAAAAAATATAAGTTTGATATACATTTTTTTGTAACACCCTGTATGTTCAAAGATACTTTAAAAATATAGTCCTTTACACTTTAAATACGTACAACCGTTTTCTAACGGTAGATATTGTGGTACATCATGGGCAACCCGGTATATTCATTGGAATCATTTACTGTGTATCAGTTGTTCATTATATAAATAAAGACAAATAGAGCATAATAGTAATAGTAATAGTGGATAGACAGGAACCGTATTTTGGCCTCTTATATTTACATACCATGGGCAATTTTTCTCCATATCGCGCTATCTTTGCATACCTCTTTCGCTCAGTAGATATTTCCTACTTACTTAAAATGTCCCGGAGCCTTCTTTACTTGGTACAGTACAGCATTTTCTTTACGTAACGATCTGATCACTGCATCCCTTTCGTGACATTAAACCACCTTGAACAATCTCAGATATTACTCTGTGTTATAGCACATACTCTACAATTTAAAACTTTTTCAAATACATTACCAGGTAGGCTCAACAAGTCCATGATTTTGTACAGCTCTTTACCTCGTTTAACCCAATATCACTACCAGTTTTATTCCTTATCTCCTCCACATTCTTTTTGTTTAACTCTTCAGTCAGCTTACTCTAATTTGTGTACAGCTTTTCAAAATCTTCTTTCCAGCATGTGCTCAATCCATATTCATCCGATACTATCCCGTTAATTCTTTTCAACATTTTTCCATCTACGTTTTAAACTTCTTACCCACTTCCAGAAAAAAAATTATGTCCCAGAAATTTGTTTTGCATTTTCTCACCTCCTACTGCCCTCAGTTTATCATTACTCATTCTTACAGCTCCGTTCGCTTCTTTCTTTCTAAATATATACACTTCATGTAGCTGCCTTTTACCAATTTGATTTTTTGCAGCAATTTTTTTTACATGTTGCCTTTTTCTGCTTACCCACAGTCGTTTTTCACATAACTTTAAAGCCTTTCAAGCACATCTACGTCCTTTTAACTACACCGTTCTTCACTAGCTCGTTCCATATCATTTGATTCACATTGAAATCACTCCTCAAAGCTTCTGGATACCTCTCTCACACAATGTCAGGTACCAGTTCTTCTACTTTAATTCTAGACGTTTGCACTACGTTCAACTTCTTTCTCCACATCCACTTTTGTCCTAGTACACCCTAGATTCAACAAAACCTTAATTCGCTCCACTCTCCGATCCAGGCATTGCTATCACTACCTAGGTTTCTAAGTCCTTCATTATACATGATGAAGTCAATATCGTGCCTTTAGATTCTCTTCTCTGCCATGTACACATACGAACACTTTAATGATTAAACCATCTATTAGGCAGATTTCTTTCTATACAAATATTCACCAGGTGTTCACTATTCTCATATAGTGCTGAATCTCTAAATTTCGTAGAACGCGTTCCATATGTTCTCTTTGTACACACCCCATCCATTAATAGCACTTATTAAAATTATTCTTTCATTTGGCTTACATACATACACTGCATTCTCCACATCGTTCCAGAAATTCTCACATTTTTGGTCGTTCTCTAGTTACCGGGGCGTAACAAATAAATGGTATTTCGAAATTTTACTTTCGTTCCAATACACATTATTGGAGGAGGAGGGATACCAATACATACTGTTCAACAAGCCTTTCCGCTTTTCACTTACAATCGGTCCAACTCCTTTTGGCCCATGTATTTCTGTTTAGACCCCTAACCATAGCACCTCACTACCATAATCCAGCTTCACAGCATCGTTTACTTTGCGTTTTGTCTCTGATACACGCAGAATGTCAAGTTGCCTTTCATTCATTATATTCATAATTTCATATATTCCTTTCCAGACATACCTTTAGCATTATACGTACCAATTTGCCATTCCGTGTTCATACGATCGTCTGTTTGTTTTGACCCCGGCCAACCCTCATAGCTAGAGAAGACGTTATACTAGTTTCCCTATTAACGGTATTCTGCTATCGGTGAGCGTTGGCATAAGGTAGACTACATGCCGCAAACTCGGTTACCCCAAATGTGCTCAATTTAAATGTATGCAAGATAGGGCCCCTATCCACAAGAGAGTAATCTGAAGAGTTTCCTTTATCTAAAAAAACAGAAAAAATATGTAACAATTTAAAGAAATCGTCATTCTCAATTTTTTGACCATTTATTGTACTGTATAAATATACAATCTAAGATTATTTATTTTCCACGTAAAATTATACACGTATTTCTTCATTCAACCGTTTCTCTATCTATTCGAGTTTCCGAAAATCCCCATAGAGAAGTTAAAAAATAATTAATACCTCACATTGTATTTAATAAAAGTTTTCACAGTTATTTATATCAAATTTAAGACTGAATTGACTAAACGACTAGCAAACTAAATACAGGGATTAATTTCAAACCAAAAGAAAAACCGACACTTTACCCTCAACAGTTTTATTCGTTGTGCAGAGATATAATGTATATCAAAAGTTTGTTTGGTTGTATTTGCTTTGATGTAATTTAATGATCATAAACGATTCAGCTGAACCCGCGTTTCACGATGCAAATAATTTCACAAAATATGAATATATTAAAAACCGTTTAGAATATTTTCAATAGGTTCTGGATATTCAGATCGGAAACAAATCTTTGTAAATGTATATTAGCATTTCCGATTGTGAAATGTAAATCCATGTTTTCAATGTAGACGTCTGACAATACATCAATTCGATTTTTATATTTTAATGCACTTCCAGTTGCCTTTGAAACGTGAACTGCTTTATGTATGAACACATAAAACAAAAGAAATACTTAATTTTTCGTAGAAGCAGGGTTTATTGCAGAAATATTATGAGGTCGAAAGTATATTATAACAACACTGGAGTAGATGCTAGGTTTGAATTAATACGTAGTAAAAAATCACTTTTATAAACGAATAAAGGTCAGCTGTTCAATTTTTATTTGAACCATTAATAAAATCATATTTGAAAGTAAAGTTAAAATAAATAAAATAAAAAAAATGGAAAAACAGTTCCTTAAAAGTGGACCATAAATAATTGAAAAACTTCATCCATCCTCATGTGAAGTGTTGTGATTAGGAAATTAATAGCTTTTAGCAGTTCCCGCAAAATTTATTGCATTAAAAAATTACATGTTTCGACTTTTTAAAGGTAAAGCATTGATATATACTCAATGGGTAAAGCCATTTTCAAAGCTCACAAGATTTTAAGAATTTAATCTTAAAACCTTAAGATTATATAACTTATTCCAATGCTTATATCAATATCGCCAACTAGTAATTAATAAGGTTCATAAAAAAAACTGACATTTAAAACTATATGTCAGGTAGAGGTTAATAGACATCTGTGCTAACTTAAAAAAAATTCCAAAGCCGCCCGCTTCTCTAAAAATATCGACAATACACCTTAAGCATTTTCTATCACATTTATTTAATTTTTACATTTTTTTCGATTTACATTAAAAAGCTTTATAAAGAAAAGTTATGTAATAACATAATGATATGTCTAAATATTTTCTTATAAAATTAATCATTATTCAGATATTGAAAAAATTTAAACTAACGCTAAATTTATTATGCATCGCATCTAACAAATGCATAGAACATAATTAATCTATATGATTAACGTTTATATATTAGTATTTTTATGTTTTTGAAATGTACCGCACTTTTAGAAATATTTGATAAAAATCAAAACGGCGCTTAAGAAAACCCCCTCACCACCGCTGAATTTCTTCGAAAATCTGATCAGCTCCAGGCGAGTTTTCGTGTGGAGTTATCGTGGATACTTACACACACACGCACGCACAAACGCACGCACACGCACGCGCACACGCGCACGCGCACACACACAGACACTCACACACAGACACAGACAGACAGATACAGTCGCACACAGACAGACACATACAGTCGCACACAGACGTACACAGGCGTACACAGGCGTACACAGACGCACGCAGACGCACGCAGACGCACGCAGACGCACGCAGACGCACGCAGACGCACGCAGACGCACGCAGACGCACGCAGACGCACGCAGACGCACGCGGACGCACGCAGACGCACGCAGACGCACGCAGACGCACGCAGACGCACGCAGACGCACGCAGACGCACGCAGACGCACGCAGACGCACGCAGACGCACGCAGACGCACGCAGACGCACGCAGACGCACGCAGACGCACGCAGACGCACGCACACGCACGCACACGCACGCACACGCACGCACACGCACGCACACGCACGCGCACGCACGCGCACGCACGCGCCCACGCACGCGCCACCACGCACACGCACACACACACACACACACACACACACACAGCACACGCACACGCACACGCACACGCACACGCACACGCACACGCACACACACGCACACACGCACACACGCACACACGCACACACGCACACACGCACACACGCACACACGCACACACGCACACACGCACACGCACACACGCACGCAGACCCACCAGACGCACAAACGCGCACAAGCGCGCTCACACGCACGCACGCGTATATGTAGGTTGGAATATAATTAACAAACTAAATCATTAAGAAACCAAATACTTAAAATGTCTTCTTAACAATTAATGTAAAATTTATCTAAATAGGTTAAGTCGTCCATTAAAATTAAATCTATAGAAAGTATAGACTACAGATTACCATATTGATCGCAATGGTATCTACTTAGGGGAACTATCTTCAACCATTGCTGGTTAGAATTATTAACAGCTTTGAAAACTTATTATTCTAAATTACTTGAATTCTTATATTTATCATTAATATTTTAGCGTTAGGGTAAACAGTGTCATTAGTTTGTAAGATATGTAGTACAAAATTACACTTACAATTAAAAACGTTATTAGTTAGTAGAAAGGATGTATTTTTCCCCCACCACTTTTTTGTCACACCCCCGGTTACGTCATAGGCCACGACAACTTTCACCTCGTGGCTCCGCTCCTGTAACAACCCTTTTTGAGTTGTATTAAAATATACCTTAATTTAAGATCTTTCATTCGTTCTGTTGTAAATATAAAAAAAATGTTAATTATTGAAATATAGGTATGTGGTAGGCAACTTAATTTGCATATATTTTTAGGGGTTTATAGTGCATATCTTCTTAATGGTTTATACTCCCCCTTTAAATTATTTTTCTGTTCAAATATGTACGCGCAATGCGTCATCATTGACTTAATTCTTTGCGCAAATTTTTCGCGCGCGAAAAGTGCCATTGATTTGATGGTAAGATATTTTAACGCATTATACTAAAAATTAAAACATTTACTCTTTTCAGGCACTTTTACTTCACTTTTACTTATATTTTCTTTTATTTTTACTTTAATTTACACTTTTATTACAATTTAAGTACGCATTTAATTTTACTGTTGCGTACGCTCTCATTTTATGATTGCAATTATTACATTCAAGAAGATAAATTTTTAAGATGGAAAATTCCATTTTTGGGTGTGGCTTACAACGTAAAGTATTATTTCAAGATATTGCGCAATATTATGGCAAAGATGACATCACCCCAGTTGAAATTTCCGTAATCATTTAGATACCAGAGGTTATTAAAAAATTTATGTACAAAATTTTACAAACAGGTATTTATGTAATGATTTTTTAGTAATTTAAGGCTAGTTTTAATATATATTTTTTATAACCCTAAATTTTACATGTTAATAAACATAGTCTGTATATTTTTTTATTTTTTACAATTTGATAAAATTTTTAGTGTAAACCTCGGTTTAGTTATTCCGAGCATTATTAAAAAATAACTTGGCGTCCGAGATCATTTTTATTAGTATTACATTGCATTTTTATTATTTATGTTAAGTGAAAATAACAGCAGAAATCTGGTAATTAAGCAAATCAAAAGATTTGAATCGACCCACTTGAATCTTCTGACTGAGCCAAAGGCATTATTTTTGTTGAGTGGTTTGTATTTCCTGTTAGTTTAACGATTTGTATTTTTGTAGAACTTTTTACTCTTATTTATTTCTTTATAATATTATTTAAAATACTTTTTACATTTTATACGATTACGATTTACACCACACATATTATACTCCTTCCCTCCGTAACCACTCCAACTTTCAACTGATTGGTCCTGCACACGCATACTGCCCAGAGTGCGCGTTCTGATTGGAGAATCTAAGGTAGGCCACGCCCCGTGGCTTCTGATTGGTGGCGGCCATTTTTGTGTTGATGGCCATTTATTGAAGGCCTCACGCTCTACTTTCTTATTTGGTTTGTTTTTGGCACTATCTAGTGGTGTATCTCTACGACTAATGACGTTTTCTGTAATAGAGGTTGATCATGGTTCTATTTTTGAAAGTAGATGTAGGTCCCTGTAATTTTTATGGCGGGAAAACTCGAAATTTGAAATAGCATTGTAATAAAGGGGACCCGATACCACCTCATAAGACAGATATAGGGCTCCTGAACTTGCTCTAGGGTCTTTGCCCCTTGTCGGGTCTTTGCCCCCTTGTCGTATTAGTAATAATTTTTCCGAAAGTGCAAAAAATATTATATACCGCGGGACTGAAGTGACTTAATCCCTTGAGCGGGTGTTGCCCTCGGGCAACAAGCTCCACTCGCGGCATTAATTGGGTCCCTTTAGTCCCGTGGTATATAATATACTATAATTTCAATTTTTTTAGGATAACTATGCAACCTCTTTTTTATACGTTCATAATGAAAACAGGCAACATTGTAAAAACAAAAACAGTAATCTATGTCAGAATGATGTTTAAAATTTCATGTCAGAATGAGATTCATACACATGAATACATGTTAACTAAAATTCCAAAGCCGCCCGCTTCTATAAAAATTTCGATAATACAGCTTCAACATTTTCAATCATATTTATTTAATTTTTACTTTTATTATGCTTTACATTAAATAGCTTTGCAAAGAAAATTTATGTAAAATTAAATTTTCTTTACAAAATATATCTCCACTTTTTTTATAAAATTAATCGTTATTCAGATATTGAAAAAAATTGAACTAACCCTTAAATTCTACCTTAGGAATTTTTTTGGCGCTAAATTACGCGTCATATCAAAAAATTGCATAGAACATAATTACTCGATATGTTTTAGCTCTATATTCAGGTATTTTTATATCTTTGAAATATGCAGCTGTCTTAGAAACATTCGATTAAAACCAAAAAGTTGTAAAATGAGCTAATAAGTCGATTTAGCGATAGTGAAGAAAAGGTCGATTGCATAACCTTTTGTACCTACCTATGTATATGTAGGTTGGAAGGTGAAAAGAATTGTCATTTTTATCCTAAAAATAACCTTTTACTGGCAACTAATTTATTAACACCCTCTTAAATTTTCCTAGTTTCAACCAATTATGTTAATTTTTTCTTAATCAAGCCTGCAAAGTGCAACATAATATTAATTTATTTCTTGTTTTCATATGAATAATTTTCTAATACGGTATACATTAATTATTTTTGACATTTAATAAACTACTGAAATTACAATTTGCCTTGCTCTTTAATATTTTATTGTATTTCCTTTATTTCATAGTAGGGTTTAGTTAAAAACTATACCGAGCTCCAACCAGGATTTGACATCACAAGCAAGGTGTTCGCCGTCAGTGGACTTACCTGAATATGGGTGGCAAGTGAACGTTCAATAAGTGTGTAGTATGTTCTGGTTGTCCCGCTATGGGTATCTTGGTTACTACAAAAACAAAGATTACTTTTTTGTGAAACCAATGAATCTGTAACCAAAATTTGAATTGCATACTTATTTTCTGAGCTATAGAGCGTTTTTGATTTTTTGCCATTTCTCAGTTATCCGTAGTTATTTTTAAGGTAGAAAACTTGTTTTTGGGGACAAATTTGTGGTATTTATAGCACACACTGTATATACATTCAATTCATCTTGTGACTCATCCATCAAAAATATATAACATTATATACTAATAAAAACGGATGATTTCATTTTCCGTACTTGCAGGTTCTGAAAAACAATTGTGATGACTGTCACATCTTAGTTTTTGATTCCTGTTTCGTAAAATAAGTGTAGCTTTGATTTTCAAAACCTGTTAAAAGTTGCAAATAAGGTAAAATAAATTTAGATGTTGCATTCATTTTTAAAAATAACTATATCGTGTTATATATTTCAGAAATCATAAATCATAAGACGAATCGAATTTGTATAATACATATAGCCTATAGGGTGTTCCATTACAAGAACATAAATTTGGGTTATTACTCTAAATTGAATTAATTTTGTGTGGTACGTTAGTGGATTGTTTTTTGTTAGTTATATTCCTAATTTGGCAACTGTCACATTTAATATCAACATTTACAGATAAACACAAAAAATAATGTGGGACACTCTTGCGTTGTCACATTTTCGTCCTCTCGGATGGAGCATCGCTATTGTGCCTGAAAAATCACTGATCGTATCGTGTTACATTACGTAGCTTTAAATAGTTTATTATTTTCTGTGTATACAACGTGCCCAAGATAAGGTGAAACATCATGGGGATCTTGAAAACGGTAAGAGATACCAAGGCGGTTAAGTTAGAAAAAAGTTGTATAATTTAGGGCATGTTCACATGTAGTGTGCAAAAGTTCATTAATGTTTATAGTTTCCGAGATTTAAAACAACATGCAATTTTTGGGTTTTTCTTTTTTCGTAATTCCTTCATTTATCTTAAACGATTTTTAAAAACCAAAGCTTCATTGTCACTTTTTGAATTCTACTGGATGACGTTTTCAAATTTTTTTCTTCAACGTTTCGTCTCCGAGAAACCTTCATCGACTTTATTTTTTTATATCGCAGCAACCAAGGAAACACCCTGTATTCGATAGTATTTTTTATTACGAATTTAACCATGTATTAAACACATAGTTTTGAAGCTGAAAAATTCGGATCTTCATTTTTACATTTGATAAAATAACACTTGTTTAACATTTTGTTGAAAACTGTTTAACTTAGTCTTACTGCGTTGAGATCGTTGTTGTATTTGAATTTGACGTAATTTAACTTGTTTTTGTGGGTTGTTTTTTTGGTTATGTTTAGTTAATTTATAATTATAATGAATCAATAGGTAAGTGTATCTATAGAAAGACGAAATTTTACAAACCAAGAAAAGTTCGATATATTGACATGTTACGTCTTGTTCCACAGAAATTGTGTAGTTACCGAGCTAATGTATTTGGATAAATATCCTGAACGAAGGCAACCTGGTAAATCCATTTTTAAACGTTTGGAACCTAATTTAAAAGAATTTGGTTCATTTACAAAACCTGTTCTATCCCGTCAAAAACAATCTGATGACGAAAAAGCTAATGCCGTTTTACAAGCCGTTGTTGAAAACCCTGAAATATCGACGAGACAAATTGAACATCGTACTGATATAGCTAATTTTACAGCACAATTAATTTTAAATAAGAATAAGTTTCATCCATATACATTTCGAGTTTGTCAGAGTCATAGACCAGCTGATCAGGAGTGGTGAATGGCATACTAGAAAATGTGACGAAGATCTAAATTTTCCTTTTAAAATAATTTCGTCTGATGAAACAACCAACAATGGAAGTTTCAACCGACGTAACAAACATTATTGGGCAAAACAAAATCCTTATTTAAAAAAAGAATCAGGACATCAACATAGATTTGGATTTAATATGTGTATGGGCATTTTGGGACGAAGAATAATAGGACTTTTTATTTACCAAGGATTTAAATGCGGAACGATATCTGAACTTGCTAAGTACTGATTTGGAAAATGCTTTGGATGAATTACCTCTAGCACTTGTTAATAACTATTGGTTTCAACAAGATGGTGCTCCAGCACATAACTCAAGAAATGTACAGGACTATCTGTCATTGCGATTTACAGGAAAATGGATTGCTTACATTGCAGTAGCTTGGCCAGCCCGATCACCCAATTTAGGTCCGTTGGATTTTTTCTTTGGAGTTACCTGAAAAACCAACTGTATGATGGGAGTTTTGAAAATGAAGAGCAGTTGTTAGTATCGATTATAGCCAGAAATGCTAGACCGTGTTTTAAATTCTTCAGTAAACAGAGCTTACCTGTATCTAGAAAATAACGGCAACCTATTTGAACAGTTATTGTAATTATTTAACTTTAATTAAATCTATTTAAAAGACTGGAGTTGTTAAATTTTTGCATGAAAAAATATTATCAAATACTAATATTAATCAGAATTTTTCTTAAAAATTAGCTTCAAAACCATAATGTGTAATACATGGTTAAATGCGTAATAAAGATACTATCGAATACAGGGTGTTTCGTTGGTTGCGGCGATATAAAAAAATATAGTTGGTGATGATTTTTCGGAAACGATACATCGAACAAAAAATTTGCAAACGTCATCTAACAGAATTCAAAAAGTGACAACCAAGAAGTAGGTACCTTTGGTTTTTGAAAATCTTTTAAAATAAATGAAGGAATTACGAAAAAAGAAAAACCCAAAAATCGCATTTTGTTTTAAATCTCGGAAACGATAAACAATAATGAACTTTTGCAAACTACATGTGAACATGCCCTAAATTATATTTACAACTTTTCTCTAATTTAACCGCCTTCGTATCTCTTACCGTTTTCAAGATCCCCATGCAGTTCATCCTTATCTTGGGCACGTTGTATTCTATTTTAAATCATTCTATAGTTGCAGAATTATACTTATTAGCAATAAACAATTAAACGACCGGTGTCAAGAAAGATTGTTTTTTATCACATGAAATTTCAAACCGTTGTATGTGGAATATAAAGAAAGATTTGTGAAACATTTTAATTATTTATTGTGGTCATTATTTGCACGGCACAGCGTAGATTAATTATTCCAAAAATTACGTGCCTTTGCTTAATTATTGCGTTAAACATTTTTAACACGTTAACAGCCGTGAGCATCATACGCAGATGTACGCCAAATTTGGTCTAGTAATCGTAAGCACCAAAAGCACTTCCAATTTTAGGAGCCGTGGAAAGCAGAGTTTGTTTCTTAGACATCAATGCAAATTATATGAAATTTAAAGCACACTATTGTAACTATTAGAAACCACATTTGGCCGAGTCCTACGTGAGGGGACATTTGCTTCTCAGGACTTCAAACGTTTGTACTTGATATATTATTGAACGGTTTAAAAAACATAAATAAAACATGAATGAAAATGAGACATTATTCATTCGTACAAAAAACAATCACACTTAGGATTAAAAAACGAAAAGAGATGTAAAATATAAATACATAAAATGAATAACAGAGAAAGGTTATTTCGTATAAGGTGGCCCGAACTGTAGGGACTAAACTTTATCAGGTGATAGAACTTTTCAAAACTAGAAAAAATGTTCATGTAAACATGAGCCGGGAAATGTTTAGTTTCTGAGATTTTTAATAAATACATGTACGTATAATTAAATAAGCATAAACATAAAAATAATGAGTTACAGCAGTTTCTTAAAGGGTATTCCTCTCACCTCAACACATTTTTAGCACTGGCTTACAACAGAATGTGGCCAAAAATAATAGAATTTTCATTTTCTCTCAATTATTCACAAGAGTCCCGAATTTTTAGAATTAGTTGTCTCTGGTATTAATAATCCGGAGAACGGGTGACCAGCTTATTGGTCCTAAGCGACCAATCCATCTTCCAGGAAAATTATTGGTTAGCCACTTATGGATTTCAATAACTGGAGCTCTATTCACTTAAAGCTTGCAATTATTTCTTATATACAGGGTAGCGCACCGTATACGAATTTTTTAATTCTATTTTCTTGGAGCATATACAGGGTGTTTAGGAGCACAATTTAAATATAATTTCAACTATGTAGGGTGTTCACAAAAAAGGATTCATATCAAACTTATTTTTTTTAATAGAACATCCTGTGTATTATATGTTTTTTTTTTGGAATCTACGAGTAAAATAAAGGCAAGTTGCAATACAATTCCCTATACCTAAAACCTACCGTTTCAAAGATATTTAATGATTTTTGTAATTACAGACTTGAATTCAAAATTTATTTTTGTTACGTTTATTATTATTGAAACAGCGTAGCCTCTGTCAGTACTTTGCAAAAGGGTTCTTGTGTAAGACGGCATGAAATTTTTGTTAAGAAAATATACAGGGCACTCAAAAATCAAATGTCAACTGCAGATAATATTGCGAATAACTGCCCTATTTTAAATAGCACACCCTGTATTTAATAAAAAAAATTTTTGTAAAATTTTATAACCTTTCAAATTGTATTAGGGTTCCCTATACCTAACTTATTATATATATGCTCTAAAAAAAGAATTAAAAAATTCCAATAGGCTCCTATAGAAACTCCGTGGCGTATACGGTACGCCACCCTGTATATAATGGAACGTCCTCACAATACTTAAAAATTCATTAAATGAGACTCCATTAAGACGTGGCAGGAGGATGTAAGGACCACAAATAGTATCATTAAGTACTCCGCACCACGTATTCACACTGAACTGAAACATGCTACGCCTAATTGTGTGAGGGTTAAAGTGCACGCAGATTCTGTACTGCGCTGCTTGCACCAGAAAATGTTTTTGGTGGTCTTTTTTTTTAAAATATGAAGCAATTTACTTTTAGAAACATTAACACCTTGAGGGCGTAACTGTTGTACAGCTCTTGTTGCACTTTTACGATTAAAAATTTCATTTCTGAATGTTTGATTTCGCCGTTCTTCATTTCTTTGATCGTTATGAAGTCTTAAATTTTGAAATTCTAGCTGGGTTCTAGCAACCTTCTGTTGGGATGGCCTACGATATTCGCGTACTACAGCATTTACGTTTCCATTATAGTATTCATAACGAACATGAATGTCGCGTGTTCTACATTACTAAACGTATAAATTTTATCGCTATAAGACTTTTCGAAACTTTTACAATACAGATGTCACGATTAAACTAAATTATGAGAATTAAAAAAAAGAGAAAATAACAAGAGGCGTAAAAGTTCGCAAATTAAATTTTCCATCGAATGAAAGTAGTTTAATACTGTATTATATATAGAGGAGAGAAATACATGATGTAGTTTGTAGCACGAGAGCGAATCCCGAGGGCTACAAAACATCGAGGGAAAAATAGCATTATCTCCTGAGATGTATATACTATTTTTTGTGAAATCGGAAACACAAAAACACGGAAGCTTAATAAATTTAGTAATAGTTTCGTCAAATCCGTATATAATAATTAGTAACCTTTGGGATTCGTATTTTGACAACCATATCTTGCCATCGAAAATTGCTTTAAAAGAAATTGAAAATTGTGAATAACTTCTATCATTGTGAACCTGTATCATTTACTGTAAACGTAAATAAATAAGTTAGTTCTTTAGTTCCTGTGTTTTATTTGTACTCTGTATTTGAAACTGTGAAAACATAAAATAAACTTCTTAGGGAGATAATGTGACATATTTGCTCCCTAGGGAGAAAATGTTCTACTTCTGTCACGATTTTGACAACAGAAAAACTAAGTTCTACTTCCGCTTTCGCAAAAATAATATTTTATTGTTATGCAATAATTACTTTTCTCAAAAAAAAAAAAAAAAAAAACTGCCTAAAATAATAAAATATTGGTGCTAATTTTCTAATTTTTATCTTTAAAAGTGAGGTCATTAATCATTGGTCATTTTCAAAATAAAAAGAAAGTTCATACAAACATGGATCAGGAATGCATAATTGGGTTCAAACTGTACCAATCTGGAAATAAATAGTCATAACTGTTGTTTAAAGTGGGTTTCTCTAACTTTAATACATCTAGTAATAATCATTTTTTACCGTAAGTCAACACCAAGCACTTATAAAAATAATGCAATACAGTGGCGAACAAAATGCAAAATATTAAAATTCCAAGAAATATAATAGTTCAATTAAAAACGAAAGACAGGTGCCAGAATCCACTAAATTTTATGTTCCTAATAATTTGTTTTTCCCAAAACTCAGGATAAAGTAAAGAACATTTGTGCTAATTTTGTAATTTTTGCCTATACAATTGAGCTCATTAATTAAACAGTTATTTATTTTTTTGACACCCTGTATCTCCCGACATATTTTTATATGAATTTTTTCTCTTAATTTGAAAAGGTTTATTATCTGGTGAAGTATGATCCCTACAACTCGGGTAATCAAGGAACAATTCAAGCAATAGATTTTGTCGCATTGTATGCAGCTTGTTCCTAGCTAAAGGTGCCTTAGATTGAGCGAATTTCATGTTAATTTTTACAAGTTTAGCGTAACGGTAAGACATGCAGAAGCAAATGCGTGTTTGTGTGAATCAGGGTATGATCGCCAATATGGCAAATGTGACCTAAATGAACCGCGTGAATCATATGCTACTTCTCGGCCAAAATAAGATAAAAATTACGTATGTGCATGAACACTTTTGGCCAGAAAGTATTGCGGCATACCCCTTGTTTTAATAAGGTTGCCTGAAAAAAATGTAATTTAATTTGAAAAGAGCTCATGACACAAAAATCCAAAAAATCATTTTTTACTTCATTTAAATTATTATATTTACAGGATAACCTTTAAATACATATTTTTGTGATTATTTTAACTAAAACCAGGGCTACTATGAGTTGACAAACATTTAATTTTTATTTGCTTAAGAATATAATAATAATTATTATTTTTACGAAGAATCTTCCTTCGGATGTTTGGAAACTTAATTAAAAGCCACTATAAATTGCCAAACTGATGATTTTTTGCCATTAAACCACTTAATTAGTGTAACTAATAACGTCTACAAAACAGTAATTTCATAAAATGTAGTAAATAGAACTAATTTAATTTTTAATTGCAGAATTTTGCCAAGAAAAAATCAGTAATTAAGTATTTGTAACGTTTTTCTTATAATTAAGCACAATTAATATGATATTATGTAATTAAATTTTCAAATTAACAAGTAGATTGAGTAATTCGATAAACACTATCGATTAATTAGCTAGTAATCAGAAGGTTCCATACAATTATTCTTTTAATAAAAACGAATTCTTTAAAATTCAATATAATTAAGCAGATGAAATTCTAGAATAGAATACTATTTTACAATAATATATTCTACATTCAAAAGTAATCACAAGAAATTTAAAAATCTAAGTTACAGGGGGAAATTCTTAGATTTCTTGTGTATTGAATACAAATTATTGATCGAAACTCGTAACTTTACATTTTGATTTTTACGCCCAATTATCCTTACATGTTGCCGGATAAAAGTAATCCATACTTTTACATAAAGGTCTAGAATACTCCGCCCGCTAGTTACAATATGCACCGTGTCAATAACCCCCACTAGGAATGAAAATATCGTCCACTATGGTCACTACCCTTTCTGTAGTTTTGGTTGTATTGTATCCACCGACGTTAATTATAATTCCCAACTTTGCGTCAGAATGCTGATTGAAATTGGCTATAACGTCTACCGAGTACACAATTTTTTTGTTTAAAATCCTTCCTGCTAGTATTAGTTTTATAACGCACGCTGATGCTGGACATTATGTGTACTATTCAATTTAATCGCAAAATGAGTAAATAATACTTAACATTTTTGTTAATCATGCTTTAATAGCTACTCCCTCTAATTTTTAATACTCGTTTAATTTCCGATTGCTATGGACTAAATTATGTACAAGTGTAGATTTCTATTTAGCTAAGTGTTCAAGCATGGCCAACGCGAAGTATATACATTTTTTTTTGATTTTGTGTGTGTGTGTGTGTGTGCGTGTGTGCGTGTGTGCGTGTGTGCGTGTGTGCGTGTGTGCGTGTGTGCGTGTGTGCGTGTGTGCGTGTGTGCGTGTGTGCGTGTGTGCGTGTGTGCGTGTGTGCGTGTGGTGTGTGCGTGTGTGCGTGTGTGCGTGTGCGTGTGTGCGTGTGCGTGTGTGCGTGTGTGCGTGTGCGTGTGCGTGTGCGTGTGCGTGTGCGTGTGCGCGTGCGTGCGCAAGCGTGTGCGTAATATTTTGCCTCTCTAATGTAGGAATTATACTGCGCAAATTTAATAAAATGTTTAAGTCTTGGTATGATATTGACAGAGCGACAAATCGGTTCTACGAAGACTTTTTCCCTTGTACAGCATGATGAGTTTATAAGTCCTTTTCCTTATAATTCACAAAGGAGACTTGATGAGCAGGGCATTGTAACAGTCGTTACCTTGTACTAAACGCTTCTCCCTTGATTACACTTATACAGGGTGTCCCAAATTTGCTGGGACACAGAGCTACCACGTGTAGTAGATGTCAAAATAAGTCTATTGGACCCAATTTATTTATATACCAAAATGTACCGTTTGCCCGTGAGAAGAGTTCAAAGTTTACATAAAAAACACATTTTTGTACGCTGTTCAGAAATGACTGAAACAAATTGAATGAAATTTGACAAAAGTGCATTTTAGAGGATTACTCTCCTTTCGGTAATCAAAGAAACCCAAGAGAAATTGTAGAAGGGTTAAAACCACCCTCATCCCCTGATATTTCTTTCAAAACTTTCTTAGGGGTGGTAATACGGTTCTCAATTCTTTTAGCGAGAATCGTCTAAATGGTGCCAGTTACCTTCGCTTCCTTCAAGAAATTTTACCAGATTTATTAGACGAGTTGCCCCTTAATCTTCATTGAAACATGTTCTTCTTGCACGACGGTGCACCACCTCATTTTGCACATGCACTAAGAGAATATTTAAACGAACAATTTACTGGTAGATGGATTGGTAGTGGACAAGAAACACCTATTCAATGGCCTCCGCGGTCTCCAGATTTAAATCCGTGCGACTTCTTTATCTGGGGAGCGTTAAAAACAAAAGTGTACGAGGTTCAAATTAATACTTCCGAACAACTGTGGAACAGAATCCAAAATGCCGTAAACGCACTACGAGAAAACGACGATGTCCTAAGAACGTTTTGCCTTTGTTTCCACTGCAAACTAAATTTTGTATTACAATTTTATTAAACTTGTACTAGGAATATCTATCAGTATTTAATAAATTATTTTTTTCCTTCGAAATTATGCGGAATGCGAAATTAAGGAAGAGGAAAAAATAAAGATCCTCAGCCTTCTCGCTAAAAAAAATTGAGAACCGTATTACCACCCCTAAGAAAGTTTTGAAAAAAAATATCAGGGGATGAGGGTGGTTTTAACCCTTCTACAATTTCTTTTGGGTTTCTTTGATTACCGAAAGGAGAGTAATCCTCTAAAATGCACTTTTGTCAAATTTCATTCAATCTGTTTCAGTCATTTCTGAACAGCGTACAAAACTGTGTTTTAGGTCCAATCGACTTATTTTGGCCTCTACTACACGTCGTAGCTCTGTCTCTCAGCAATTTTGTGACACCCTGTATATGCACAGCTGAGGATAAAACTGTTTCATCTACTAATGAGGTCAAACGTAGATTCTTTAATAATTAACAGACTATGCTTTTATTATTCCGCCTCTAAATAAGGGAGTTGTCCTTCTACTAGTAGTGAAAATGTAGGTTACGCGAATATTTAATAAACGAAATATGAACTAGTGCGTAGGATTTTAAGCCTTGCGCTATTCTAATGACCCTGATTTTTCCCGAAAATAAGACTAGTGAATCCATCTGTTTCCACCATTACGACTTCCCTTGAGTAAAAACTGTTGTTTAAAAATGCGATTTTAGCTGACGTGTTGTGTTATTACTGTGAATTTTAGGTAAGTTACTGTAATTAAGTGTGACCTTAGATGTCTTAAGCCGTATTACTGTTTTTTCAAAATATCTTTGTTTACATGTTTTCGGCAGTTACAGAGATTTATGCAAATACCCGGGTTGGCGTTGTGCCGCCTGTTAGTGAAGTATAGTTATCACAATGCATTATTTTAATAAAAAAATAGTTTTCTTTCAGGACGCAAACCTGGGACAAGGCGTAAAAGTTGTCAAACTTGATAACGGAAAATTGCTGTTCGTGCAGCAGGAAAAAAATATGAAATTCATCAAAACGTATAATTAAAATACTTAGCTTTTGAGTTTTTAATTGGTGAATTTTTATATTACTACTACTAGTAGAGTACATACAGTTTAGGATTGAATCGAGTGGAACTAGCTCCCTCGATAGCTCAGATGGTTAAGAGCCCTACTCTAGATAAGTAGTGGTCGTGGGTTCGAGTCACACTCGCGGCAATATTTTACTGTGTGTTGGTGGTTTTAATAATTCACGATTATAAGGTTATCACTTTGTCATTAATTAGCACTCTGATGTATTTAGTTTATAGGTTTTCTTTAATTTGCATTAATTACACTGCCTAACAAGCAACATTTCTTTATTCCAGTCTTGTGGGTCTGTATTATACTTTAAATTTAAGATTACAGACACCTTGCCACGAAAGAGACTGGTTACATATATACTATATATATATATATATATATATATATATATATATATATATATATATATATATATATACCGGTTGTAAATCAAATAGGGAACACCCCTGTAACTTTTGAATGGGTCGTTAGATTTTGTTCAAGTTTTGATGGGTTATATTAGACCCAGTTTGGGATTCTTTGCATAAAAAAACAATATGACCGACTTCCGGTTTCACCGGAAATGACACAAAAGCTGAAAATTTAAATGGAATAACCTGTATATTTTTACAGGTTCTACGCCTTCAAATACATACAGTTCATCTGCCAAATGTCAACTCAAACGTCATTTTACTTTGACAGAGTCGGCTTTAGGAGCATGTTGCGTTAATAAAAATTATAAAATTAAAAATTACTACTTTATTTACGAACTAAGGAAATTACTAAGTATATCGTTTTACTAGTACTTGAAAGAGCTATTTAATATACAGGGTGGCCCGTATATGTTTCTATTGGGAACAGTGAGTTTTAGTTAAAAAACCGTAATTTTTAAATTTGATCGTTAACAAAAAATTAATTATTAGAAAAAATAATATTGTGAGGATAATTGTACGTCAATTATCTGTAATTTAGATGACGGCATAACGATCTAGAATTAAAAAAAATTATTTAAAAAAACAAAACTAAAATGGCGCCTGAGTTGACATTTTACAGATGAACTGTATGTATTAGAAGGCCTAGAATCCATATATGTAACAATATACAAGGTGTTCCATTTAAATTTTCAGCTTTTGCGTCATTTCCGGTGAGACCGGTAGTCGGCCATATTGTTTTTTTATGTAAAAAATGCCAAACTGGTACTAATATAACCCACCAAAACTTGAACAAAATCTAACGACCCGTTCAAAAGTTACAGGGGTGCTATTTGATTTACACACGATACCTATATATGAATTAATTATATTACATCAAAACTAGTAAGGTACATATAGTTTAGGATTGAATCGAGTGGAACTAGCTCAGATGGTTAAGATGGTGTCTGTACTTTGGTGGTTTTAATAATTCACAATTATAAGGTTATGACTTTGTCATTAATTAGCACTCAGGTGCGTTTAGTTTATATGTTTTCTTTAATTTGCATTTATATTTTATATAAATCTGTACGTGTCGATAACAATTACAGTTATCGTCTTCAGTAGTTGGTAATATCCTTAAGAATTGCTTAAGAGGTTAGAAATTTATGAAATTAAAAAATCATATAAATCCTGAAACACTAACCAAACTAGCAAAAAGTGGCACATTTTCTCCCCGTTCTGTGGCACCTATACTGGGGATCTCGTTCAGAATGGGACAATAACTGATGATTCTCTGATTAAAAACCAAGCGGTTAAAAGCATGTTGCTTAGGTAAACCGTCACTTTTTTTCCAAAATACTGAGTGTTAAAGTTATGAAAAACTATTAATAAGTACCATTTCCCTATTACTTAGTGTACTTTGACTAAATTTGCTGAACGTTTGTGGTGTCATTAGATAGACCTAACAGCATAAACATTATTGTTAATTAAAAATTTAACTCCATTAGTACACGTAATAAAATACTTACTTTTTTTGGTTTTTTAATGGTGTATTTGAGTATTAAAGTTATACAATCTAAACGTTTCAATAAAACTTACAGTTATCTTTGTCAGTAGTAGTATTATCTATTAAAATTGTTAAAGATGTTGAAACAATTTTGTGAAAGTTGAAAAATTAAAACATAAACATACGCCTGCTATTAATATAAGTTTGAGAAACGTTTTATACGTTTCTCAAACTGTTATATTAATAGAACTATAGAACTATAGAATTCAATTTTAGTAAAGAATGACTAAATCGTTAATAATTAAATAATGTTAAACTGTCTTAAATATGACAAATCAGAACACCCTCTAACGGTGAAAGGCTAACGCTGAAAAATTTCAACCAAAAAACAAATTTAACAAAATTTAATCAAGTTATGATGTAAGTTAGAGTTGTGAAAAACTTCAATTTGAAATTGATACAAGCATTCACAAGTATAAACCCGACATCGATTAAAATAATCCAGTAACAACATCCAGTAATTTTAATTTCAACTAATGTCAAATTACAGTTATATTAATAGAACTATAGAACTATAGAATTCAATTTTAGTAAAGAATGACTAAATCATTAATAATTATATAATGTTAAACATTCTTAAATATGACAAACCAGAATACCCTCTAACGATCGAAGGCTAACGCTGAAAAATTTCAACCAAAAAACAAATTTAACAAAATTTAATCAAGTTATGATGTAAGTTAGAGTTGTGAAAAACTTCAATTTGAAATTGATACAAGCATTCACAAATATAAACATGACATCGATTAAAATAATCCAGTAACAACATCCAGTAATTTTAATTTCAACTAATGTCAAATTACAGTGCTATGGTAATTTAACATATAATTGGTAAAGCATTTACTTCAAGGTTTAGGTAAAACATCAAAAAACCTAAACATACCAAAAGTCAAAAAATTAAAACCAAAACCAAGACGTTGTAAACGAATATAATAATGGCAATATTTCTATACTGTCAAATTGAATGTCATGATTTAGACTATTTAAGGCATGGTCAGCTACCGCAGACTTCTCAGCTTGACCTAATCTACAAAATCGCATATGTTATTTACGTCTTGTATCAAAGTTACGTTTTGTGCTTCCAATGTATACTTTTCCACATGAACACGATAACTTCTTTAGGTAATCTTAAATGTTCTTTAATTCTTCTTGTGGGTTTAAAACAGTCCTAATGCCATGATTAATTAGGATTTTTTCATGTTTATGTTTTAATTTTTCAACTTTCACAAAATTGTTTCAACATCTTTAACAATTTTAATAGATAATACAGCTACTGACGAAGATAACTGTAAGTGTTATCGAAACGTTTAGATTGTATAACTTTAATATACAAATACACCATTTAAAAACCCAAAAAAGACAAGTATTTTACTATTTGTTAATTAAACTTTGCCAGTGGCGTACGGCATGACTAAGTGACACCTTTTTCCATTCTCAATGTTACACCATTGTCCAAACCGTGATTTTGGATGCGGCTATAATCTCATATATCAGTTATGTAGAGTAAGACAGCCTTTAGTTGCATACATTTATTTTTTTAACATGAAGTTACAGATAATTAGGTCACTCATGGACAGAGATCGTAGAATTTCGTAGTTTTAATTGAAAAATGCGCCAAACATACATTTTTTTTAACTCAATACACATTCACACGATCTCATTAATACTTCTGACAAATTGCTAGTAACATCAAAATTTAAAAACGAACGGAAATAAACAGTAGTTACCTTTGAGTGAGAATATCTCGAAAACCAGACACTTTATAAGTCCTTAGAACAAGAAAAAACTTTTAAATTATAGTTGAAACTTGGCGTAATATTTATTAGAATGAAAGGTGTTACTTAACCCATACCGTACGTAATTGGCAAAGATTTACTAAAATTATATTGACTAATTAAATTAGTTAATTAATAAGTTAAGTTATAGCCATTCTCATATTTAACACCAAGTGTTTAGGAATTGAGTAACATTCGATCTAAAAATATTTCGTTTAATTGTTACATGAGGATACTTGGTTATTCAACCTCCAATTTTTAATACGATACGCTATATATTTTCTTATCAGTTTAAAAGGATTTTTACTAAATGAATGTTTATTTAATTTACAAAGTATATTCCCTTTATAATCAATACATTTCGTGTAATTTGCTGCACCTCGTTTAGTTCTTTATATTAAATTAAAAAACCACATTTGATAATAGTAATCTTGTTTCAGTGTCACTTTTTTACGAAAATTGTAATCAACAGTGCCACTCCCTTGACAGCGTTGGTGGTGTATGATATTCATTCTGCACCCTCTTGGGAGCGGCGCGTGTAAAAGTAATAATATAGCCATACTACGTACAATGTATTTGAATATTCTAGCTCCGATATTATTCAAATCAACCTTTATTTCAAATGCATTCTGAAAAGCATTTCAGGGATAAAATTTTCTCATCTCCATTTTATGATGTAACATAGTTATATTTTGTTGTTTATAGGTACTTTTTTCATACATAAATTCATCCAAGCAGAGTAAAAGTTATTTTACCTTTATTACGTTTTTTGTTTATAGCTTTTTTAAGATCATGTGATTTGAGATCACCCAAGTCAGATTTAATGACAGAAAAATTAGGTATAATTTAGAAAGTTTAAGTGTATAGAATTATTGTTCAATATCATAACTATTTGTTTTGTAATAAAGCTTATTTAATAAATCACAATTATTTTAATAAATATCAATTATACTGTTATAAGTTTTTGTTATGAACGAATAAGTTCAAAGGTAAATATGTAATTAAAAATTATTATTAATTTTATTAATTACATAAAACATAAATAAAAAGTGTACCTTGAGTAGGATTTGAACCTACGACCTGTACTTTGCTAGAGTATTCTAGCAAAGTACTGGTCGTAGGTTCAAACCCTACTCGAGGTAAAGTTTTTATTTATGTATTTAATAAAATTAATAATAATTTTTATCAATTATTATACTACACTGTTGTAAAATTAGGTATGAAAATGTGAGCATTATCACGACAAAATACATACTGTTTTTTGGAACTTTAGCAGCGTTTTTTAATGTTACTGTAAAGTCCCTAAATTAACAGAGTACCGCAATTGACGCCATTTTATATTCGGCAGTACATTTGAAAATATCACAATAATTAATTAGTCTTTAGCCACCCAGAAAATTGCACACAAGCTTCAAGGAAAAATAAAAGAGACATATTATTTTACATTTTTAATGACTCATATTGCGATACTCATACTATTACGAATATTAAAATGTAAACTTTCACCATTAACACTCATAATAAAATACTTATCTTTTTTGGGATTTTTTAATGGGGTAGTTTAAATTATACAATCTAAACGTTTCGATAACACTTACAGTTATCTTCGTCAGTAGTAATGTAATCTACTGACGAAGATAACTGTAAGTGTTATCGAAACGTTTAGATTGTATAATTTAAAGTACACCATTAAAAAATCCCAAAAAAGATAAGTATTTTATTATTACGAATATTGTCTGAACAACTCATTTTCCTGACTTCTACATCACTGTGACTCTTTAAGGCTAAGAAAAACCTGGTTCTTAAATACAATGTGACAATATCATCTATAAAGCCGGGTTGACACGGGTAGTGAAGCACGCTCGTGGCTCACGCTTTCGTGGACCACCCGTAATGTCAACAGCAGAGTAGTGAAAGAAGAATGGAAATGAATTGATACGAAAGGCGTCACGATCGTGAGCAAGAAAATTAAACCTGTTTGATATTTTACGAACCAAATCAGTAGATTCAGTCGTGAAAAAGAAGCCTGCCGTTGAAAGTGTAACAAAATGGCGGGTGGAAATCTACGAATGAGCGACGTAGAAACATTGAAATTCTTGGAATACTACAGAAATGAACCTTCACTATGGGACCCTACAGATGACGGATATAAAAAAAAAGGGAAACGCGCGCTGCAGCAGGCCAACGAATTGCAGAAGCTTTACATTTCCCAAATTTTACAGCCTCCCACGTAATTACTAAATTTAAGAACTTACGAAGTTCGTACGCTCAAGAACTAAAAAAAATAATACAAAAAGTGGTGTTTCTAATGAAGATATATATGTACCAAAAGTACTATGGTTTAAAGCAATGGATGCATTTCTAAGGCCACATGTAAACTCGCGAGCTACACAGTTCAATTTGGTAAGTAGCAAATAATTAATAATTCCAAAATATATATTTTATTGGTACAGGTTGTTCCTAAACATTTATTTAGTTTTTGTAAGAAACAAGATCATATAAGTGTATTGAAGAAACAACCGGTATTGTGTGTATATAGTCTACGATTCTATCATTCGCCATTGCCATGGAACGGCTCCTTCTCCATTGAAATAGGAACAAAATTGGTCACGTTTCTGAGATGCCACTCGTGTCGGATTTCTATTGTGTGATCTTTCCTACATGGGCAAAAGGACACCTTGTTGTGCATCTCTCCAGTTCCCCGGTACATGAAAATGATTGAAATCGTCTTGGTCCACAAGGCCAGGATTAATGCAGGCATTATTCGTTTTCTGTAACCAGTTATGTAAGGAGCAACAACCCATAACAGTCTTGTCAACTTTATCTGGCTTGAGGTCGATAGGTCATTTAAATATTTGAAATTTGCTGACTAAAATACTGAAGGCATTTTCCGAAATTTATCTCGTCCTCGATAAACGATAATTAAAGATTTTTTTTCGCGTTAAATTCCGTTTACTGTATGGTTTTAAAAGATATGGTTTTAAAGGGAAGGCATCGTCCCAAACTATCACCGCATCTTGCGTTATATCCAATAAATTGTGTTCTAGCGCTTCAAATAACGAACTGTTGACAAAAACGCCACCGTCTGAAGCTATCCCTTTCGCTCCTACATCGACGTATGTGAAGCAATAGTCGTGGTCCACCAAGGTGAGCAATATGATGCTGTGATTCTTTTTGTAGTTGAAATAATCTGGGCCACTTCTAGGTGGGGATTTTATCACTATGTGTTTCCCGTCAATGGCTCCGATGCAGGACGGAAAATTCCATTTATTATTAAACCCAGCCTCTATGTAATTCCACTCTACATCACTAGCCGCAACCTGAAAAATAAAGAACTGTTATTTTTCAAAAAACAAAGTTATTGCTTCATAAATTTGCCTTCGGAAACGTAGTACTTCTTTCGTCAATGACTACAATATGTAAACGATAAAAAATGTTACGATAAAAATTCAAATTTATTTTCACTTACATGAACTTAACATTCAACTTGTAGACAAACGTAATAAATTATACAGACTAAGGTTTTAAAAAACATAAGAAATATTTAATAGTTTTATATTGTAGTACTTCACTTTTATATTTAGCAAAAAATACTTTTTCTTTACAATATCAATTCATTATACAACCCTGCGAGTCAAAACCAATTTTAAGAAGCAGAGCCTCGAAATATTTAAGTTTATTTATTTATTGCTTTATTTACAGTCCAGGGTATTACAGGAGTCCATAGAAACAAACGTAGATGATGATGACGGTGAATACTAAATTTCAACAGGCAGATGTAGTTACAGCTTCTTCCCCGCAACCGGGACCTTCAACTGAGCAATCTACACCTTCTGGCCAGCAAGCTAAATATTTTACTGAGCTTCAGTCTCCAAATGCTGTACGCGTTGTTTCTGAAGCCAAGTCCAAATCCTCTTCATTCCGCAATTCAGAAGCGTGAATAAAAGACCACCGCCATTGAGAGAACACAAAAGAAGCGACGTGTAGAAAGTGAAAGACCTGAGATACTTATGTCCGAAATGGACAAATTAGACAAAATTTCGGAGAGGGCCACAGCTAACAAAGATGATAATTTTGATCATTTTGTAAAATACCTAGCGTCTCTTTTACGGACTCTTCCTATTGAACAGGATTTAAGGCTGCAGCAAGAAATGATTACCCGTGCACTAAATGCCCACATGTCGAGTTCCATTTCATCACCATCGCCATCCAACGAGTGAGGGTGGTCACGATTTTTCTCCTCAAGATGAGGATACAAGGATTAGCGAGCTGTCTTCTGCGATGGACAGTTACACACAAAACAACTAAATCATCATTAAGATATACTTAATAAATTTTTGTCATAACAAACAGTTCTCGAAGGGGTTTTTTTTGTTTCTCATTTATTTCTCCTCAAATATTATTACTGCAATGTGTTTCCTTAACATTTATTAGTACTTACCTTGCTCCACGTCTTCAACACAGCTATTGTAGCGTCCAGAACTTCATCTAAGAATTTGCTTATTGTTGATTTCGTAATTTTAAAAAAGAACTCCAAACTCTTAGAGCTATCGCCTGTGGCTAAGTAACGCAGGGTTATCATAAGTTTTGTTTTGGATGGTATTGCTTCCCTGATATTTGCATCTTTTTTTTGTATCGATGTTGATACCCGTTCCAATAGAAAGACAAAGTCATCTTCAGACAGCCTTAGTAAATTTTTAAAATCCTCTGAGTAGCTGTTTTGCAACTCCTGATCAACAAAATTCGTTGCTCCGGACTGGTTTCTCTTTTTAATCCATTCTCTCACCTACCATCTGCGCCGTCTCTTTTTTTCATCACTACAGTACGATTGATAAGTTGTGATACGATATAATGTCCTAATATTTCGCACACCACTGCACAACCTTCTGCTATCGACGAGGCCATATTGAAGACTGGCACTTTTGCCGTGTGAACAGCATACGATCGTGGGATGATTTTCGTATTTCACGAATGTTTACGCGTGGTCCAAGAAAGCGTGAGCCACGACCGTGCTTCACTACCCGTGTTAACCCGGCTTAATATTGGGATGACAAATGTCTGCATTAAATTTAACGGTAAGTAAAAATGTTTTTGTAATTACCTCTAAATTTACCTTATTCTCTATAATTCTAACTTATGTTTCTTAAAGAATGTATCACTACTAAGAATATAATTAAAAAGTGCAAGCTTTGGGAATAACAATACATTCTCCTTATATTGTTTTAATTGGGTCAGTTTAATAATTTCACTATTTACAGTGAGTGGTGGCACTGTTAGAGCTTCAATACATTTCACACACTTGTTTTTCTTCTTTAATGAAAATAGTACACTCCCCAATAAATAATATAATGACTGTTTTACAGCTTCATCCAGATTGGTGTTATGTTCTTCCACTTCCATTTCTCAGAACAATAAAATTTCCATTTCATACTGCTGATCTTCGGTATGATGGTGATCTTTACAATAAGTGATTAAGTGTATTCTACTGTTAGTGAAATAATTACCGCGAACAACTTGACACTCATAATGTGATAAGGTTATTAACAGCAAATCACCTTTCAAATCACGTGCTCCTGGAACTGATGTTCGACTGCGGATCACTGCAAATAAATTTTTAAGGGCACCTTGAGTTAGTCTCCCTGATAAAACAAAACGAAAGGCATGGGTTTTTAATACTCTTCCTGTATGTCCAACAAAGTTTGGGTTGCCAACAAAACCCCAGTCTGAAATGGTTTCCAGTCTCCTTTATCAACAGTCATATTATACATAATGTCCGTGAACTGTTTAAAAAAATTATGGTTTCTCCATAGACTTCAGCATTATTATAAGACAATCCTAGCTTACTAGATCGTGAAATTATGATGCTTAACCACTATGTTTGTTTTTAAAACCATGCTGTTGTTTCATATCTGGTGGGAAGAGTGCCTTTTGAAATGTGGTAACTAATGGCGGCAGCATTGTCATGGTGCAAAAAGCGTATTCTGTGTTAATATCCATTTTTTCAAAATGACCCGGCCGAACATGTATTCCTTTAGCCGATGTCATTTTTATCTCATCGCGCTTTATGACCACAATTTCTATGTACTCCGAAGGCAATTTGTATTTCTCCATAATTGTAGTCGAAATCGTGATTTGTTTTGACGCACCAAAACTTGTAGCAATATTTTTGAATACATGCACTGGATCTGGCATTACATACATCTTTGCACTTTCGTGTACAGGGTGTGGGCAGTAGTTTTAATGTTTTCATGACGGCCAGCAGAGGCCAGAAACCGCGGTTTGCTGGTCCCATGTCCGATATAATAGTTTTTATAGTTAATCCAGTATCATGAGACCTCTTGATTATGTAAACCAATTTCTGCGAACTTTATAAGCACTACAAGAAGCTGCAGCTTGTACTGATTCCTGCTAACATAAAGGCCAAGGCATATGTAGCCAGTTTTGCAGAAATAGCCTTACTCCCTGCAAGCGTCATGGTGGGTCTCCCTACCACATTCTTTTTTGAAATATCATACTGTAGACCAGGTTTTCCGAATTTTATGCTGCAATGTACGAATACTAGGAAGAGGATATTGTTTCATAACCTTATATATATATATATATATATATATATATATATATATATTATATATGATCACTATTAAAAACTGCTGCAAACTTTTCTTCAACCTGTCGTAGTTGAGTTTTTAACAGAAGAATCTGTGCTTTAGCAGCTCGTACTTTCTGCTGTAGTCTTTGGAATTGCAAGTTGTTGGGATACAGATCTTCATCATTACTGGTTTGTGGCCCTTCTGCAATACACAACTAAAAACAGTTAAATAGTATCCTATATTCATTTATCATTTGTGATAATCATATACCTAACAGGCTTGTTTCAACCTTCAGTTCAAAAACTGTTAATAATTTGTGACATACATACCTATTATCATAACGCTACAATATGTTTGTACATTATGATTAAATAAATTGTAATACAAGCAATTCTATCCCTGGAAATTTTATAATTCATTTTGAAGTACCATGTTTGCAGTAATTTTCTGCTAAAATAAACAACTGTACTTGCCTGATAACAGATTTGGGATATTAGAAGTGGATGGTGTGATGGCCTGCTGAATTTGTTCAGGATTATTGAACATTATGTGACCTATAAATTACTCATATTATAACAACAATGTTTAATAATGGTTTTTACCTACGACCACTGTAGAAAATAGACGAAAACACACGACACACACCCTCAGTAAATTCGTCATTACGCACGATAAACAAATCGCACAGTTTTCGTAAACAAAACGCACAGTTTGACTATATTAACAAATGAAAATATTACAATGTCATATGAATCGACAAATCGAGATACTTCTAATATACGTGATAATTGTACAGTAACCATAAATAATTATTATAGTGTTTCTAATGTTAATTAAACCAACGTAGTAGTAAATAGAACGAATTATATCGTGTATGATCATCAAAGTTGTGAGACATAATTTTGTAAAATTGTTTGAAATAAAATTGATCAAAAATCTAAAGATGCAATAATATACAGAGTAGCCCATTTAAAGAAATGAAGATTACTAGTTTTTAGATCTCTATGTATACATGAAACGAACAACAAAAAACAACGACTAAAATAAAAAATGAAAATATTAAAAGTAGTTCAGACTTTTTTGGCACAGTGTCTATGGTCGTAGGTAAAGTATAGTACGTAATACGTGTTGTAAATCAATTACGCACTCATGGAATTATGCACTCGCCGCTACGCGGCTGCGTGCATAATTTTTCCATTCGTGCGTAATATGCCTTTTACAACACTTATTACGTAATATACTATTAAATGTACAAACCATCATCAGATACTTGTACTTCCGGTGATTAAACATGTCTACGTACCTCACAACTACATGCTTTGGGAGGCAACACATCTCGGTTAATAAAGTCAATCTACAATTTTGTTTTCGCCACATTGTTCTTATTACAAGGGATGTTAAACATCCGGTAACCACGTTCACTTCTGTCGTTATACCCAGGAACACAACAACCCGGTATTACTTTATCAATTTGTCTGTATCTATATGAAATTATTATGAAAACACACAAATTGACATCAGAAATAACCCAAATCACAGTCAAATGACGTACGTGACGTCACCGGCAGCCATTTTACCTCTAAAGTAGTGAACAAATGAATTACGGTACTCTGTTAATCTAGGGAATTTATGTTACTCTTTATCCAATCGCTCTTACAGACACCTTCCAAACTTATTTAAATAAATCAATTTTCCAAAATATTTTGATTCGGATAGGTATAAACAGTGTATGCCCAAATACGGTTAATTTTTAATCCTTTCTTTGTATAATTTCTGGTTTTCATTTTACATAATTTTGTTAAAGAAAATTAAACGCATTAAACACTTAAAAATCTATATCGTTTTCTCATATACTTATGTATAAAGAAAAAGCTATATAATCGGTTTAAATTTTCAAATTTTTTTTTCCTTTTATCAACGTTTTATGGCCTAAACAACACAAAAAACACCTTTTAAGAAAAACAAATTTCGTGTCTGCGTGTGTACGCGCGCGCGATGTCTTCTGAACCATCAAAGCTATCGATATAAAATTGTTTGCCATAAAATCTAAGTCAAGTTCTTTAATGAACAAAATCCAACCAATGGCGGGGCATTTTTAGGGGCTTGGAAAATAAAAAAATCATTATTTCAAATTTTAATAAGTTACAAAATTAAAAAAACAAACTAATACTTTTTATTGTGCAAAATTGTGCATTTTTGATTTATAAACCGAGTTTTTTTGAAAATCGGTTGTTAGGGGTTCTAAGATCGCTAAGTGTAAATAATTTGTAAAAATTAAAAAATTCAAAATGGCGGATGAAAAATGGGGGATTATCGTGTTTAAAAACCGATATTGAAGTTGCTTATTACAAATTTTTGATCAAAATTAGTAAACATATATGAGAAAGCATTATGGCATTTGGCAGCGTTTTTTTTACTTCTTTGTGTACTAGGAAATATTGACTAAGAAATATTGAATAATCTAAGTTAGTTTCAAACCAACCAAAACATTGCCTATATTAAAGTGCTGATATCTTTGTGTTTATGATCAAAAACTATTAAAATGGAAGAGACCATTAAAACATTACTGAGATCAATATTAGCAGACTGTCTGTATAAAAGCCCTCATTACTCATTATCTCTGCATTCGTTAATGTGAAGTATTTCTCATCATCCACAGTCATTACTTTATTAGTCACAAATGATTCTCGACGGCACCTTGGGATCTCTTGCAGCTGTATCTGTTAATATTTTGGACATTTCTTTCTTTTCCTGAAGGTTACGTCGACTGATCTCTTTGCAGATTGTCATACGCCCTACACCAAATCTATTTTATATGACATTATCATTGTTTATTTTTGACAACTACTACTTTACAACAAGTCAATAACGACTACGTTAGCGCATAGTATTGATGTGATTAAAATCTACATGCATTTCATAAGAAACAGGTACAGTCTCTGTACATAGTTGTGTAATGACATTTTATGGGATCATATTATTTGTTTCATATTTTAGAAAACACTTTGAAGGGCAACCACATCTCGTATCTTAATATTAAATTTCAACAAGATTGTGCACAGCCACATTACTTTAGAGAGGGAACGACCATCATTACACGATAGCATTTTTTCCTTTACGGTTATATTATAAGCCAAGTGTTCGAAAACGTTCCGGCTGGTTCAACTAAGTTTTTTGGGTGCATTATGAAGGTGTGTGCGAGAATATCAGCTAACTGACTGTATTTTTGTTTAAAGTTTGCTTCTTAAGTCGCCCACTTATCACTTTTTTATTTCTCAGTTCTACATAAAAAAAGAGTAAAAATACTCTGATATAAATCCACCAGTTTTTGTGGCAATATCTTCAGGAGCTCAAACGCTAAAAGGGGCCTTTTGGTCCTCCATGACTTTCGAAAATTGACAAATCATGTTTTAATTTAATTAAGTAACACTAGAAAGTCAATTAAACGATGGTTTCAGAGGTGCATTGCATTGAATTCTTTTATAAAGAGTACGAGGGACTTTGAGTGAATACTTTGTTGTCACCGTAGCTGTTTAATGATAGGCAAGCATGTACTGTTGCAAAGGTTTAATAGTTCCCAGTAGGAGAATCGCGTAATGGGTATATATGAATGTATGTATGAAACATTTATTGAATATTTTCGACGATTAGTTTGACTAAATATACAGGGTGAGTCAGAAAGAATGGGTCAACATTAAGCTGGAGATATTAGACACCAAAATATTATGTTTGAGCTCATCATGTCTTATACGGGTGTATATAATATAATGATTTTCTTTCAGGTGTGTTTTGCGTGCATGTGATTTATTATTCGGATAAATATATTAGCTAGTGATAAAAAAACGCCACGACATCATAACTTTTCCAACAGTGAGATGCCTGACATTATTTGTGTTTTTGCTCAGGCTAATTTGAATGGGCATGCGGCGGCTCGCAGCTTTAAAGTAGTTAGTGCTATACAAGGTTAGGTCGAAATAATGGGTCAACACTAAACTGGAGATATTAGACACCAAAATATTATGTTTGACGTCACCATGCCTTATACGAACGTAACTGATTTCAAAGATACAGGGTGTTAAAGGTTAAATTTTATTCTGAAATTTCTCATTAATTGAAAAGGTTTTGATAGCATAAATCTGAAAATTAGTAGTGCCGGGATTTGTAGTGTGAGAATTACGAATTTGAAGCTTATTTTGACGTTGCTCCTAGACGACGCTAGTTTCACGGTATTATTCAGCTAAATCAAAACATATGTTTGTAGTCTGTTGAGCTATGCTTAAAAAAGGTTAAAAAACCAAAATATTCTACATAAAAAAGGTACTCTTGTTTAGGTCGCCATCCTTGATCGGTTTCCGAGTTATTTGCATTTAAAAGTTTCCTCTTATTCATCGACTGTGATAGATTTTGGAGTAACATGGTTACATTTTGGTCGAAAAGATCCAGATTCGCCTAAGCGGTTGTTAAGATTTCTGAATAGTTTATAGTTAGATTGCAAATGTACAGTGCATCCCATTTTGGTTGAGACAGACAAGTATCTCGGTTGTTGTTGAAAATAGCACCTTGCGGTTTTGGCGGTCCTGTGCCACTTTTTTGTGAAACTCAAGATGGCCTGAACGGATTTTGCCTAACTTCTTTCGTTCATAAGTTACAGGGCGTTTTTGAAAATTCACACTTTTTGGACCCCCCTTAAAATTCAATGTTTTAGTAATTTTGGAGCATTCTTTAAAACTTCATGTTTATATATTATATATTATTTCGAAGGAAAAAAAATTAGTAATTTAATGAGATAATAAAATACAGGGTGTTGCATTGAAAAAATCATAAGTTTGAGTCTTATCTCCATAACGATACCCCGAAAAAAAAAATTGAGTGCGCTCCTGGATTCTACGTAAAATTCTCTATGGGACAAGTTTTCAATTTGACATTATCGCTGAGAAACTTCTTAGATATGGAGGGGATCCAAAAAGTTTGGATTTTCAAAAACACCCTGTAATTTATAAACGAAAGAAGTTAGGCAAAATCCGTTCAGGCCATCTTGAGTTTCACAAAAAAGTGGCACAGGACCGCGAAAACCGCAAGGTTCTATCTTCAACAACAACCGAGATACTTGGCTGTCTCAACCAAAATGGGATGCACTGTAGATTTGCAACCTAACTATAAACTATTCAGAAATCTTAACAACCGCTTAGGCGAATCTGGATCTTTTCGACCAAAATGTAACCATGGTAGTCCAAAATCTATCACTGTCGATGAAGAAGAGGAAACTTTTAAATGCAAATAACTCGGAAACCGATAAAGGATGGCGGCCGAAACAAGAGTACCTTTTTTATATAGAATCTTTTGGATTTTTAATCTTTTTTAAGCATAGCTCAGCAGACAACAAAAATATGTTTCGATTTACCTGAATAATACCGTGAAACTAGCGTCCTCTAGGAGCAACGTCAAAATAAGCTTCAAATTCGTAATTCTCACACCACAAAACCCGGCACTACCAATTTTCAGATTCATGCTATCAAAACCTTTTCAATTAATGAGAAATTTCAGAATAAAATTTAACCTTTAACACCCTGTATCTTTGAAACCAGCGACGTTCGTATAAGGCATGGTGACGTCAAACATAATATTTTGGTGTCTAATATCTCCAGTTTAGTGTTGACCCATTATTTCGGCCTAACCTTGTATAGCACTAACTCTTTAAAGCTGCAAATTTCAAACCAAACTCTTTTTCAACTGTCCGAATGCTACTCTAGTATAGTTTATTGTGATAAAATACAATATTGCTCGAAATCGATGGTAAGTTATAAGTGAAAAACGAAATCCAAAGTGTCATTATGGGTTTCTAAAAGAGTTTGATGGATGAAATATGCCACTTGGCATTTTACTGCCGCTAGGCTGCTTTTTTCGTAGATGTTTTTGCTGTTTTATAAAACATGCGTGAAAATGCAAAAATCAGAGTTACTTTACATTTTTAATTGTAGGGCTTAAATTTTCTTCAAAGTCGTTTTAATAGTCACCTCGATAACATTAATACAAGGAAATTGAAAAATTAAACTGAGTTTTAAATTGAAAGTTTTTGTGCTAAAACGTGCGTTAGAGGTAATAACTTTTTCTTTCTAATAGTTAACCTATTTTTTTGAAGCACGCAAATGTTTAAAAGAAACTATAGATTTATGTTTCAATTTATTGTATAAATAGGTAAGTCCTAACTAGAACAGCAGTTTATTTTAAATCTTTCTATTTACGGTTTAATTTTGACGAGGGTAAGTGTATCATCACGCTCGCACAATAAACGTTATTATTATATTATTACCATCCTTTTTAGTTTCATTTGCGTTAGTAATAGTAATAAAAAATAACTAGTATTTAATTGTACACCATTTGTGAACATTTTTGACCTATTTCCGTTTAGAGACTGTTTTATTGTCTTTAGTATATTTATGAGTGGTTAAACATCATTGGTAACATATTCGAATAGTAGGTACGAAATCTTTAAAAAGGAAAAAGTAAACTAATAAACATGGGTAAATGACCTTTATATTGTACTTCCAAAGAGAAAACATTGAGATATGTTTAACTATGTATAATAATAATCTATTTATTTATCAGAAAATGCGTAAACTGTAGTAAAAAGCTGTTAAAAATTCCACAAATTATGTGCCTCGGTTCTCATCTAGGGTGCATCGTCAGTTAAAACAACCCAGTTAAGTGATTTTTCAGCTTCAGACGATTAATAGTGGCAGCTATTAAAAATATGTACGAGGCGTGTTTTTTAAGTAAGTACCGTTTTGATGTATTAACAGATGCGTAATTTTATTACGCAATTTTATTTTTATAAGCAAACCCACACATTTATCTACTCTCCTACATAATTGCCACCAATACTAAGGCACACAGTAACAAGCTTTTACATTTCACCGTCATAGACGTTTGCCACCTGATTTGACAGCCAAGATGCTTATTGCTTAATTATACTTTTCGAACCAAAACGTCAATGATCACTGAGGGTCTCCCACTCCGTTCCTCGCCATGAGCATTTTTTCGGTCATCTTTGAAAACTCTTACCCATTCCATCACCCATAATGTTTCACAAATCTGGTGGTTAATTTCAACTGCTTTCACGCCTTTAACACTAAGACGACGATTGGATGCGCGCGTGCATGCGTGGGTGCGTGAGTTCGTGTGTGTATATGTGCGTATGGGTGCGTGCGTGCGTCTGCGGATGTGTGGGCGTGCGTTCGCTTGCGCGCGGGCGTGCGTGCGTATCTGTGCCAGTGTCTGACCGACATTCCAACTAATCTGTCTGCTCTGCCTTGGATAAAAGGTGTGGGTGTTCCACTTTTTGGGGGATTTATACTTGGAATACCTTGTTCACAATCAGCTATTGTACGATAAATAGTTCTGCGGGAAATATTTTGATTTTCGAATATGCTCAACTAGACTGTATATACTTTTACGAAGATCTAACTTGTAAGACATTTTAGTACAACTGCTTTCTAAAACTGAACTGTCAAAGGAAGACAAACTTTCAGAGAATTTTTGTTTCCAAACCCAACCTAATATTTTATCATTCTCGCGTATTTTACATTTATTGGATTTTGTGCCAAAACTTTTGAGACATACGTTATATCAAGCAATATTACCTATTTTACAACAAGCGAGTTTCAGAAGATAGAACAATGGTGTGATAAAATATGCATCAAACTCAAAAGTAAAATATAATACATGCCCACACAAGTGAATAAGTCATGCAACGTTGTACTACCAAAAGTGAAGCTATTTATATTTACTGTTGACTGTGAAAACTGGATGACCTACCAAGACATCTTCGAAAAGGTAGTACACGCCAACAAGTTTGTAACAGATAGGGAGAAGATGCAATATCTAAAAATCTATGTCACAGGAGAAGCAACTATACACTAATGCAACACCTTCCCATAGCAGAGTAGAACTATTCAACAGAATGGAGTCACGTGTGTCTGAAGGCGTTCACAAACCTGGGATTCAGAATCCAATAAACTCTTTGAACAGTGTCTAAAAATGCCCAATGAATAATCAGCCCTTGAAAAAATAATGGAATTTCTCAAAATAAGATTCCAGTTGTTAGTAGCCATCTCTCAAGACAGGAAAACAGAATATGCTTTCACGCAAAGGAATCCCAGATGACAGAACATCCAACAGCCAGGCTCGCCTCCATGGGAGAGAAACGGATATGTTTCAGTTGCATGGAACATAATTTCAACGTCAAATGCAATTCGTTTCGACGCTGCGCAAGGTGTCAATATACACATCATCTGCTACTCCATCAGGACTGCAAAAATTCAGGAAAATCAACAGTCAACAGGACACGAAGCGACCAAAGCCATATTTTTGTGGCCATCTTATATACGTTCAGAGTCGAGATATTCCATGACAGATTTACCCGTTCCTGATGAGTCACAACAATGACAAAACCGGTCGGACGGTGGTCTTGTCATGGCGTTCTCACCTCTGAACAGAAAGAAAGCTAAGTCATACTGGTGGACTTATGTTAACAGGTTTGTTAATAATCAAATTTTATTACGCTTTCTTTTCGAGAAATACAATTTTCTTATTTTGAGAATACAATTCTCCTTTTCTTATTGGTTTTGATGTTTAGCAATGTAGTGATGTGATTCTTTTAAGGATGTCACCACAGTTACCAAATCACATCTATCCGTGCTGACGCACTGTTTATACTGTAATTCATTTATACCATCTAACACTTCTTCAAAAATTCCTCCTATTCTTTCATCTTCAGGACATTTCTGCAGTCTTTACTTATTATACATTCTTCATCTATAATGTCGAAAACCACATACTTAAAATATTCACTGTATTTTTCTTTTATTCTAGGAGAATTCATCATTAGCTTCACATTTTGGTGTACGTTGCAGGCACATACAGTGTGTATACCACTAGACCTAGCCAAAATATACCACTTTGGACGAAATTCTGCAAATTTCGAAAATCCTAATTTAAGAAACTGGCAATTCCCCTTAAATTCCAGAAAGTTCTTTTAAGTTACCCAAAATCAATCTTTTTTGCAGTTTTAACTTCTCTCCTGCTTCGTTTCTAACATTCACCAAATCTTTCATACCTGGACACATCCTACTGTATACATAATTTTGATAAAATTCTGTGACCAAGACTTTAATTTCAGAGGAAAATTTTACAGAAACTCGAGGGGGTATTTCAGGCAAAACACCTTGCTCTTTCATAAGTTTTCTGCTAGTCTTCGCTAAATAATCTGTGGCACCAAATTCAGTTATTATTTTTTTCACCAGGATTGCGGCACAAGACTCAAAATTTTAATTTTTATCAAATGTAGAAGTAGATTAACCAAACTTCAACCTTAAATTTTCAATTAAGTTGTAGTATTCTGGACAATTGCACAATTTTGAGTTTTGAGATTTTTCCAAATGGTTTAGATCAACACCATAATTGTCTTGAATTTTTTCAACTAAATTAGTTGACACGGCTTGAACCTTTTTTCTAAATGGGTTTATTTTTTCAATATTTAGTTTTTGAATTTTAATAGGAGATAAGCGCAGAACTACATGCTTGGTTAATGTTTTCAATTTTTTCTTCTTCTGGTAAATAGGCGTGAGACGAAAACTTCACTGAGCTGATATTAGAAAAAGGGGTATATAGATCCTCTCGATTTGATAATTCAATACTTTTTAATAATTTTATTTTGCAGTTAACACATGTTGATGTTCCAGGTATTAATTTGTAAGATTTAATTTTTTCTGCAAAATTTGGTGATATTCCTTTAAGACCCTTTTTATTGTTGTTTTGTGTATTATCATAGGATTGCAGCATTTTTCTCTATACACAACCTTATACTTCCCAAGAAACTGTGTAGCATGGTAGCTGTATATAGTACGATACAATGTTAGGAAAACACCATGACTTTAACAACTGCTGTTCAACCTCACTGAACTGTTCTAAATCCTGAATTACTGAATTTTCTTTTGAAAAAGTATTTTTGTGACATGTTTCATTTAAAAATTTGCCGACGGAACACGCGGTTTTTAAAAAGTAGACTTTTTATCAAAATAAATTCATACGAAATCGACAAACGCAATATGGCCGACTAAATTAGCGCATCACAAAGCATTCTAGGGCACTCTTTGTTATTAATGCGTACATAACCATTAATAAGGTTAACGATATTATTTATAAGTACTTAAAGCATACTATTTTTATGGTATCCACTTGAAATAATAACCCCAGGTAATTACTAGACCTGACATAGGAGCTGAGACCACTAAAGGGGTCAACACAACCTAACCCATAGGCAAATGGTGAGCCTTAACAAATATCTGGTAACCTCTGATATTACACTTACTAATACCCAGGTAAAGAGAATGAGTTGTCTCTCCATATCTGACAAATTCTTGAATATCTTATGCTCCGGAGTTCGTTAACTCTGTTACCTTGAGCGTTACGAAAAAAAGTGATTCATAAAGTCAAGCTGTACATTTTAAAATTATTTAATAATATACAGGGTATTTCATAAAGTTACAGCATATCAAATTTATGTTTTTTGTAATGGAACACTCTATTTTATATCATCTTTGAAAAGTACTTAAGAAATACTTTTACTCTTCTTAAGCATCCCCTATACCTAACTCTTACAGTTATTGATTTTAAAAATAAAAACGACATTTTTGGCATAACTTCAAATTTTAATTTTTTTCATGACTGCAATGTGTTATTTGAAAATACTGTAAGTTTAATTAGCTCTGTACCTATACCATTATTGTCAGGTGAAAAAGACATACATCAAGTATAAGCTATTGCAAATAAAACCACAAATTGTTTAACAAAACTAGGTGTAACAAAGACTAAGAGTAATAAATGAAACAAGATTATAAAAAATGAGTAACAAAATAATATTTAGGTAACAAAGTGATCTGGATATTAAAACATTGTAGATTGAGCAAAATACATACCTGCACTTTACCGAAACACTGTGTTTCATCAACCGAGAATCGTTTTGTTGACACGTCATCAGGAGGGTGAACCTAAACTTTTAACTGATCGTTTGAGATATTAATGTTTCGGAAAACCACTCTAATTCTATTTTTCATGTCCTCTAAAGTAGTTACAAGTAATTGATACACAATAACGGTATTGATACAGAGCTAATTAAACTTACAGTATTTTCAAATAATACATTGCAGTCATGAAAAAAATTAAAATTTGAAGTTATGCCAAAAATGTCGCTTTTATTTTTAAAATCAATAACTGTAAGAGTTAGGTATAGGGGTATGCTTAAGAAGAGTAAAAGTATTTCTTAAGTACTTTTCAAAGGTGATATAAAATAGAGGGTGTTTCATTTAAAATAACCAAGATAATGATGGGTGTGAGTTTTGGATCACCCTGTACAAAAAATAAAAGTGATAAGTTTTAACCAAACCAGACTATATGGGGTGACGATTTCATTACGATTTTCACATAAAAATAGCCATATCCTTAAAAGTACCTAGTGAAAACATTTATCATTGGAATAAGAAAAATGAGTCTAATTGAAATTTAACGTAATATACAGGGTGTTCCATTAAAAAACATAAATTTGATATGCTGTGACTTTATGGAGATACCCTGTATATTATTAAAATATGAATAACTTTTATTTAAAACTTTTTTCGTATCTCTCAAGGTAAGTTATCGAACTCCGAGTATAATTGATTACCCTGTATATATATATATATACAGGGTAATCAATTTATACTCGAGTTCGATAACCCGTTACCTTGAGAGTTAACTATATAATATATATATATATAATATATATATATATATATATACAGGGTTATTACAAATGATGTTCCTGATTTCGATTGCATATGTCACTGGAATATTATGTATTAAAACCATTTGGGTTGGTACCGCTGGAAAGAAAAACTCATAAAGTTTTGTTTACATTGATTTCCGTGTGTATCAGTTGTTTCTTAAGTCCATTGTTGACAGTTTTATGTAATGGCTGAATTTGAAAACAAGAAAGCATTTTGTGTGCTAGATTATCACGTTAACCAATCAGTTATTAGTGTTCAACGTCACTTTAGAACCAGATTTAATGAAGATCCTCCTAGCAATCACTCTATTCGCAAGTGGTACTTGAAGTTTAAGAGAAATGGCTGCATTTGTAAAAAGAAATCAACTGGAAGGCCGTCAGTGAACAATGAAGTTGTGGAGCAGATAAGGGAAAGTTTCACCCGCAGTCCACAGAAATCTACTGTTAAATGCAGCAGAGAGCTCGGTATACCACAGCCAACAGTTTGCAAAATTTTACGTAAACGTATTAAATTCAAACCTTACAAACTTCAACTGCTTCAAGCATTAAAACAAAATGACAAAGTTAAAAGACTCTCTTTTTGTGAGAGCATGCAAGTCTTGATTGAGGATGAAAACTTTCCACAGCGTGTGGTCTTTAGTGATGAAGCAACGTTCCATTTATGTGGTAAAGTAAACAAACATAATGTAAGAATATGGGGCTCAGATAACCCACACGCTTACATTGAGCACGTGCGTGATTCTCCTAAAGTTAATGTGTTTTGTGCTATTGCTTACAATAAAGTGTAGGGGCCTTTCTTCTTTATTGAACAAACAATAAATGGAATGCTTTTCTTGGACATGATGACGGAATGGCTTATACCACAATTAGATCAAGATTCCCCAGATTTCATTCTGCAACTGGATAGCGCACCTCCACATTACCACTTGGGTGTTAGGGCTGAACTTAACAATCTGCTACCTGAGAGATTGATCGGGCGCGTTGGTCCAAATGATGACGCACTCTTGAACTGGCCTCCAAGATCTCCGGACATCACCCCCTGTGATTTTTTCTTGTGGGGATACATCAAGGATAAAGTGTATACACCTCCATTACCACAGAGCATACTTGATGTCCAGCGACGGATTGCCAATGCCATCGAAACAATCAATCAAGAAACTCTCGACAACATATGGCGAGAACTTGATTACAGGCTTGACATCTGTCGTGTCACAAGGGGCTCCCATATTGAACATTTGTAATTCTGAATACCTGTTTTTGAGTTTGCCTTCAAATGTAACTATTTTTTATATTTGTAAAACGAATCAAACTTGATTTATGTATGCTTGAAATCATGAACATCATTTGTAATAACCCTGTATATATATTTCAAAGTTAAGTCGGTTAAATGGGCAAAGAAGTAGCATTTTTTCCGCTTGTTATGATGGTGAAATCAAAATGAAAATTGAACATCGTGTTCGCGAGTTATGTCAAAAATTTCCATTTTTTTAAATGGCACACCCAATATACAATAATCGATAGAAAATTAAATTCTGAACGAATAAGTTCCTATGACATTTCACCCTAATGTCAAAAATGACAAAGTTATTGATCATTTACCAAATTCGTCAAGGTGGCTGTGTCAACTATTTTTCTGTATTACCATAGAGCAGAAAATGAAAAGAATATCGGACAATTGAAACAGGATTCTTTATTCTAAGTGATGATAATAAGGAACAACAAAACAAAACAAAACTCAAATTAGATGTTCGAAAACATCACCCTCTTGCTCCAAGCATTTCTGGGCCCGCTGGTAGACACTTTTAGTAGTCTTAGCAATGGATCTACCATCAATATTATTGATGGCGTGAACGATGCTTTGCTGGAGATCCTCAAGGTTATCATATCGCCTGTTGTACACCACACTCTTCACGTATCCCCAAAAGAAAAAATCCATTGGAGTAATGTCAGGTGATCGAGGAGGCATACGGATAGACCCATTAGTTGATAAATATCTGTCATCAAAAAAATTGTTTAATATTGTATCTATCTGACGAACGTTATGGGGAGGAGCTCCGTCTTGTTGGAAATAAATGTTCTGCTTATCCATTAAATTTACATCATCCAAGAAGTCTTGGAGTGTGGCAGTCAACATTTCGGCGTACCGCTCACCAGTTAACGCACCCTGATAAAATACTGGACCAACAATTATCGAGCCAATTAAACCGCACCAAACATTAACATTGAAGCGTCTCTGCGGGTTACAAGATCGGTAGAGCATCGGATTTTCTCGACTCCAAAAATGGCTGTTTTTCCTGTTGAACATGCCCCTATTAGAAAAAGTTGATTCGTCACTCCATAGAATTGAGCTCCAAAAATCATTATTGGTTCTCATTTGATTAATAAACCAGTGACAAAACTAAACGAGTCTTTCTTGATCTGCTGGTACTAGTGTCTGTGTAGGTCGGCACAAACTTATAATTTTTTAGAATATTGTGGATGGAACCCAAACATAGTCCATTTTCTTGCACTAAATCATTAATTGAGTTATTGGGATGTTCTTCAAAATAAACTAACACATTAATTTCAGTTTCTTCACTAATTATACATTGTTTATTAGATCTGGATTTCTTAAAGACGCTCGATTTAGATCTAAATTTACGATACAAAACCAAAAAGTATCTTCTATCCAGCAAATGACGCGTAGGAAACAAATCACTGTAACGCTCACGCGCTCGATAACTGTTTTTTTGACAAACGATGTAACATTCTAACATATCACACTTTTCTGAATGGGTGAAAGGCATTTTTCTATTCAAAAAACACAAACTCTTAACTCTTTATTAGCAAACTTCAATTTGACATATCAATTCTGATAACATTTGTGAAAATGACAAATATTGTTAACGTAATACCAGCCACCTTGACGAATTCAATAAATGATCAATAACTTTGTCATTTTTAACATTAGGGTAAAATGTTATAGGAACTTTTTTGTTCAGAATTTAATTTTCTATCGATTATGTATATTGCATACTGGGTGTGCGATTTAAAAAAATGGAAATTTTTGACATAACTCGCGAACACGAAGTTCAATTTTTATTTTGGTTGCACCATCGTAACGAGCGGAAAAAATGCTACTTCTTTGCCCATTTAACCGACTTCGTATCACCAATAATAACGAAGGTAGCAATAGTGCCGACTTAACTTTGAAAATCCTGTATATATAGATTATATAAATCCACTAGATTCATTCTTTACTAGATAGTATTTTTATTACTAACTTAGTCGAACATAGTGTGGTACGTGGGTGTAACAGCCCCACTAAGGTGGCCTAAGTGCTCAGGTGGCCCTCGAAAGGGGGTCAACTATCACTAACTAGCATTCAATATTCATTCATTATACCTTATAAATCAAAGCATGTAAACAAAGTGTGTTAGAAGAAGAGTGATGTAGGTATATAAAATAGTGCTTTTCAAAATATAAAAGCTAAAAAAGTAAAAATATAACCCTTTTTTTTTTGTACTTTGATTATACTAGTATTAGTCTACCATTTAACAAAATTTAGGATTTAAAAGAAAACTCTTTTTTGGATACAGGGGTTCGAAATATAAGGAAAATGTAATTTTCTGTTTAGTGACTTTACTAATAATATTACCCAAAGGAGTAGTTGCGCACTAAAAACAATGTTTCCAGTTTAAAGTAAAACATTTAGTGTAACACAGTAACCTTAAATTTACAGCAAAAATAGCATTTTTATGAGATGTTTTGTTTTTTCTTACCCTGTGTAATATTACCTAATTTTTAAAATATTAAATTTTTATGCAAAAAAAAAAACTCTGAAATTCAGTTTAATTGCAGTTTGTAATATTTCACTCCATCGCATGTTTTTAATAAAATTATTAAAAAATTTCGTAAATTTTAACCGCCATGTATAGTAGTGGGACGCTATAAAATTAAAAAGACCAGTATTTGTAAAAACTACTTAAATAATAATATACCACATATATTTTTCAAATTTTAAAAAAATCACGTGGCAACCCAAAAATACATTATTTTGCGAAAATCGATGGAATGACCCTGTTTACAAGTAGTTGGTGCATCTTGAATGTTAATATAGTAGTTCAGTTATTTAAAAAAATCATGTTAATTTCATATTTTTGTTTTTATTTTAGTATCGTTAACACGTAATGATTTATTTTATTCATCATTCCGTGTCCGTATTAATAACTCAAAGCTTAAGCTATGGTAACCCTACCTGTAAAGAGCAGCTGGTAAATAATTACATTGATATACTTTTTACTTCTTCATCAAATAAACATCTATTCTTTTTAGCAATCATCTTTAATCACTCATCTAAAGCAAAGAAAAAAGCAACGTGATATTGTAAGTGAAGATTTGTAACTTTACATATTGTCGTTTATGTGTTCCACTTAGTTATATGCATTTTGCAGTGGTATCAGTTAGCAGTAAATTTATATAGACGTTAGATGACGAAACAAACCCATTAAAATTATTTTTTATTATCTCGTTATTGGATATTATTAAAACACAAACAAACAGGTTATTAAATGGTAATTCAATAGCATTCTAGTCATTAGTGAATCTATGTATAAATAATAAAACATGTTTTAAAAACGAAAGTACACTAATATACAATCTAATACCAATTACGTTGCTTGTAGGAAATTTAGGTTGAACTTGAGGTAACACATGAAAGAGTAAATGTACTAGTTTAAATGTAACGGAATCTTTATTATAAATAATTCCTGTTGCTTGGCTGGTTTCATTTTCTTTTTTAACGAACTGTATACAGTAATATGTCTTCGCTTATACTTTTCTAATTAGGTGTTTTTAATTTGAACAGAATTAGTTTGTCGAATTTGAATTATTAAACTCTTCTAACCCAAAAGTCTAGTCACTAATCAATTATCACTTTTTAACAGTTTCATAAAATGTTATTCAATATAAAAGTAAATCCAACAATTGACTGATTATTTTTCATGCGATTAATTGAAATGGGTTTAGAAATCAGTAATACATAAATATTAAAAAAAAATGATACTATTATAAGAAATGTTTAATATAGGTACCATATGGCTTATAATCTATTATACTTATTCAGGTTAGTAGATACAACTTAGGAAGTTAGCAAACTTTCCATATCAAAAAGCTTTTTCTTTTATTGTTTTGTAAATACAATTGATAGGTAAATAAAATAGATAGGTTGAATACATACGTGGGATTTTACTTCATTAAATTTTTGGAATTGAATCAATTTTTTGTATTTCATAATTAAAATCACTTTCTGAAGTTATAAGGCCACCAAATGACACTGGTTATTTGAATCATGAAAGTTTATGTTAACGAAGAGCAAATGTGCCATTCATATGAGATTTGATAAAAAGCAAGCAAATCTACAGTCTTATATTATACAATTGTAACATTTTTGTTTTTCAGGTAACATGTGGTGATAAACGGTGTGCCCCAAATTCATGTATTCTATATCCTATTAGTCGCAGAATGGAGCTTGTCTGGAAAGTTGTGAGTAATTTAATCTCGATTTCATTTTATTGTAAGATGATTAGTTTTTATGATGTTTGCTTTTCTTATACACTTTTTTTAATGATAATTACCAACACCAACGTTTTATCTGAGAGTCGTGATTCCAATTTTAAAGTTATTTGACGTCATGTTTATATTTGTGATTGCTTCTATCATTTTGAAATTGAAGTTTTTCGCAACTTTACACTTACGTCATAACTTGATTAAATTTTGTTAAAATTGTTTTTTGGCTGACATTTTTCATTGTTAGCCTTCGTCGTAGAGGGTGTTCTGATTTGTCATTGTTAAGACAGTTTAACAATATTTAATTTTTAATGACCTAGTTATTCTTTACTAAAATTTAATTTTATAGTTGGCTTTATACGTTTCTCAAACTGGAATATTAATAGCAGGTTTATGTTTTAATTTTTCAACTTTGATAAAATTGTTTACATCTTTAACAATTTTAATAGATATTACTACTGACGAAGATAACTGTAAGTGTTATCCAACAGCTTACATTGTATAATGTAAAATACACCATTAAAAAGACTAAAAAGATAAGTATTTTATTATTTGTCATCAGTGTTTTTAATGACTGCAAACGATTGTACTTACTTTTCTCCGTTTAAAAGTAACAAAAGTAGCGAAATACGGAAAGACGCAGCGTTATTTTGAGTAAACGTTTTATTCTTCTACTATGAAATACTGTGTAGATCACACATTTAAATTTATTTTTTGTAGTCATCAGTGAACTTGATGACAAACTTGCGTATTCGATAGCGCCAATCAGAAAACTAAGTTCATATCATACTGAGGACAACTGAAAAAGTTACTGAAATGATGTAATAGGTGGTGCAAATGGTAATCGTATAAAATATAAAAATGTTTTAAATAATGTAATAAAGAAATAAATGTAATAAGAGTAAAATTTCTGCAAAAACAAATCGTTAAACTAACAGGAGATACTAACCATTAATAACAAATAATGCCTTCGACTCAAATCGGTAGATTAATATAAGGCCAGTCTTTTGATTTGCTTAATTACCACTTAAATATAAATATAAAAAATTGCAATGTAACACTAATAAAATGATCTCGGACGCCAAGTTATTTTTAATAATGCTCGGAATAACTAAACCGAGTTCTACACTAAAAATTTATCAAAATGTAAAACAATAAATAATATACAACTATGTTTATTAACAGTTAATATGATATGGTTAAATAAAATATATCTTAAAATTAGCCTTAAATTACTAAAAAAATCATTAAACATCAAATACCTGTTCGTAAAATCTTGTACACAAACTTTTTTAATAACCTCTGGTATCTAAATGATTACGTAAATTTCAACTGAGGTGATTTCATCTTTGCCACAATATTGTGCAATATCTTGAAATAATGATTTACGTTGTAAACCACACCCAAAATTGGAATTATGCTTATAAATTTTCTTCATGAAATGGAATAATCCGTTTAATGCATTATCTTCCAATAAAAATTGCAATCATGAAATGATTTAAAATGTAATCAAAGTAAAAGTAAAAGTGAAATAAAATAAAAGTGAAATAAAAGTGAAATAAAAGTGCCTGAAAATAGCAATTTTTAGTATAATACGTTAAAATATCTTACCATCAAATTAATGGCACTTGCACAAAATTTAGGTGAAAACCCCAAAAAAACTTTCTGCTTCTCACAACCTTCACCAGGAAGTGAAAAAAAAATGGATGCTTTGAAATTAGACGAGCTAGTCGTGCGCGAAAGAATTTGCGCAGCAATAAGTCAACAATGACGCGTTGAGCGAATAAAATGATCAGAAGGAAATTTATAGTGGGAGTATAAACCTTTAAGAAATATATACCCTTAAGAAGATATGCACTTAAGTTACACCAAAATGCAAATTAAGTGCCTACCTCATTTCTATAATGCAAAATTAATTAAAATTTTTTCTTATATTTACAACTGAATTAATGAAAGACCTTTAAATTACGGTATATTTTAATACAACTCTAAATGGGTTGTTACAATGATTATACTTCAAATTAATAAAAACCTAAGATAATTGATGGAGCCTAAATAGTCATACTGCTTGGTAGAAAAGTATGCTTCCGTCTAAACATTTAATCCTACTTTAATGACAAAATTCTAATTTTTAAATTTTGCGCATTCGAGTAAAGCGTACATATAATAGTTATTTGTTTCATTGGTACAAAAACTGTAAATTTTCGGGAGGAGCCCCGAAAATGCGTTTTTTGTACACTGTGTCCCATTTTGGTTAAAATTGTAGGGTATCTCGTTCGCGAGCAAAGATAGAAAGATGCGGTTTTCGCGAACCTGTTCTACTTTTTCGTGAAACGAAAGATGCCACAAACAGAATTGTCATAGTCTTATTAGTATTTGAGATACAGGGCGAAATTCAAAATTTGCACATTTCAAGCACCTCTCCTAAGCTTTGCCTTGTAATTTATCGAAAAGGTGAAAAGTGGGTTTTATACAGAATTTTCCGTAGAATTTAGTGGCGTACATAGTTTTCACCACAAACAGTCAGTTTCCTCGTAATAAACCAAAGTTTTGTTTTTTTAAATGGAATACCCTGTATATTTTTTTATTATATACTAGAACTTACTCTCAGCTATTAAAAAACATATTGTGCGGCAGTTCTTTAGCATTTAACCTTAAAAATGAATGTTAGGTTAATTTAACATTTTGATGATATAGTTGGCCATGATACCTTTAAACTCAGTATAAACGCGTATTTTCTTGAACGTCTGAGATATATTTGAGTATTAAAAAAGGGCTACTAGATTCTTACTTCTTATTATAATCATATATATGTAAATATGCGATTATAATAAATCTAAGGACTTTTACGCAGAAAAAAAATAACAAAAAATTATGCAAATTAGGTACAATAGTTTTTGAAACATTCAAACTGGCTAATTTTTTTTTAATTAGGTAAAATGCATCTTTTACAGCTTCAGAAAAAAAATATGAATGGCAATAAAACATAAAGAATACTTTATATCTAAATTTATATGTAGGTTGGACCTAGTCTGATCTAAACGTAATTGACCTGCCAAATCTGGCAGAAAATCAAAATTTTGAAAGCTTTGAAAAATATGATATGCTGATTTGCTTTGGTCAGAGTAATGAAAACGCCGACGCAGCAATCAATTTGTATTTTAACAGGTAAATGTAATTTTCTTGGTATTAATTTTGATAATTAAGTAACTTTACATCTATGTAGGTTTCCAGAACAGAAAGAATCTAGTAAAATCACGTTTTATAGATTAAAAAGGAATTTGATTAATTATGAACCATTTTCTAAACCCAGGTCAAAACAATATAATAAAGAAAATCGAGAGAATGATGAGGTTACCGTTTTAGCCAGCGTGAAGGGTAATCTTGTAAGTTCTTGCAGAACTAGAGAAAGTAGTATTGGAGTTTCGAAAACAAGAATCAAAAGAATACTTCGCCACCATCAATATAAACCATATAAATTTAGGCTTGCCAACATTTACATCCTGGCCACGCTGAACGTAGCTTAATATTTTGCAATTAGTACGTTAAATATAGTACCCAACTTTGGAAGAAATGGCATATGGTCAGACGAGGCACATTCTAGCAATTCAGGTGTTTTAAACAGGCACAATAGCAGATTCTGGTCTCAAGAAAATCAACACCAAATATTCCCCCAAAGACAGCATTATATTGGGAACAAAAATAACATTTTACATTTTCGAAGGGAACGTATCCGCTCCTAGATATTTGGACATTTTACAAATGGTTGTACCTGAATTGTTTGATGACATTCCTTTAGCTCGCTTGAACCAAATTCATTTCCAACAGGATGGATCTCCATCTCACAATGCGCAAATTATACGCCCGTTTTTGGAAAACAATTTTGGTAATAGATGGATTGGCACTAATGGGCCAATAAGATGGCCTCCTAGGTCTCCGGACTTGTCAGTCTTAGATTTCCTTTTATGGAGTGCCTTGCAAAATAAAATATATCAAACTCAATATGATAATATTGAACGTTTGACACATGCAGTTAGAGAAGCTTTCAGACATATACAAAATCACCCTATGATTGTGCTTAATGGTATAAAACGAATTGGAAGAGTGTGTGAAGCATGTATAAGACAGAATGGATCAGTTCGAACATCTGTTTTAGTAATTTATATTACGCTTGTAAAGTTGTAGGTATTATGTTTAATTTTTAATTTTGTGTTTTTGCTTAAAACTCCTAACACTTAACCTAGTTTTTTCATAGCCAATTATATCATCAAAATGTTAAATTAACGTAACATTCATCTTTGAGGTTAATAATGCAAAAGAAGCGCTACACAATACATATTTTTTTTGAAAGCTGAGAGTAAGCTCTATTATATAGTAAAAAAATATACAGGGTGTTCCATTTAAAAAAAGAAAACTTTGGTTTATTGCGAAAAAACTGACTGTTTGTGGGGAAAACTATGCAAGCCACTAAATTCTACGGAAAATTCTGCATGGAGCTCACTTTTTCACCATTTCGATAAATTACAAGGCAACTCAGTTACGAGGGGTGCTTAAAATGTGCATTTTTTGAATTTCGACCTTTTCCTTTATTTACAGTTCACTATGTTTTTGGGAACCCCTTATTTACGTCGCCATCAGTATCAGACATTAATAATATTCATTTTATACAAAATGAGCATTATTCTACTTTTTAGTAAAATAAAAAATTTTCCGTGTAGTTTTTAATTAATATGCATTGGATTTTACCTCTATAAATTTCATTCAAATGTGACATGTTTATGAAATAATATGAAGATAGATGGTGCCAACGGCGATAGCTAATGTCGATTTCTGTTCATAGAAGATATTCACTCAAAACATATAAATATGCTTACACTAGCTTAAAACGCAAAATTAATATTAAATATCAATACTTATGATCTCTGGCGGGCCACGAGTAAAGAGGGTTTTAAACAGACTCCGTATTCATAAAGGTTTTTGCGGGAAATCTTGAGATATAATATTGAATAGTGCAAGGTAAACTGATCAAAGGAAGGTGGAAAAGAAAACATTAATAAAGTAAGGTTAGTCTAGTTTTTAATTAACCGAGATAAGCCCGGTCCGCGAGAGCGGATAGACACGTACACCACTAATAACGTGCAGTATATATATATATATATATATATATATATATATATATATATATATATATATATATATAATTATATTGCTCATTGAAATAAGTGGAACACAATTTCTATAATAATAATAATAGATACAATATCAAGTTTTAAATACGGACTATAACAATTAAGAAAGAAATTCCCACACCAAATTATTAAATAGGGAATATTAAAATAGACCCGACGGGGCGACTGGCCTTATGACTTTTACAGCGGTACGATAAGATAAATTCCATAAATACAGAAATATTTTAAACGTAAATTAAAATAACAAAACAGTTCCAGACTTGAAAATTTTGATATTCCAACAATACCAGGAAAAATTATAAAAACCAAAAAACTATAATATTCGGAAACTAAATAAGGGCAAGATGGAAGAGCTTATGGAGGAAATAAGGGATAAACTAATTAAATTGGAAACCAACGACCAAAAAACTGAGGAAAGAGAAACAAGAATAGAGAAGAAGATTGATAACATATCACAAGAGATTACAGGGTTAAAAGTGGAAAATGCGGAAAGGAAGAGAGAAAATGAACAGATGAAAGAGATAATTGGTATGCAAGGAAAGAAAATAGAATTATTAGAAAGGGAAATAAGAAGAAAAATCTTGTAATCTTTGGTCTAGAAGAAATGGAAAATGAGAGCGAAGATAACCAACAAGAAAAGGATAAAAGAAGTAATAAATAAATAGGAGTGTAAACTAAACCAAAGGAGGATATAATGGAGATTAAAAGAGTAGGATCAAAAGAGAATAAGAAAACTAGACCAATACTAATAGAATTATTAAATGTAAATGAAATACTCAAGGCAACCAGTAATCTAAAATATACCCCACGGAGAATAAGTGAGGACTATACGAAGGATATTCAGATATAGAGAAAACAACTAATAAAACATATGATAGAAGCAAGAAACCAAGCCAAAAGGCAATATTAAGAACTAGCAGACTGATAATAGCTGACAGAGCATATACCCTAGAGGACATAGAAAAGCAAAGAACCCAAGACTATTGTGAAACTGAAGAAAGATAGATAGAATAAGGGAAGTAACCAGAACAGTTAGTGAAGGAACACCAACTGAAGAAGATCGAGAGTGAGAAATCAAGAAGATAACAAGGACTAGCAGACATCCTCGAAAAACTAACGTGCTCCATTGAACAGAGGAACACAAGGATATTAACCCGGAAAGCGAACCTGGATAACGAAAACAATGCACCAAATAACACAATGTATAATAAAAAATGGATTATCGCAACATGGAATGTAACCACTCTAACAGGGAAGGATATGGAAATAATCGAAGGAATAGAAGAATACGGAATATCCCTCTTAGGTATAAGCGAAACAAAGATAATAGGGAGCCAAAAGGTTAGGGAAGTACTATGTATATTACACGGGAGTCCCATCAAGAATAGAGCAAAAGAGGGGGTGAGTCTAATAATTACAGAAGATTTAAACAAAAGTATCATAAGCATAAAAACATATCGTCTAGAATAATATCGATTACTTTTGAATTGAGGGCAAAAGTTACGGTTATACAAGTATATGCTCCAGTAGAGGAACAGACGAAGAGACAATGACAAAATATTACGAAACACTACAAAATGTGATAGATGAAACAAGGAATGGAACAGACAAAATCCTAGTTATGGTAGACTGGAACGGCAGAGAGGGAAACGATATACACAAAGGATTGAGATGTATAGGAAGTTATGGTGAAAATGAATTAAATAGAAATGGAAAGAAAATGTTAGAATTTTGTATTATAAATAATAGAAAAATTGTGAATTATTAGAGGACCGTTACATATTTATTGCCGAAGAGAGAAATGCCAAAAGCGTAATCGATTATATTGTATATACTCAGGAGATGAAAAGAAACGTAGAAGTTAAAATACAAAAGGAATCAGAACTAAACACAAAAGATAGATTGGTGATAGCAAAAATAAAAGAAGATATAGAGCTCAAGAAGAAAGGAAAGATTGTACTAGAATAAACATAGGTCGACTAAAGAATAAAGAAATAAAAGATAAAAATGTACAGAGTGGAAAGTCTACTAAGGATACCAGAGATATCAAACGAATACATACAGCTACATCAAAGATGGCAGATATTTAAAGAAACGCTGATACTGGCAGCAACGGAAGTGTGTGGAATACGGAAAATAACGAAAGTAAATCAAAAAACCAGATGGTGGACAATGAAGTAAGGAATATACTTAAACAAAAGAAGGCAGCCTGGAAGAGATACTGGAACACAATAAATATGGAAGACAACGTAAGATATGAGGAATTAATGAACAAGCGAGGCAAACGGTAAAAAATGCGAAAATGAGATCATGGGAACAAGCTGGAGAGGAATTAAACGAAGGGTTTAGGAACAAAAATAAAAAGTTTTGGAATATAATCAAAAGGCTGAGACGCATAGGTAAAATTTAAGCGTAAGAATGGACGAAAATTCAAGACTTACAACCAATCCAGACAAGATGGCGGAAAGATTGAGAAACTTATTCGTAGAAAAATTTGAAATAGAGGAAAATTACGAGGGGACTATTGACGAGAGGCAAGAAGATGAGACACTAGAGGAAAGGAAGAGAGAGAATTATATAGTATAGAACAGGAAAAAATCATGGAGGCTTTTGCGAATATAAAAACAGAAAAAGCTTGTGGAGCTGATAATATTGAACCAGAGATGGTAACATGGCTAGGAAATAATGGAGTTGGACGGTTATGGAAAATGTTTAGAGAAGCTCGCTCAACTGGCACTATATCGGAAGAGTGGGGCATAAATATTTTACACCCAATTCACAAGAAAGGAGACAAGACTAACTGTGAAAATTACCAGGTAATATGCGTTTCATCTGTGATTTTTAAGATATACACAAAAATCATAGAGGAAAAAATTACAATAAATATAACAATAAGCTGGAAGAAGAGCAGCAGTATTTAGAGCTGGAAGACAAACTAATGGTAATATATTTATACTGCGAAGCATAATAGAAAAGAAATGAAATCCGGGGAAGAATTGATCCTAGCCTTTGTAGATCTCCAGGCAGCATTTGATATGGTGCAAAGGGAAGTGGTGTTTGAGCGTATCGAAAAATTACATATACCTAAAACATTAATTAATATGGTAAGATCAGTATATAAAAACGCAAAAGCTATGGTACAAATGAATGGCAAGCAGATCAAGCGAGCTACTACTAAAACACGCATACAACAATGGGATAGTCTGAGCCCCTTATTATACATATTAGTTATGGATAGATTACCGAAGAATACCAGAAACATCAATAAGAGACTAGATACCACAATAGGATATAGAAATATGCACTCTATAAAGACGGACACTCTTTTATACGGAAACAACATAGTTTTAGTGGCAGGCAACGAAAGTAAAATGCTTAAGTTATTAAAGGTATGGATGGAAGAGATTAATAAAATGCAGATGAAAGCGACTATGAACAAAAGTAAAATAATGATTTTTAATAAAAAACTTACAAATGAAGACTTCTATAACAACAAAGTGTTAGAAGAAGTATCAACAATTGAATATCTATGAAGCACCTTCACAAATGATGGGAAAATAGACCTGGAGATTAGCCAATAGAGTGAGAAAGACAAACGCGGCGTACTATCAATTAAATAACACCATCTTTGGAAAGAGAGAAATCAACAGACAGAATAAACTTTTAATAAATAACACCATGTTAGCCCCAATTGCGATGTACTCATGTGAATCCTGGACGGTACAAATTAAACACCTATCCAAGGTAACGGCTACGGAGATGAGTGTACTAAGAAGAATACTAAATAAAACAAGACTGGGCCGTATAGGAAATGAATTTATTATAGAGACGCTTCAACACAAATCAATTAGAAAGAAAACAGAAGAAAGACAAGTAGAATGGTACGGGCACCTCGTGAGAACGAAACTAGATAGACTGCCAAGAAAAATACTGGAGGCAAGCAGCGGGAATAGGAGAAAGAGAGGTAGTCCGAGAATTTAATGGATGGAACAAGTTACCGATATAGGATTAATACGGTGGAAATGAAGGAAGAAGCCAGACACCGGAAGAAGTGGATACAGTGGATAAAAGAATAAGCCAAGAACCGCCCGACATCTGTTTAGGGTAACAGTGTTAAGAAGAAGAAGAACATACGACTGAAAACGTCGTTTGTGATGAACATGTGAAAATTTTAAAATTGGATTTATTGAAGTAATGACGTCCCATGAATGTCACCCACACAAAGTTTTTTATTTAGTGAGTCAAATTATTTTTTGTACAGTTGCCATGGAGATACCGAAGAATCCCGAAATCAGCCACTTTTGGTACAAAGAACTGTCACAATATAGCATCTTATTTAGGTGGTTGGACTAAAAATCAATTTTTTATACACATACATAAAAAATCGCTTATATGGGATTGGAACTTATAACGTCGTAAATTATCAAGACTACCAGTTCAACTACTAAGGGATGTTTCAATGTGCAAAGTAAACGTTAACTAGGTAACAGAATACACGGTAATAATTTTCCCGCAATAATCATTACTAATATTCTTATCACACTTAGCAAATTTATAAAAAAAAATTTAGTTCAACATAAATAAAATTGTTTTGCTTTAACTTCAACATTCCCCTTAATTCCAAAATTCCAAGAAATGTTTTGATGTTGGTAAACAACCAATAAAAAGCCGTAAAACAAAACAAAAATATATTGATACAATGTGTTACTACGTTTTGCTTTATCTTTAAAGGACCACAATAAATAAACTCTTCAATTGTTGTCAATTTGGTACAAGACACCAAAATTAAAACAAAATTAACCAAAATGCACTAAGTAACAATAGGAGTGGGATGTCTGTATCTATATGGTACCGATTGATTGTATTTGCGTTTTAGGGTAGCGTATAATAGAGCTCGGTTGTATATGTGCGGTATTACCTATGATTTGTAAATGTGTTGAAGTACCTTGAAAACGCATCCTCTCAGGTTTCTGCTCTTAAGTTTGGATCATGTTGTTTTGTACTTTGTGCAGGGTCTTGTTGAAACTGAATCCAAGGTAGACAATGTCGTCTTGTAGATTGATGTCGGCAGTGCTTTCTTTTGGTTTTTTCAACAACCGAAACTTTGGGATTAGTGTATCTACGTATGACCTGTGCGCAGATGAAGTGTAGTATGGCGACTAAGGCAAAACCTTATGAGACGCCCGCTGATGATGAAAATGGTTAGGATGTAGTTGCACCTACTATTGTATTCACGGACCTATGTGTCAGATATGAAATGAGTTGAGCGAACAGGAGTTTAAGGGCAGTGACTTGTGTATGAGTACGGTGTGACTTGTGAAAGGTATGTTTAATGCCGAGAAAAAACTGCAAGACAACAGTTTCTGTGGTTTAGGATTTGGACTTTTTGTGGTGAATTTGGCAAGAGAGTCGCGGTATAAACGGTTAAGCCTGAATCCAAATTGACAGACAAAAAATGGGATGGTCACTTAATTTCCGGGAAGGTCGAGACGTTTGTCTATGCAAGTTAGAAAGGCTTATAAGAGGAAAATTAGAGATTGGATCAAGGTTTAGGTTTAATGACGATGATGGCGGACTTCATTCCGCTGGAAAATAGGATAGTGATAATCATTGATTTCATGTGTGTGAGTGTGTGAGTGTGTGAGTGTGTGAGTGTGTGAGTGTGTGAGTGTGTGAGTGTGTGAGTGTGTGAGTGTGTGAGTGTGTGAGTGTGTGAGTGTGTGAGTGTGTGAGTGTGTGTGGTGGTGTGAGTGTGTGAGTGTGAGTGTGTGAGTGTGTGAGTGTGTGAGTGTGTGAGTGTGTGAGTGTGTGTGTGTGAGTATGTGAGTGTGTGAGTGTGTGTGTGGGTGAGTGGGTGAGTGGGTGTGTGTATGTGTGTGTGTGCATGCGTGTGTGTGTGAGCTCGCGTATGCGTGTGTGTGTGTGTGCGTATGCGTGTGCGTGTGCGTGTGCGTGAGCGTGTACCGTGTGATTGTGCATGTGCTTGTGCGGGTGCGAGTACGAGTGTGAGTGCGAGTGGGCGTATGCGTGAGCGTGCGCGTGCGAGTGCGAGTGCGAGTGTGTGCGGGTGCGTGCGTGCGTGCGCGCGTGCGTATGTGTAATTTTTGAGGAAGGTTTTGTAGGATTAGTACGTTTACATCGTCTTGTCAGTTGAGTTTCTTTCTTTGTGTAAAATATAAAGTACTTGGTGAGAAGAGATTGGGTTTTGGAATGGGTACAGGTTTTGTTGTTATTGATCTTTGAAGTCGTTATCAAACGATGAATCGTCCGGTGTGGTAAACGTGCTTAGTAATTCAGGGTTTGGTAGGCTATGGTTCGTAAAGCGTATTCATTTCTGTATTACAAAAGTTTCGACATTCGTTCGGGGAGGTTGTCTAAAGTTATCGTCGCTCTAAGTAGCATATACCGTCAGAGTATTGAGCTAGTCATTCTGCAGCAGATTGTGTAGTCGATTATGGGCGTAGCTGGGTTCCTGTTTCTAACTAGCTACAATGGCAAGTTTAGAAGTCGGAAGGTAGTGTTGTTCCACTTGCCTTAGATGTGGTGTCTATTAAATGTGTATGTGATGCGATTAGGTCTCCTAACAGAGCGGCATTAGGACGGTTGGGTATAAAGTCTAGTAGGTTGGTGGAGAGAACATTAAGCCCTGGAGGGTTAGGTATGAAAACGCTATTATCGTAGATGAGGGGAGATATACCGCAGTTTGCAAGAGCGAAAATTGGGTGTATGATGTTGACGGGTATATGTTGTGAATTTAAAGTGCAGTACTTCGGATATTTCAATTGTTTTTAAGGTTTGTTTGGTGTTTATGTATGCCATTGTTATTGCTGGTATCTGTATTTTGCTGATTATCACTACATTTTTAATGAGAAAGAGCCCAGCAGTACTAGTCCCTGTTGTACGTTCCATTGTACTTATGAGCGTAGTAGGCGAACGTAGGCTTGGTAGAAATAGTGAATGGGTTTCCTACTGTGGCGAAATAGATGCGTCGATTCAACTCTTTGCAAGTCTACCTTTTTATAATCATCTCGCGCTTTTCTAGAAAGATCGCCCGGAAAGCGAAAGAGTTTGATTCGAGGAAGAGTTCGATGCGATGTTCGGTTGTAGCGGATTGGGTGTTGAAGGGGGTGACACTGGCAACGTTGGATGGTGAGAAAGGGATCTCTATATTTTTCTCGCAGTCGAAACTGTAAGCTGGATAGAAGCCGCCACGGTTGTTACAATTTGGCGTGAATAAGGGTTTGCAGTCTTGGTATTTGTGGCTTGTGCAAAAGAGAGGCACTTAAATATCGGGTATGCCATTCTAAGCCTTGGTTCACCTACACGTGAAGCAGTACTTGGGGATAGGGTTTGTGATGTGACGGGGGCTTGCATGTGAAGTTTTTGCTATACAACGAAGGATGTGGGTTGATTAGTGGTTTTGGAGGTGATTCGGATAACTTTAAGGATGTGAGGGAGATCTACTCGACCGGAATAATGTTGTGATCAACTCCGCAAAACTGGGAGGTGGGTTTGAGTTGGTTGATGTTGAGTCGAAGAAGCTGAGTGTGATTGGCTAGGTATCAAAGTGGTGTTGGATCTTGGTTTACGCCTTGGTTGTTGGTAATGGGGCGATGGTTACGACAAGGACAGTGGGAATGTATATAGTTGAATTTTAAGTCGATTATTAGAGGTCGAAGGGATGTGTTTGTAGTTTTCAGGCAGTAGGAATGTTGCGTAAACAATATCGGGGATTCATTTTATGGTCCAGTTGGAAACTCACAACTTAAAAAACGATAATGACATTGTACAGTGGTTAAATAGCGACGCAAACGACGGTGATTTCTAAATGTTGGTGGATGAAGATATTGTCTAGGAACTATTGTAAACAGTTGACAAGAAAACTGATGAAGATGAAGAACTCGACACTACTGAACTATTCCCCGGACCTTCTCATGCTGAAGCATTTGAAGCACTTGATTTAGCGTTCAAATGGTTTGAAAGGCACGGCTTCTATGGTACTATGCATGCTATCGCATTCCATCATAGAATGGCCGGATTCTAGAAATTTTTGTTCGATGATGTTTAGGTGTATGTTTTGCACCATATACAAAAGCATCTGAAAATAATGACACTTACATCTTTTGGTAACTGCTTAAGATAGATGTACAGGCATGTTCCGATTTCTAAGCTTCCCCGTTTGCCATTGATTTCGGTCCATGTGTAGCAAACTGCACTATTTGGCGCTGCTCCTTTATAAATTGTTACATTATAACAACATATCTCACTAGCATAATACATACATCGGCGAAACTTCACTACAAGTTAGCTATAGTACGTTTTGAAGGGCGAATGTTGCTGTTACAAACGTTTTGTCATTTGATGCTCGTTTTTTATCATTTCTTTTACTGCTGTTTGCATCCTTTTTTCCAGTCATGTGATTATTAAACTGTTCTTGAAGATTTTTCTTCTGTTCGTTCCCAGAGTGGCATGTAACACACAGCGAGCACTGGTCTTTTAGGCTTAAAAAGGAGTAGTTATAATTTTCTCCAAAAATTATTTTGTATGTGGAAAAGCTTGGAACTTTATCCTTTCTTTCCTTGCACAGTGCTTCGTACAGAGAATACATTATTGCAATTGATAGTTTGCTATAAAGGAATTCTCTGGTAGACGACTTTCGCACATAATGTGATTCGGTTACGGGGAAACTTTCAATGTGCTATTTGATGTTTTTGATTTGGTCATCAGATGTTTTATCTATAGGTCTATGTCTGCCTCGTTTATCTTTTCCTGTGTAAAGTTCCGCTTGAATTTTGGTTTCGAAATGCGTTGATAAGAGGACCGGTACTTATGGTAAGAGTTTTAAGAAAAAATGCCTGGCAGATACGAATTTTCTTTCCGTCCTTTTCAAAAGAAAAATATCTCATAGTTTCGCGTTCTTTGATCTGAGATTGCGTGCTCCTCGCCTTTGTGGCTCAGCGGATGTTACATTTTGAGAAATAAAATCTTTTTGCCTAGTGTACTCTTGCAAGGACCAATAGTCAAATTCTTGTGCGATCTTCTTCGGTAAAATTTGAGGAACACTTAAATCTACACTTATTGCAATCAAAGGTTTGGGGTTTTTTCTAAAAACGTTTTATTCTTTACTACATACTCCTTTCCTGAATTGCTTTTTTTTTAACAACGTTGCGCTGCCAAGTTCATGGATCAGACTTTTGCCATGTGCACCTTTTATTGTTTCCTACATATTTAGAAGAGGATAAGTTAGTTTTATTAATTTTGCGTAATAATAGAACGTACCTATTTGTGTTTCCTCATCAGAAGTTTCGGATAGAATGTAGTTACCATCTTTAATACTATCATCATCATAATAATTGGTCAAAGTTTCAATAAAACGACCTATTTGTGTTTCCTCATCAGAAGTTTCGGATAGAATGTAGTTACCATCTTTAATACTATCATCATCATCATAATCGGTTAAAGTTTCAATAAAACCACCTATTTGTGTTTCCTCATCAGAAGGTTCGGATATAATGTAGTTACCATCTTTAATACTATCATCATCATCATCATAATCGGTTAAAGTTTCATCATTTTCGTTAGCAACCTATCAATTCGGTACATTATTATTCGAAATACTGTATCAAAATAGATTTTAATTACATCTATGTCAATTCCCACATCACTATCTTGAACAAGTGTTGTACTACTACTTTTTATGAATTTCATAAAATATTTTACCTGACTTTTGGTATTAAATTAACAATTCAGGTCTTTTCTGTAAATTAAGAAATTTTAACTTCGCGTAATCTATATTGTTGGTATGCAAAAATTCGAGACGCGTAATCCACTGCCCCGCATCTAAGCATATATATTTTATAGGGCTCTACCACAACTCTATATTTTTGTGTACCATAATAGATATTTATGTATTAAGGGCATAATCAGAAGATTATGGCTCGAGGGAATGTTAAAAGCCCGACGCGAAGCGGAGGGCTTTTATATTCCTGGGAGCCATAATCTACAATTATGCCCGTGGTACATACAATGTTTTATTTTATTTTGCACCATGAAACTGGAACAAAATTTTAAAAAGATTCAGTATTTTCGGCAAGTTTTTAAATGCAAATGCAGTGAAATAAAGTCGACAGTAGGCTAATTTGTTGTTACTAAGATACTGTGATATTGCTAAATTGTTGCTAAGGTACTGTTTGTTTGTAAATAATTTTCATTCTAAAATGGAAGGTGAAAACGCAAAAACTTATTCACAAGAAATTTTGGATGAATTTGAGGCCGCCCAGGCAAAAATAATTCCAAGTAAATATTTATACATAAAAGAGTACGAAAAGTTTTGCGCGTGGCGGAGCACATAAAATGTGTCCACAAAATGTGATGAAAAAGTTGTGATGGCATACTTGTCTCAAATGGTAAGGGATTGTATATATACATTAGTCAGTTATCTCTATTCAATAAATATCTATTTTTGCAGTCAAAGATCTATAAGCCGTAGTCACTGTGGTGTTTATATTCTAAATTGAAAAAGATGTTCAAGTTGAAGGAAGATGTTGATATATCTCGTTTTTCCATGCTCACAGAATTCATGAAGAATAATTCTGTAGGTTATCAAGCTAAAAAGTCCTATGTATTGCAACGGCATCAAATTGAAGAATTCATGTTGAAGGCGCCTGATCATACGTACTTGTTAGTTAAGGTATAACGATTTTAGTTTTTTTTTATTATATAATATAATATATAATAATTCTCATTATAAAAATTATTGTGTTTTATAGGTTGTCACAGCCTTTGGTATTTTTGGAGCATGTCGTCGCGAAGAACTGCACGATTTGGCTGTACAGGACGTAACAACTGAGGGATCAGTGCTATTAGTGAAGATCAAAAACCAAAACTTATACTACGAGGCAATTTACAATTGTACCAAGCGATGAATTGGTTGATTACGTCTCTTTGTACCGAAAATATGCAGCATTACGACCGGAACATACTAAAATTGACAGCTTGTTTTTGTCGTATCATAATGGCAAATGTAGTGCTCAGACTGTTGGGAAAAATACCTTAGGCAAAATGCCGAGGATAATAGCAGAGTTCCTCAATCTACCGGATGCCCATAAGTACACAGGGCACTGCTTTCGCAGGAGTGCGGCGACGATCTTTGCAGAAAGCGGCGGTGATACAAGGGCACTGAAGCAGCTTGGTAGATGGCGATCGGATAAAGTAGCCGAATCATATGTAGAGAATTCTCTGCAAAATAAAATTAAAATTGCTCAGAACATTACTGGTACAGCAGCTATAAGTATACCACAAAACGGCGAAGGAACTGTCAGCTTTGGTGTTGGCTCATCTGGAGTTACAATTTCCAATCCATCCAACTGTATTTTCAATTTTTATAAAGAATAAGTTTCACTACTATTATTTTTATTAATAAAGGTTGTATAGTAAGGTTGTTGTTTCAATAATTCTTTCAACTTACGTGAGATATCATGTCATGTGTTTGCTGTCAATCATGCTGCTTAGCAACAATGACATTTCCGTGCTATAAAGACCACATTACACCCGCATTTGGGGGCGTATAAAGAACATTATGGTGGCAAAATAAAATAAAATGTCTTAGTTTATTCAAAAGGCTTTATCTGTTAATTTAATGGCAAAAGTCAGCTAAAGATTTATATTTTACCCCATAGTTCTTGGCCGGGCAAACCATTATGCAACAGGGCTCGTACTTACTCATTGTATTATGACATCATGCAATTTTTATTATTTACTTACTTCTTGCGTAAATATCGGAACTGGTTGCAGCGCGGTTAATATTTTAGCTCACTACTTCTAAAGTCCATATTACACCTTACTTAAAAGATTAACATCGATTATTAACGATCTTATTGGAGTAAACGCCAAATACGAAGACACCTGCGCAGAAACCGAATATTGCATTAAAAAGGAATGGAATAATGATATGAGTGAGAAGTAGATATTATGTTCCGTCCACAAAATGTGGTGTTATTTATTGTTTTCTAGCCTCATTTTTCGTGCACGTTTTTATCAATTGTAAACAGTTTTTTTCAAAACTCCTTCCGTTTCAGCACCTTTTATTTACAATTAAGTTGTATTTGTAATCCACACTAATATGTATTAACATAATGTATTGATTTAGTTCGTTGTGTATAATGGGTGATGCGAGTACATCGTCTGATAGTACATCAAACATTCCAGCAAAGAAGCGGCATGTCTTATCGCAAGATGCCCACAAAATTATTTCGAATATTTATCAGTTTCCTAAAAATATGATGAAGGGATGTCATTATTGTACGATTAACATCTGTCAGTTTTTTCACGTTTTAACGTTCTTGATATCGTTGTGAAAACAACTGGAGTATCTAAAAGTACCGTCGTTAGAATTATTAGAGAAGGGAGTGCAATTCAATGCGGTGAAATAGAATCGTTCAAGGCTTCTAATAAAAGAAAGAAAACCGCACCAAGATTATGATAACGAAGAAATAAGTGTAGAGTAATTGTGTAATATTTTATTTCATCGACAATCTTGAAAATGTACTTTTTTGAAAGTATAAAGCTGTTTAGACACGAATTATTTACCCTTAGAACTGTGGTTAATAATTAAAATGCGAATTACAACATTTCCGAGTAAATTTATGAACAACATAACCTTATATTGTTTAAAAAAAGTAATATTTTCCGGTTGAGTAGTACACGGTCACGTGATTTTTTTCGTGCAGCTTGGTATCTTCGTATTTGGCGTTTAGTCTAACAAACATCACCATCGATGAACACATTACACTTTTGAGGTTATGTCAATCACGTGTTTAGAATAAAATTATAAAAAGTCCAATATCCCCTTTACTTAGTTTAGGAATTGAATCACTAAGTCCATATAGTTACTTTTGCATCACCTACAAAATTTAAACCGAATAACTAAGTCCGTTTAATGACTTTTGCCTGACAGATAAAACTTCAGAAGTGACTAGTGAATAATGCCCTCATCCATAACTTGTCTTCTATAAGACTTTGAACTTAGTGAGCTTTTAGGTATAAACAGAAATAGATTACGGACTTAAACGCGTTAAAAACAAAAAAAAAACACGAAAATTTTGGACTTAGTGATTTTTGCCTTAAACATGACGATGTAGTGTAATATGTAACTGATGTACAGGAATTACATACGTTACATACAGGTATGAACATACATACTATTATTATTATGTACCATCGCGCTCAAAAAATACTGGTACAGCTTGTTACTATAGACACTTCCAAAATTCAAATTTTGATACAGACACATTTTTTGTAAGTAAATCGGACATCTCACGATTTTCAGTAGGGGTTAAGCATTTGTCAAACTGGCAACAAAACTGTGGTTTTGCTAACATTCAGTTCATTGACAATTTGCCGAATGCTTCGTCTATCTGTCAAACGGGCGCGGCATGACGTCGACGTCAATGTTTTGAAAATTGTAATTTTTATGAAACTGCCACTTTGTCATTTCATGGTCATGCCATCAAACTAAATGCACACAGCCAAAATTTTGCTGTACCAGTCTTTTTGAGCGCGATAGTGCATACTGTGTGCTGTAAAACTTAATACAGTACTTTTCTGTACATATTTTTATCTTTTATTTCCCATAACCGGATTTTCTCATATCCGGCCCTAGGTCCCAATTTATCCGAATAAGGGGGTTTCCACGGTAATATAATAGTTGCTTCTGTCAACATTAAACAAAATCCAGTGGCGTAACTAAGGTGGGCTAAGCCCCTTGGCAAACATGGGCTGTACGCCCCCCCCCCCTCCTTCCAAACAAATAATTGTATAAAAAGAGTTTCTTTTACTAGACATTTTCAAAGAAAGGGTTGACTGTAAGTGTATATATTTGGTCCAGGATAAAACAAATAAAAATAAAACAATATAATTATTATAAGTTTTTGTTATGAACGAATAAGTTCTAAAGTAAAATAATAATTTTCATATTAATGTATACCTTATTTTTTTTACTTTATTTTCTTTATGTATCGTTAATCATGTTAATAAATTTTCTTAATATTAGAAATGTATTTTTTGAAATCCAATTTTAAATCTAAATTTTTGAAAACAACGGAAATACGGAATTTTATTGTACTAATCAATCCAAGGTATTACTGTTATTCTGCCTGTTCATTCCAATAATATTACCTTGTGATTGATTAGATGTATAATTTCTATTGAATATTAATAGCATAGGTACACTCACACTAATTTAAAATTACCGCGTTTATTTAATTAGTATGTGTCAATTGAGCGACGCTCAAAATCCTTTTGAAAAGTATACAGAGTTGCCATTCTTAACGTATTTTTTATCTATGACTGCTAAGACAATAACTGCGGACTGTGTGACTGACCTGACAGATAAACAAAGGTAGACAGAACAGCGGACACTCGGACAGGGCGACAGCGCCCTGGCGGTGATTCACAGCGACGATGCGACGTCACACCAACAAACACAGAAGAAAAGTCTGTTCGTTGCATCACACATACTTACCATAGATATGAGACGTTGATACTTACTCTCACTGCTCTCTTTAGTTAACATTCATCAGTATTTTTCATTTAAGATTTTCATTACTCTTATTTTTCGTTATTGTCTTTGCTGCCCTCCTGCCTCCCATTTGCGCATAAGGTCGCCAAGGCGTTATTTACGCCCCTGACAAAATCACTACAGGGAAATAAATTTAACATTCACAAATATTGGAATTTTTTGTTACAAGCAATGAAAAAATGTACTGTGCAATAGACTTGACATTTATTTTAGCATTTGTTACTTCTTAGGCAGATTAAATAAATTCATTTAAATTTTTTAATGATTTCGATAACGCAAAAAGTATGCGGCATTTGACCGTTAGCAAAAAATAGACAAAAAACTCACGACCCTTCCGGTCTATTTTTTTAATTGCTCTAATATCAGTTGTTAACCTTTAACGAATTAATTAAAAAATTTTGTTTAGATTATTAGATCGTTAAAATTTTTTATAATTCAGGAAAACCTTATAATTCTGTAGTATGCAGTTTGCAAAATGATCCCGTGAAGGTTTGTACTACGTTGTATTTATTATTAACTGACATAATGAAGTTTGTAATTATAACGATGATAATGAAAAAAGGCTAACAGTATGTTACAGTTCTTATCAAAAAACATTTACATAAAATTTTAATTCAGTTTGTCCCAAATTAATTAAGCTAATGCTTATAAAATGTTAATTTTTGTAGGTCGTGCATGCTTAAAAGGTATATATTTTATGTAACTAAATGCTGTGTTGAACTTTACCGTTTTGATTTTGTAATGATTCTGTTTATGAATTTGATGCAAGTTATTTACAGTTTATAATCAGTAATTACCTATGTCTTTTTTTTTGGTTGGCGATAGTACTTAGTAATTAACCTTTTTGCGCGTTTACTGTTACTTGCTTGTACTAATACAAATAGTAATAATAAAAGGAGAATGTTATCGCGATCTTAACTTTTAAAAATTATGCTCGGATGCACAGATTAAATAAGTGCGATTTTGAAAAAAATTTACAAGTCATTCATTCTAGTTTCGAGTAGTTATCTTTGAAAAAATGTTTGAATAGCTAGTCTGTAGTGAAACATTGAGTTCAACTACTATCAAAGTAAAAAGTTTAGTCACCTGACTATACGTTTATATTTCGAAAACTATTAGGCCGATTTTAGTCAAACAACTTGCATCATAATCGATATTTATTTCTGTGTATGTGAACGTAACTTGATATTTTTTGTTACATTTACTACTACTAGATATATTCGAGAAAACGCCATTTTTCACTACACTTTGCGTAAGACCTTCTTTATGAATTAATAATTAAAACACTAATTAATAGATTGCCTTCATTTTTAGGTATATTCCAAAGTACAACTTTGCTTAGAGGTTGATGTGATTTCATCACTTTCTATTATTTAACAACCGTGTAATGAAGGAAAAATGCTTGGTAACTCCATTATTCTAAGCATTATACGCAATTTTTACAGGATGCTGTACATTAAAACCAATAAATATGGAAAGACTTTTTCTTAATTTAAATCATTGCTAACCAAGGGATAGAATTAAATATATCGTTAAACAAGGGAAAAGAATTCAACGCGCGACCTTGTGTCGCGTCTACTGAGAAATCGCAATTTATATAGTGCGGCAAAATAGTTCCACGTATTAATGCATGCATTTTTAAGTAGGAACGTAATATTAAAATTGCAATAAACGGCGAATTTTCCATATCTCCAAAACTATTTTTTTCAAATTACATAATAAATACATTTATATACAATCATCACTTCCTTCCTTGCCATCCTCCTCAATATCCTGAAAATCTCTATCATCATCATTCCCTCGCTTAAATTTATAACTAACGGCTCTACTAAATTTTCCCTTTCTTTGTACATATCTTCGACTTTCTTGGCATGATCAACAAAATACCCCAAACGCTGTTTTGCACCGTTTGTAATGTTAACTTGCAGAGTTCGAAAATGTCCTTCATTTTGAACCTTGTGTTTTCCTTTGCCACTGTATTTTTGACATAAGCCCATATAAATTCAATTGGATTAAATTCAGTGGGCTACTGGAAGCCATAACATTTTAACACTGTCTCCTCTAACGACTTTTTCAAGCAAATATTGTTTTTTATAATTGTAGATACGAGATAATTCCAAAAGTGAAGCCCTCGTCATTTCGTTAAATGAATTAAATTGCTCTGGTAACGGAACTTTGCGTTTGTTGAACCATTCACTGATATATTGTTTTCTCCAGGCGGTTGTTGGATTTCTAGAATCTGGATCTATCATTGTGTGATACGGTGCTTGATCTAGCACAATCACCAATTTGTCGGGGATCACTCCAAACACATATCGTAACCATTCTCCATAATGCTGTTTAATCATTTCGTCATGGTAATCAGCCAAACCTTTTTTCCCAACAAAGCATTTGGTATAACCTGGTCGTTGCCAATATCCAAAATAATCACTCTTAGTCTAGATCCAGAACATCGCTTAATTCTTCCTCTGAATCCGTTTATTTCTTGAATTATTAATATTATTAATTTAAGTATAAATAACAAAAATCGCCGATTTCAAAACTCAAATTATCTTCCGTAATTTTAAAATTAAAGTTTCAGATTTCAAAGTTAAATTTACTTGATGATTGTCAAAATAAAATTCAAGATAGTGGTTTCAAGGTAATGTAAAGTACTTTCTATTTTAATTGTTTCGATATTAATTTAAAAAACAATAAACGCGAATTTTAAATAATTCTCTATTCAACTATGTTTAACAAAACTATGTAGAATAAAAATTAATGGGATTCAATATTAATTGTTTTCATTTTAAATCAAGTAGCCATGATTAACAATTTACAAGTAAAAATTATTGATTTAAATAATTAAACAACAACGAATACACCAATGATGTTAATATAATTGTTTTCATTTAAACCGTAATACCATATTAAAATGTTCAAAGTAAAGTTATTATGTACAAACAATACGATACCGTTTTATAACACTGTTAGTAACTGTTCGCAATGTATTTCGATGAACACCGTTAAAGGCCGCCATCACTCCTTCACGTAGTTCTTTTGTATTATTGTACACTTTATTTTTTATAGTGCCCTATAAATAAAAGTCCAGGGACGTTAAATCTGCGAGTCTGGCTGGCCACTGATTAGGTGTATTGGTGGCAATTACTCTATTATCAAAACGGTCATTTAAATATCGGATAACATTGCCAGCATTATGTGCGGGAGCGCCATCCTGTTGATACCATATTTGAACATTTTGTGCCAAAGGTAGATCATCTAATAAATCTTCAAGATATGTATGCAGAATTTTCATGTAACGCTGCGCTGTTAAGGTTCCATAAAAAATTATAGGGCCAACTAAACGATTTCGCAATATGCCACAAAAAACATTAAAGCCCAAACGAACCTGGTTGCACCGTGGAACCACTATGGATTTTCCTGTGCCCAATGATGCTCATTATGGGGATTAAATAATCCACAATTGGAGAAGTAGGATTCGTCAGTCCATAAAACTTGATTTATAAAATCACCATTTTCTGCAATTTTATTTAAAAACCATCTACAAAATGCTGTTCTACGGATATTACCATTTGGTCGCAAAGTCTACGCAATGTGTAATTTATATGCGTGGAAATTGTGTTTCTTTTTTTAATTCTCGATGATTTAGTCTTAGACACATTTACTTGAGCTTCAATTTCCCGAGTCGAAATATTCGGGTTTACTTGCCACAAGCTAAAGTTAATTCCTCATCTTCAGTATCCACGCTTATGTTCCTATTGGGCTTTTTAAGACATCCATAATGTTGCATATTTGAATTTAATCTTGCAAATATTGTTATGTCCGGTTGCCTACGCTATGGAAAATTTCTTAGATATTCTTGAGCAGCAAAGGAGTTTTTGTAGCACTTTATGTATGTACAAAACATATATTGTTCATTTGTTGGAAAGGTCGCCATTAGAAATAATTAAAGAAAAAACAATTATTATTAATTTATCACTTAGTAATGCAACACAGCAATACTAATTATTTACACAATTAATAGACTAATATAACTTGACAGTTAGTCGTATTATAATAAATTTTGTTTTATTGTTAATTATGGTTACTTGATTTAAAATGAAAACAATTAATATTTTCCTTAATTTTTATTCGTACATAGGTTGTTATACATCGAGAAAAAAATCCCACTTAATTGTGTAAAAATCCAATATGGCGCCTATGTAAAATAAGGAAGTTGCTATTTATATCTTGGAAACCGCCATCTTGAATTTAATTTTGACAACATTTTTAAGTGTGCCTCATCGAAGTAAGTAACTTTGATCTGAAACTTTTTGTCATATCTTTTATAATTACGGAGATATTTGAGTTTTTAGAAATCAGCGATTTTTGTTTTTAAATAATTTGAAACTGTTCGAATATATATATATATATATATATATATATATATATATATATATATATATATATATATATATATATATATATATATATATATATATATATATCCAAGTTTGATCGATTGTGACTTGCTCCTCGATAGCTCAGATGGAAGAGCCCTACTCTAGCAAAGTGGAGGTCGTGGGTTCACTGAGTTAATCTTTTACTGTATGTACTTTAAAAGCTAATTTTAAATAAAATACAATTCATGATTATTAAATTGAACTTCTGTTCGTTCACTAAACCAATTTCTATATATATATATATATATATATATATATATATATATATATATATCGAACCTTTATAAGTCTTCACTTAACATAATATTTTGGCTCATTAACAAATAATATATTGACTTAAATTGAAGGTACAAACATGTGCACATTTTTCATTCACGCGCTATAGTACACCTTTCCTAGATTAAAAACTGTTGTGGTTTGCCATCCTTATTGAACAACAGCACATTTTTCACAATCGCATTATTCTATAATCACGTGTCTTAAGAAAATATTTTTACATTTATGTTATTTAGGAAATTCCTTAATGACGTAACAAGAAAAGGTTTACTTACTTCACGTAGTGAGAATTGGTCATGTTTGTCTGTTTGGGCTATTTACAAGCAAATAAAAACAATTTTGTTTCAGTTTATTTTCGGTAGTAGGTTCCGAAAGTATCGAACTACCTAATTCTCGAATTTCATTGATTTGTATTCGAAAAAAAAAAGATTTATGAAGGCTGAAAGTCGATCGTGTTGAAAAATGATACGATTTATAGTACCTTTTTGTAAATAAAATTCAACCGTTTTAAAACTACGCCAATTAAACACATAAAATTTACATATTTCAACAACAATATGTCAATTGTTAAATAGCAGAAGGCAAATTGACCCCACCAATTTTCTAAAATAAACCTTCAAAGTAAGGTCACAATTTTTACTTTGATAGTAAAACAATTTATGCAGGAGTAACTTGCAGTTTGGAGGTTTTTTGTCAAAATTATCCAGGTTATTGTGTATGACTGGACAATACTGTGCACACGCACACGCATTCGCATACGCACGCGCACGTACGCACTCACCCACACACACGCACACGCACACGCGCACGCACACGCACACGCACACGCACACACACACACACACTCACGCTAACGCACACCACACACACACATACACATACACAACACAACACACACACACACACACACACACACACACAAAGCAACACACACAAACACACACAAACACACAAACCACACACACACACAAACACACAAACACACAAACACACAAACACACAAATACACACAACGAACACAAACACACCACACACATCACGACACACACAGCAACACGCACACACACACGCACACACACACACACACACACACAACACACACACACACACACACACACACACACACACACACACGCACACACACACACACACACACGCACGCACCACGACAGCACACGCACACACGACACACACACACGCACACAGCACACACACACACACACACACACACACACACACACACACACACACACACACACACACACACACACACACACACACACACACACACACACACACACACACACACACACAACACACACACACACACACACACACACACACACACACACACACACACACACACACACACACACACACACACAACACACACACACACACACACAACACACACACACACACACACACACACAACACACACACACACACACACACACACACACACACACACACACACACACACACACACACAACAACACATAACACACACACACACACACACACACACACACACACACACACAGACACACACACAACACAACAACACAACACACGACACAGACACAGACACACACACACAACACACACACAGACACAACACACACACAACAACAGACACACACAACACAACACAACACACAACACGAACAACAACACGACAACGACACAGACACAACACGAACACAAACACGACACAGACACAGACACAGACAAACAGACACAAGAACACACACACACGACACAGACACGACACAACACAACACGACACAACACACACGACACACAACACACACGACACACACGACACACACAACAAACACAGACACGGACACAGACACACACACACAACACGACACACACACACGAACACGACCACAGACACAGACACACGACACGGACAACAGACACGACACACACACACACAGACACGACAACACGACACACACAACACGACACACGACACACACACGACACAGACACAGACACGACACGACACGACACACACGACACGACACGACACACACAGACACGACACAAGACACACACGACACGACACGAACACACGACACGACACGACACAGACACGACACAGACACAGACAACAGACACGACACAGACACACACACGACACGGACACGACACGACACGACACGACACGACACGACAAACACACACAACCGCGCACACACACACACACACACACACACACACACACACACACACACACACACACACACACACACACACAAGCACACGCAAACTCATACTTACATGCACATGATTACTAATTGATTATTGAGATTGGTGTAGTGTATAATCATGATTTCCAGAAATTAAAACTAAAATTATTGTTATTATTATTAACCCCACTTTGGCTAACATGTCCCTTTGTTATTTCTTAATTAGTAAATAGCTTCTATACTGCGAATATGAACTCAAGTTTTATAAAATCTACACACATTAGTTCGAAAGCAGTTGAGTGATATAAATCAAGGAGGGTTGTATCCTGCCAATTTATTTGTATTGATTAATAGATTGTATGAACTGATTTTTGTTGCTGTTGAAACGAAAGCTTAGTATTTCATTACGTTAATGCATTCTTACGAGAAAAATTTTGACTGCTAATTTGTAAACCAAAGCTGTTATGTACCTACTGTAAAAACTAATTCTTCTATAAAAATCTTCGGCAGTAAAATAATCTACCACTGATAAAGCCTTTTCGGATTATTTACAATAGTAGAGTGTAGCGTGTTTTAAGGTTCATAAATAACGTAGTTTAGTGCGCTTTCAGTTTGCTAATGGAAATTATTACTAATTCTATTCTCATATTAACTGTAGTAGGTAATAAACTAGAATAAAGATAATTCCTTTAATTTGCATTATGAAATTTACTTCAAATACGAAAGCTGTGTGTAGGTAGTGTTCAAAATAGATGTTATTGTTTATATTATAATAAACATAATTATTTGAATTTTATTTGTCAATTACAGTACCAACGTTTAATTATTTAGCTGTAATAGTTTTCTCGTAATATTAAAACAAAAAAATTATCAAAATCTTAGTTAAATGAAAAAAACGGTTTTTATGGTAGTAGACTGTGTTGCCCCCAAAAAATAATTACAGTTGTTGGGTATTCTTTTCGCTGATTACGATGGTTAAAACTTATACAAATCCTTAAAATTCTATAAGTATACTTCTACACCCATGGCTACAAATTTTAGCTACTTAACAGTTTGAGTAATAACTAGAAGATTATGTGCCTTGTGCTCAGTCATAGATTAAATTGGGCCAGGTTCATAAAATTATCGATTTGCTTTATTAACCAAAAAATATTTACATGTATCTAGATATGTTCGCTTTAAAATCGTGGTTGCTTCTTTCTGAAACTAATTGTTAAATAATCTGACGCCAACTTGTTTTAAATATGGAATAAACCAGTAAACCATTATACAATAAAGTTAAAAGAAAATTTCTACAATAACAAATTTTATTACACAACCTATAATATAATATAATTATAAACGGAAATACCTTAAAGATAATGTTAGTAACGTTATTACCTAAGGAATAATTAATGTTATGAGTAATTAATGCAATCAGAATACCTTATTATTGGTCACACTGTAGATAACGAAATGACTGCGCTGGGTTAGCGTTTTGGCAATTGTTGCGTAATATTACTTCAGGGTTGAAATAAATCTGAATTTGTATGCTTTATAATTACCAAATGAATGAATCTCACTCTTGATCAATCGTACTAATACCGTAAATTAGATTAACGGTAAAATAATTAATTGCGTTAAAGTAAAAATTAACAAACATTGTAAAATAACTTTAAATAACTCACCGTAATATTTGCAACACTTTTTATAAAAAATATTTAACAGAGCAAAAATGGATGCTCTACTACCTTTCAGTATCACACAAAAACGACGCTCCCAAAAGGTCTTTGTGCATGAACATGTCTGAAACTGAAGTGCAAGCGATATGCGTGGAAGGCTCCACTTTAAATAAGTAAATTATGTTTTATGCAGCTATGATATGGAGCACACATGGCACGAAATGCACGTTAATTGCCTACAGGAGGTGAATTATTAACATGTTCGAAGTTTGTTACAAACTGAACAAAACTTGAACATCGCGTTCACGACACCCAGTATAAAATATTCTCAATCGATAGGAAATTTAATACTGAACAAAAAATTGTTTTATCCTAAAGTCAAAAATGACAAAGTTATTGATGATTTTTCAAACCAGTCAAGATGGCTGTTATTTCATAAACAAAATTCGTTTGTTTTATAAATGTTATCAAGATTAAAATGTCAAATGGAAGTTTGGCTATTAGTAGTTTAAGTTTGTGTCTTTTGACGAAAAATTAAAACATAAACATAAGCCTTCTATTAATTTAACAGTTTGAGAAACATATAAAGCCAACTATAGAATTCAATTTTAATTTTAGTAAAGAATAACTAGATCATTAAAAATTAAATATTATTAAACTGTCTTAAAGATGTCAAATCAGAACACACTCTAACGATCGAAGGCTAACGATGAAAAATGTCAACCAAAAAACAAATTTAACAAAATTTAATCAAGTTATGATGTAAGTGTAAAGTTGTGAATAACTTCAATTTAAAATTGATAGAAGCATGTATAAATATAAACATGACATCGATTAAAATAATCTACTTAAATCTAACAAAGAAATAGCGTCAACAAGTGCAAGTGTTATTTAACAATGAAAAGCATAATGCAGAACGTTTTATGTAATATTTTATTTTTAATTTTAATTTCAACTACTTGTGTCAAATTATAGTGCTGTGGTAATTTAACACATAAGTGGTAAAGCATTTATTTCAAGGTCTAGGAAAAACACAGCAAAAAAACTGGACATATCAAAAGCCAAAATTAGAACCAAAATCAGGACGTATCATTATCCCTTTTTTTAATTATAAGATGCCAAAATTTATTTAAACGAAGATTTTCTTCTTGTCTATTAAAATTATTAGGGTGTTTATATATCTCAATAGCTTCACGTTGTAAACGAACATAATAATGAGTTTGTCTTGACAATATTTCCATATTGTCAAATTGAATGTCATCATTTAGATTATTTAAGGTATAGTCAGCTACCGCAGACTTCTCTGGTTGACCTAATCTACAAAATCTCATCTGTTCTTTACGTCTTGTATCAAAGCTATGTTTTTTGGTTCCAATTTATACTTTTCCACATGAACATGAACAACTTATACACTTCGGAAGATGATAATGGGTTTGAAAAATCTTTAGGTGATCTTAAATGTTCTTTAATTTTTCTTGTAGGTTTAAAAACAGTCCTAATGCCATATTTAATTATGATTTTTTCAATTCTATCTGTAACATTAGCTATAAAAGGAGGAAAAGCAGTACCAACATTAAGAAACTGATTATGTCTAGAAGGTATAGTAACATTATTAATATCGATTACCTTGTAAGGATTTTGTTAAATATTTATATTCATCTTTTAAAAATTCAGGGTCACAAATTCGTTTTGCTCCATGTACTAAAGACTTAATTACACCAATTTTTTGACGTGGATGGCGGTTGGATAATTTATGAAGGTATCTATCAGTGTGTGCCGGCTTTCTGTAAACCTTAAAAGATAGTGAATTACTTTTTTTTAGATATTAATATGTCAAGAAATGGTAACCTCCCATTAGTTTCTTTTTCCATGGTAAACTGAATACTAGGATGTATACCATTTATAAAAACCAGAAACTCATTCAGTGCCTCTTCTCCATGTCTCCAAATAACAAATGTGTCATCTACATATCAATACCAAACTGAAGGTTTTTTAGCTGTATTTCGTAACGATCATGTTTCATATTTTTCCATGTAAAAATTAGCTATAACAGGTCTAAGGGGTCTACCCATTGCTATACCATTAATCTGTCCATAAAATTTACTATTACACTGAAAATAAGTTGTAGTAAGACAGTGCTAAAAAAGAATGGTTATTTACTTTGGAAAACGATGATCACTATATTTAATAGTTTCTTTTAGAGAGACTTTTGTAAAAAGTGAAACTTATAGAATAACTTAAAGTAAAACAATACTGCTTCCCATTATGGATCCGTACTTTATTTTATGGCAAAGCAAAGTTACGACAATTAACACCATCACCTTGGCGAATTTGAAAAATTATCAATAGCTTTGACTTTTTTGTTACAATTACCTTGAAATAGTTTTTAACTGTACCCAGAAACTTCCTGAGGACCGCGCTGACACCTCCGCGTATAAGGCGTACCCAGTAACAAATATTTAAACTTATTAACTTAGAAGGTTTATTTTTTATGAAGATAAATTGTGATATTTTGGCTTTGTATGTACGATAAAACATATTTTGAGTTATTTTACTTAAAGATTACATAATAGTAGGCTAAATTTGGCCTACCTTGCTAAAGCACACATGAACACTTATTAGGATGTGTAGTGAGATATTGGATTGCCAAGAGATATTGATAAACGGCTACTTTAAATTTTTTCATATCCTAAGTGAAAGGAAAACAGGAACTAGGGAGATCATTCCAGAGTTTAGAAACCGTGCAGAAGTATGTGAACTGCGTCCATTTGGTACAAGTTGAGATTTATACTGCATATTGATAATGTGAATGAGCGAACCGATGGTCCGAGATGGTATCAAATAATGCAATTCAGCAGCACTATATCCATTGTAATACCGATAACACAAAGAAAGAACTGAAACAATTCTTCTATGCAGCTGCTTTAGTAGGTGGCAGAAGACGGTGTTCATATGATAGATTTGTAGACACAGTAATTCCCAACCTAGTAATATAGTCTGAAAACTTGAGATCTGACCCATTCATCAACAGGAACCGATCGATCTTTTTTGGCGAACACAAAGCAACAGTGAATTCTATTCGCATTGAATTTAACTAGATTATTACTTCCCTATTCAAGGATACGTTGAATGTCTTTGTTGATTTAAATTGCTAAAGCGACTACAACTGTTGTACCGGGTATTGTTCCAAACTTGGGTCACAAAGAATATCACTTGTTGAATGATTCTGCCTAAAACCATATCGGAGTTTGTTAGTTTCAAGGAAAAAGAGCAGTTGCTGATTGATGGCTTTTTCCATGATTTTAGACAAAATGGAAGTGGTAGCAATTGGTCGGTAGTTGAAGGGATCGGTCTTACCGCCTTTTTTGGGAATGGTTACACGCTTGCTAATGTCCATGATGAGAGACATTCCCCAGAAGACATAGAAGTCAAATAGAACTTAGATACGGCTGGTACTAGTGCGGGGGGAGTATTTCCTTAAGACAATAACTAAGATACCGTCTGGGCCAGTCGCCTTATTGAGATCAAGCCTACTGATGATCGATTCCATGTGTTTACACATTATCAACAATTTGTGCTACGAAATGAAAAAATGATTCCACCACATACACATTTAGTTTTTACAAAGTTGAGCATAGTTTGTATTCAAGTGTTTCTGTATTGTCAACATTTGATGTTACGAACTGGAAAATATATACTTTCACCCTATTGAAAATGTAAACCTTCATGATTATCACACATAATTAAAATACTCGTCTTTTAGGTATTAAATCGTGTATTTTTCTCTATATTTATATAAATTTATATCTTTCGATAACCATTACAGTTATTGTTCTCAGTAGGTATGTAAAAATAAATTTATATATGGCTCATGTAATTGTTAAAGATATTACCATTTATTGAGGCCTATGACTGTAATTGATATCGAACCGTACAAATTTATATAATAAGTATCATTATCAAAGGTGTACTTAAAATCACAAAACCTTTCCCACAATGTTTTTAATTTTAACTGTTACTGGTTAACAAAATTTGGTTGGTAACTAGTTTCGACAAATTGTCATCTTCAGACCTTAAACTATTGACAAATTTAACATCTTGTATGAAAAACTAAGATATACTTACTAGTTCTTATATATATATATATATATATATATATATATATATATATATATATATATATATATATATATATATATATGTTTATACTAAATATGCACAAATACATAAATTAGTGCGTTAGAGAATATCGTTAAAAACACTACAAAGCGTAAGGTTAAGCAACATCTAGATATATTTTGACGTACCTATCAGAAGTAAAAATAGAAGCTACCTTTTACCTGAGGTTCCATCAAAGGATAGTTTCTAAATTAATAAATAACAAATCCAGTCAATAAACAACATCGAACAAATGAGGCCTTGAAGAGGAGAGTTGTAGATAATTAAATTCTTGAAATTTGGCCATAAATAAGGGAAATCTGATATATTTTTGAAACGGAAGGAAGTTGGTTAATAAATTAACGCTTAAACGAGAAAAAAATTACCGAGGTACTACGTGTATGATTGGGCATTGTCAGTCGGTACACCCTGTATAGTTGATATATTCACAATTCTCCAGATTTGGAATTCGATCACCATGTTTTATAATTTGCAGTCAAGAGGGCTAACCTCGACACTACCCAGGAAGTTCTACATCTATTTCTATGCAACCGGAAATTGAGAAGTCCGGAAATAAAAATTTTGCAGCCAAGGAAGATGTTTTTTCGGTGCATTTCATTTTAATTTCAACAATAGCCTCTTGTTTTTTACTTATTTATTTAGAAAAAATATTTTTTTTCTAAGTTAGAATAAATGAATGCATTAAATGCATTATTTATGGAGTGGTTTTTTAATACTTGTGATTTAAAGAAATATATATTAGAAACGTGTATGTTTTAAACTTTTAGATAAACAAATAGTTGTTATAATGTCTTATTTTAGTAAAATGGGGCAACTTAAATTCTGTGTAAACAGATATAAGAAATAAAATAATAAACACACAATGAACAACATTTCTTACTCAAAATTTATTAACCACCAATGAAAATGTATTACATTCATCGCCTATATTAACCAACTGATTTCCTCATTAATCTTTTCCCTAATCAAGCAGACGTGTAAATGACTTTTTACAATTCCATTCGTAAACTAAACATATTTAACATAATTACTAGTTCAAATTTATTGACTATAACATTCGACCATCCTGACAAACTGTCTGTATTCAGGCAGCACAACTTCGTTTGCACAAAAATCCATTAAGTCCGCCTTCCAAGCTATACTGAACATCATTGGAAAAAGTCTGTGCAGATCAGGCCGGTGTGGCGACAACTACGTATCAAAACTTTTCGTACCTGGGCAATCATATCCGTGTGGCTACAACCACATCTACAACTGGGCAGTCATATCCGTGTATAGATCTCAAAAATTACATAACTGGATAGCCATGTCCGTGTGACTACAACCACATCTCAAAACTATGCTCCACTGGACAGAACTGTGTGATTACATTGGTGACCACTGTTGTTTACACCTGGACCGAGGACCAGCGCCGTAACTTCTCTACTGCTAGTACAGTTTGTGCCTTGATCAGGCCTCTATACTTGAGTAAAGCCTTTTACTTGATCCAGAATTTGTTGAGCTAGTGACTAGTGCTAGCACCAGATCACCCTTACTATACTTATCCGCCTCCCTGCGATGTTTGTCATAATATTCCTTCTGGCGAGCTTGATCTGCTGTGATATACCTCTTCATTTTGTGCCTCACCTCAGACAAGCCAAGGCGTTCCATACTCGTTTCAACTTCTGCCAACCAGGGTGCTTGTGCCATAGGTCTTGGTTGGTAGGCCATCACAGCTTCGGACGATGTCTGGTTGATATCTTTATTAAAAGAAGTTTTTATCGCGCTTTGCACTTTTTTCACATGCGTGTCCACTGTATACCTTCGGTATCTGCACCAAGGGTAGCTAACGCATTAAGAATAGTTTGTTTATTCCTTTCGCACTGACCGTTTGTGCGTGGGATGGAAGCAGCGTTAAGCACATGTTTGATGTATGTTTCACAAAACAGTTTTACATGAATGTGCAATAAAAGTACTTCCTCGATCGCTTATTATACACGTGGGCACTCCGAACAAACACATGATCTGTTACAGCACTAGCACTACCGATTGAGTCTTTTGCGACTTCACTGCTTCGATGATCATACATTTCGTAAAGGCGTCCACCATGACCAACAAAAATCGATTCCTCAGGCACTGGTCTCGAAGGGTCCCACATGGTTTACATGGACAGTATGAAAAGGTGCATCCACTTTTTAAATGGGATACAGCTTCCCTCGCTTCTTACCAGAACACTTCTTGTAATATGAGCAATTTAAACAAGCTTGAACATACTTCGTTACAAAGCATCGCAATTTTCCAAATCAATAATACCTCTGCATATCCTCTTTACCGTGCTTTCAATACCACAATGACCTGCCTGATCGTGACACAGTCGGCACACTTGCCATCTTACATTTCTGAGAACCACCCACTTTTATTATTTTCTAACCTTCTATAAACTCGTTCATCAAAATATCTTTTCGCCTATCTCGTTGTCACTTCACTGCACAAAATAGTGCAAATTCGTCCTGAAGCTGAGCTACCAATATCCTATCGCCTTCAGTCAAGTCGGCTTGGTTAATCTCCGTTACTACTCAATCTATCAACATCAGACATGCATCTCCCTGCGCGATACACAATTTCAAAATTAAAGTCATGTTCTTCGAGCTACCATCTCGCCACTCGTGGTATCAAGTCCCTTTTTGAGAATGCCGTTCTTAAAGCATTGCAATCAGTTACCACTCGAAATTTTAATCCAACCAAGTATACTCTAAAATGCCGCAAAGCACAAACAACAGCCACTGTCTCCAACTCATAGGAATGATAAAATCTTTGCTTCAACGTACTCTGCTTACTGTAGTGCACTACTACGCAGTGAACTGGCATGTGTATGTAATTCAGTGTCTAATTCGGGATTAAAAACTGACATCACTGGTCTCGTTGTCAACATCGTTTTGACAGATTTAAAGGCACCTTGTTGCTGCGGTCCCCAGATCCATGGTGCAATTTCACACAATAAACGGATTAGCCGCTCCACCATTCTGCCATAATTTCTTAAATGACGACGAAAGTACCCCGATAACCCTAGGAATTGTCGTACCTACTTAGTCTGTCTGATGTTCTTTCATCTCTAGAACGGCTTGCACTTTTCGAGCACCTGGTTTTATTCCTTCGACTGTGATTTCCTTACCTAAATAGTCTATATTTTGTTGAAAGAAGTCCTTCCCTAGGATTTTCACACGTTATGATCACATCATCAATGTACGGAAAAGCGATAGAATTTTTCAAAAACCCACAACGTTGTTCATAAGCCTTTAAAAACCGCTGGCGCATTTGAAAGACCAAATGGCATTCTTAAAAACTCCAGATAATCATCCGGTGTGACAAAAGCGATTTTAGGAACAGGGACTTGGTGGAACCCCAAACCAAATCCAGGGATATAAAACATTGATAACCCCTTTTACCGTTACTGCATGTAAGCGTCTATAACCAACACACATTTGATAATCGTTAGTCTTCTTCTTCACCAAAAGAACCGGACTTACATAGGGCGGACTATGGCGTTAGCTAATAGCTCATGAATAATGTCCCTTTCTCTTTCAGAGGCATTCGATATGGTCTATATGCGATGGGTTCTTCGGTAACACATTTAATGGTTAATTGGTCGCAGTTGTCTTGCATAAGTCCTCCATCGAATAGGAAATGCAGTCTCGGTATGTACTCAACAATACGGTACACTGTTCTTTTAGATCCAACTCCACACTGCCAAACACGGGATGCGCCCTGAGTTTCCCTACCGCACATACATTCGTGATTTCCGGTCATCGCGAGAACTGCAATTCAGCTAGCTAACGTACAATAACTTTACTCCCACTTTTCATGAATATTATATTGGGTGAGTGTAAGAAATCTCCACACACTATACAGTCGTGTACCAATTTTTCACCTCCTTTACCACAATTAAAGTGACCATAGGGGTGGCTTCATCTACTTGCACCAAAGTTCTAACACTTCCAACAGCGGAGACCAAGTTTCCGTCAAAAATGCGCAGTACTTTATTTGATTCAGGTTGATACCGTAAACCCATTTTTTTTCAAAATGGGTTCCCTAATTAAACTTGACGTACTACCCGTAATGATCAAACAGTTCACTTTTCTATGATTAATAATGGCACACTTGAGATAAGGATGTCTTCGGTTGGTTGGTACTTTTAGTATTCTTACAAAGCATTCTAATTCTGAATACGGAATCAGTTTGCAATTAAACATGTTAACAGGCTTGCACTCACCGTAATACCCTTTATTGTTTAAACAACTGATATTCCGCTTAAATATCCCGCTTCCAGCAGGACGGTTGGATAATACGCTTGTAGGATGTTTGCTAAACCTTACAAAGGTTTAACCACCAGCCCTACTATCTGGGACACATCCTAACGTACTCAAGAAAGCATACAATTCATTGGTCTCTTGGCAATTACATTATGCATTAAATATATCAACGCAATCGCAATTAATGCACCCTAAAAATATTAAGTTAAGTTACCTAATCCCACTTCTGATTTGTAAGAAATAAATTTATTAATAAAAACACAATGAACATATTTAACATACATATCTTAAATATAATATCATATTACTAACAGGCGCGCTATTCAGTTAACAACTGTGTCTTTATTATTTCTACCGTCATTACCTTATATATATTAAATAAACGCGGTAATAATAGCCCTATAATTACTAGTTCTAATTTATTGACTATAACACAGATTATTCTTTTCGTTTTTAGATAACCACTATGACTTAGGCTTTAAACTTCGTGGTAAAATAATTGAATAAATACAAGTACAGTTAAAAATTATAATTTCGATACAGTATTTTAAATTAATAGTAAAAAAAAAACTTTATTGGAGTAAAATACATGTATGAACTTTTTTTCCAAGAATAGAGTAGGTAAAGTTTTAATTTTTCAATTAATATAATCCCAAGGACATAAGCGTTCCTATTTTAATAGTGTTGTATAAGAATCCGTATATAACATGCAGACCTAAAATCAACTATTAGATACCTTTAATGTTGATTGACACTTTCATGTTATTTTGATTGATGTTGTTGGGTTTGCTATTATGGCATTTCCATGCTAACCTTCGTTTGACTGAGAAGGTAAGCTGGATATATAGTTCCAAAAATTAATTAGTCGTACTTAAATTAGAAAAATGGCAATTGGCATTGACTTAATTAAACTGTGCATTTTATAATATTGTGAAATTCGTTTTAGATATTGACATATAGTCGCAACATTATTCCATAATTCTAAGAGACCCGTAACGGTAAATAAAATATTATTACTACTATTTTATATTTTTAACATATATTTACGTTATATTATTTACTTACAATGCAGATAATGTTCTAGGGAAAAGTTATGTTAATGCAGCGTGAAATTAATTTGTAGAAACTCAGATTTTGTAAGTGTTACTACATTGGGCGTGGTTCGCAACATATCAATTTAAGTTTTTGTACGACATACCAAATACTATTCTTACAATTATGTAAAATACCAATTTATGGCGTAAATATTTGTAACGTAAATATTTATGTTTACGGTTGAACATACGTATAATTAGAATGAACTCATTTCTTATTATTATGATTATGACCGTTAAGTTGCCTTCTTCTACTGTATATCTTAAGAGGTAGATACATAATTAGTTATAATTCTGTTGGATTAACTATGCCATTATTTATGACTTCTACAACAACATTACATGTCTTATCTTTCATTTAAACCAGCGGGAGTTTTGTCTTGTTGTACTTGCATTTAATTACATTTAATTCTAATTGTTATTTTCAAATAATTGGTGATATCTTGGTAATTGCTCCCTCTATGCCAGAATGCAGAGCGTTATCTGATCGATAACTTGCATTATTATGTGAGAAATGTTAAAGAAAGTTAAGGGTACTTCTAAAGTTATTTATAATAATTAACAATAAATTTACATTTTAATTAAATCAGTTCAACTTAAATGCAGTGTATTAGGCAAAAACTTTGTTTACGCGCGTTTAACAGTATAATGTTTTCACTTGTTTATGTTTATAAAGAATATGTTTATTTCATCAGGTTAAAAGCGTAACGAGCCTGGTGTGGTCACCACACAACCTTCCACACAATATTTATAGGAAGTTTATTTCTTAACGTGACCTCAGCAATCAGCAGACTTGAATATTGACAAGCCTTTTTTAAACGGCTAAAATCCCTATCGGAGTTGTAGCATCCCCAGGTACCCTATCTTGAAAAGTGTAATTTGAACTTATTTGCAAGAATGCAAATTCAAGAACAAAACAATCGCTAAGTGATTTATCTTGACTTTACTGACAATAATGTTACTATTACTCAAATTAATTGCTTGCCTTACTTTGCCTTTCCTGGCAATAATTAAAACATTAGAATTTATTTGAAAGTCTGATATTTAGTTACCCGCAAACCTCAAATCTGATCAAATGAAGTGGCCGTTTAGTAGTAGGTATGTTGTGCTATTTGAATTGAGATAGGCTGAATGAGGTAAGTGTTGCATCATGTGGGGCAGGTAAATAATGAAACTACTCAAATTAGAATTAACGAGCTCTGCGCAATGGTGGTTCAGCACGTTAATGTACTATTGTGGAAAGAACCACCAATAAAACCCACTTTTTCGTAATTAGATAACTGTACAAGTACATTAATAAATCAAATAACACAAAAAGACAATCGAAAGCGTTAAATATATAACAAAACACCATTAAATCAAGTTAAAGTGCGTACAAAATTATAACATTAAGAGAAAAATAAATAAAAAGCCGTTTAGTTACACATAAACACAGAAAAACCCTGTAGTCACACTCACAATGGTGTCATAAATAATCAGAATAAAAATCGTAATACCAAACATGTGGTCCTTTAAAACGAAAAATGCCTGTCTTTAAGTAAATAAGCACTTAAAACAATAAGGCAAATTACGGTACAGATAAAATACAACAACAGGAAAATCGCACAGGTGATAATAAGGTAAAGACAAGGACAAAACAAAATAGACACGGAATTTACACGTACACAATTGTTTAGTGACTACTAAAGCACAAAATACATACGTCGAGTTACATATAAAGAGAAATTAGTTCGCAGGCAAACAGTTCTACTTAACTGTTAACGTAAGTTGTAAATAGATCATCTATTAGGGTTTAATGGTCATCTGGACCCGGCAGTATGTACACACTTGGCCATTGCACATTAAAATTAATAACCGAGCAGTATCCTGTACCCGTTCTCCAGGCCCACCTTTACACAAATATAAATATAACAACAAACAACAATACTAACTCACACAAATACAAGAGTGGGGGAGCCCTGTACTGTCTTATTTTAGCTGATGTCAGATTAATGAGCTCGTGCGAATGAGATACCTTTACAAGGCAATGCTCGATTTTTAATAGTTATGCAGGTTTGTAGAATTATTTGCTGCCAACTTTAATTTATATAAAAATACCTACTTACACAAATTGTTAACATACGCCGTTTAAATTCAAAAATAGTGACCGTTATTTATAGATTAATATTTGAAAAACACAGAAAACTAACACCCGAAACAATAGACAAATTAGCGTGGGATAATTCAATAGAAAATGTACACGCAAGAATTATTTTAAGGTGACCACGTATACCCGGCATTGGCACTGACTTGTCGCTTCTTAGTTTATTTTAACCACCTCTACCTTTTTATGCTTTTTTAGCATACACAAATGTCTTGATTACCTGCAACCACGGAGTAGGTGTAGAAATTTGATTTGTGTCTGCTAGCAGCTTTACGCCTGGCCTGGGCGTAATACTTTTGAAAAGAAGAGCATTTTTGGAAATTACATCCAGCTTGTAAAGGTCATCAAGTATTCCCTTCCACATGTCCAGAGTAAACCTTAACTACATTTCTTTCTACAGTTTTCATTACATACGCATCCTGAACATACAGTTTTGGGTGGTATAAGATTCCCCTTGTATGAAATGTAACTCATACTTTTTGCTGTACATTTCCTGCTACCTTTCTTTGCCATAACTCTGGGTATCTAGTTCGTTGTTTAGATTTTTTTCCTTTATGGGAAAAACTTTACACCTTTTTGTACCTCTACTCTAGTTAAAGTTTGATCATTATTATTCACACTCTCGCTGCAAGTAACCTGAGATGATGACTTCGCCTGCTTCTTCTGTTTTCTTCGTGATTATTTTTTTCTGATTACTTTCTTCTTCACTGTCTGATTCGGAATAACTTGGCTGGTACTCACTTCCACTGGATTCATACACATAGACCTTATCATGGTGTACAGGTGTTACTGAAAAGAAAAATGGTTGGTAAAAGGCTAGATACATACAGTTTCATTAGGAACTCGAGCTTTTTGCACCAGTAACGTTCCTCTCGATAACATATTTATTTATGCTTCCTACACAAAAATAAACTCTAACTATAAACGCACAACTTTGCACTTTACAAACCATGAGTTTTAAGATTAGACTATGCACGCGGTGGCTATTATGCTGTCAAACTTTTTAGCGGTGTCTAAATTAACAGTCAACTGGTAAAATGGTCTCGGTTGTAACAGAGTAGCCTCAGAGGTGAATGCGGAGCAATCTGCGTATGTACCCACTGTTTACTGTATGATTCGAACATACAAGGTAATAAAACAACCGCATAAATGCTGTTCCTTTGAATGAATGAAGGGGTTATGGGTGTATAACTCCTTTTTCCATAGCAACTTTAAATCAGAAAAGCCGCACCTTTTAGTGCATGATGATGTTAAGGGCACTTAGCTCCTATCATAGTAATTTGAGCAATAAATGTGACATGGTGTAGTTCATATGTGACAAATTACATATGAACTTAACACCATCATCCATGTCAAAACATACGATTAAAAAATATCACACAACCCCTTCATCCACTTGTCCCTTCAATTATGCGCGTGTTTGCTAGTAGATTCTGGTGGAGACCGAAGAAACATGGCGGTAGGAAATGATGTGCTGTTGTGGAATGATATATGTTGACGAGTTAATGCAAACTAAAATGGATTTAGCGAATAGAATCCATATAAGGAGCGCCAGGTTAGCAGACATAATGCACCAAACTGTTTTTAACATTGTAAACGATGAAATTCTTTCAACAGATCAAGTTGATTTAAATTTTGTCGATCTAAATTTTAATAATAGTTTGGCAGGATTGAACTGAACTTGTTTATTCACCTATTTGTACATTAAATTTTATCATCTCAAAATAAAAAGTTATCCCTTTCATTTCTTTTTAATTACGTTTGTTAAGAACTTTTCAACGATTCATTACACTCCTTCGGTAAAGGCAGTTTCGAGCGGACTCCTGTTTTCTACCACAACATATGTTTTTATTTTTCTTTTCAACCTTAGTTGCATGTATTCAAATGTTTCTTACATAAAATAAAATATCTCGAAAAACATGATCAAATTACGACTTATTACCAACATATTAAAACTCATTACTTATCTTTTCTATCGCGGTAATAATTGCGATTTGAAAATGTTTATTACAATAATAAAATTTTCTCGGTCCGTTACCTACAAACTTAAATAAAAATATAACTTTATGTAAAAGTATAAATTACAAAAACTGATATAAAACATAATGCGACTTCCAAATAAATTAACAAAAGAAACTGAAATCCAAATGGGAACGTTTTCATCTGGTCGACTTCCGAATAACCTCGAGTGCATCCGTCGGGGAGACAGGTACTCTGAGGTTTTCGGGAGTAAGACCAGCACGCGGTTGCTTCAATCTGATCTCGATTGGTTATTAAAATAGTATTATTAATCTCTCGATAAAGGTGTCCTATCCAACTCTGATTATTTCTAACTTAACAGGGAAAGCTAATTACTCTTTTGAAATACGGTGCTGTCTAATAAAAGCGATTCGATAACGGTGGCATAAATACGCCCTTATCTGATTTTCTCTTTTTTTAATATTATTAAAAAGGATATTTCTTTCAACGTTATCAGCAGATAAATCCCTTTATAGAAGTAGGTCACGAGAATAAAATTATATTTTTAGAGACTTACCCATTTAGTTTTATGTTTATAGAGTTAGACCAATTTACGTTTAATTACAGGATTAACTTAATTGCTGGACGAATTAAGCTAATTAGAATAAGTAGTGATTTATATACAATATTTACAATAATTAATTTCTAAATTTTCTTTGAAAATATTAACATGTTCGTTGCTGTAAAGGTTTTATTGTGTTTAACTGGACCTCTATTAGTGAAACGAATTTAGTTCCAACTATAATAACGTATTTGTACTTTTTTTAGGTTAATACATGGTGACTTGTTTGATATTTAAATTACCTTAACTGAAAACTGGAGTAAATTACTGGGTATCTTTACAACAGTCTTTTTGAAATTACTGACCTAGCGGCTTCAGAAACTCGTTTTTAGAACGCTTTGAAAGTATTACTTGGCTGGTATTTGACAAAAATAAACAAGAAACTACAAGTTTAATTAAATAAAGTTTAACAGGATGTGTAGGTAAACAGGAACTTACTTTAAGTAAATATATAGGAGTTACTTGGCGTTTAAAATATATCGGGATTTAATTAGCAAAGAGGAATTTTTTTTAAGTAAATACTTTTAGTAGTTCAATGTTAAAACTAGATATATTTAATGTTCCACTTTATATACGACAGTTAATAAATATATTTTCTCAATTAATTTTTTGTTTTAATTTAATTTAGGTTGTATTATGAATTTTTCGTGTATTCTTACAAGGAGCATTAAATGATAAGACACCATGAACGTGCTATTATTACTTTCAAAATTATAACAAAATATGTTACAAATTTAAAGTGATCCAATACATCTGCGACTAGACTCATAGAACAAGATACGTCAAGTACAAGCCACACATCTACTAGGGCCTAACGTCTGTAGAAAAGTGCGAAGCCTAGTTAAACCAATTTCAAACAAACACGGGCGAGCCATGCAGTTATTAATGAGTTGGGACTGTCATATTACCTTACATGATATGTTTATGATTAGTGCAATATACAGGGTGAGTCAGTTTTTTGTAGACAAACTTTAACAGGAGATAGAACACATGTTTCTAAAAAGAAAAGTTCCTATAAACATATGTCGTAGAAGGCTTCGTTTCCGAGATACAGGGTGTTGAATATAATTTTTTTTTCTCAAATTTTCATTATAACTCATAAACGAATGCTTAGATTTTTTTCATGTTGGGGGGATAATGTCTATTAATTAAGCGGCATAAAACAAGCGATAAGAATGTTCACAAACTTGCTCAGTGGCGGAGTGGAGGGGGTGCTCAACCCCTTTCATAAACAGAACTTCTACGCCAATGACTATTTTTAAAAACTGTTATTTTCATTATCTACATACAGTTTAACAAAATAATGAACCTTCTTCTGTTTCGAAATTCCTGTGCGTTTCCGAGTTATTTTGATTTTTAGTGTTTGATGTGGTACTAAGTTAAGTAATGTGCTTTATGTGAATAATTGAATATAAAGTTTTAATAAAAAGATATAATAAAACATTTAGAGCCATTTTAGTACCTAACGATCGTTTCTTTAAAATTTCAAATACATTTTCATTTATAAATAGGTAGGTTATCGGTTTTTAGTATCCATTGTTATTATCCTCGTATAAAAAGAAATGCATAATTATTATTATTGTTATGCGGTCAATACTTTCTGTATAATTATGTATGATCAATTTCGCCATAAACATGTATGTAGTTTTTAAGTGAGATTCTAATAAGTTATAGACCGCTGCTCACTTGCTCTCATTAAAGAGCCGCCACTGTATCAAGCCATACTCAAATACAAGACTTTTGTAAATTGAAAGTTGTTTAGTACACTAATTTTAACAATCCTTTTATTATTGTAACAATACTTAATTAATAATTGTGAAATTAATAAAAATTCTTAGCAATAACGATTTATAAATAAATAACAATAACACTAGTATAATAAAATTAGACACTTTGTTCAAAATGTAAACCGTTCTTTTCAATACACATTTCACAGCGACGTACAATAGAACGTCTTAAGTTAATTAAATGATGCACCCTTATTTCATTGCAAGCATCTCTGATGCGATTGTGAAGTTCTTCAAGTGTATTAACCGGAGTGGTATACACTTTTTCCTTCATGAATCCCCATACAAAAAAGTCAAGTGGCGTTAAATCGGGGATCTAGGAGGCCACGCCACTGGACTTCACGACCTATCCACCTCCCGGTAGTTATTGTTTAGCCAATTTCTTACATTTCTGCCATAATGGGCCGGACATCCATCAAGCTGAAACCAAGAATGTCCTCTTAAATTCAAAGGAATGTCTTCCCACATATTAACATGTTCTTCTTCTAAAAATTGTAGGAAATTTTCTGAATTTACACGTTGTGGCAAGAAATAAGGTCCAAACACGTGGTTGCCGTAAATTCAATCCAAACATTTTGTACTAAATTCATGTTGAAAACTTCTTGGTCGAATGGCATGTGGGTTTTCATGTGCCCATATATGCAGTATGCAGAAGTTTACGATACCACGACGAGTAAAACAGGATTCATCAGTCCACAGTATGTTGGATAAGAAATCTCTATTATTTTGAATGGAGTTAAGAACCCACCTACAATAATTAAGTCTTCGTTCGGCGTCACCTGGACATAAACCATGAACAGGTTGAAAATGATATGGGCGTCTGTGATCCCGTTTTAAAACCCGGGAAACTTTACTTTGGGAAATACCAAGAGCAACAGCAGTACGTCGAGTACTTGTCGTGGGGTTCCTATTAAATTCACGCAATATACCCTCTCCAATTCTATCTCGTCCACGGTTGTTCTGTCGGCCCCCATGTACATTTTTCAAACCCTGGTTAACAAATCGACGATGGATACTCACAAAACGGAATGATGAGGTTGTCGTCTATTTGGAAATCTTCTCCGATACTCCCTAGCTGCGTACCTTGAATTCCCATTTGCGAACCCATAAATAAAATGAATGTCGGCTTGTTCGCTATTTGTAAATGTAAACGGCATGTTACACTAATTAAAAGCTGGCAAATCAAATGAAATAACTTTTGGAACTTAAAAACAATAATTAATAACAGTGAAATTATTCAAGATGAAGCAAGTGTTTGTAAAAAGTCAAACTGTCGTTTCAAAATATAAAATTAAATACTTACTTGTTTTCCAAGAGTATCATATTTTGTTGCAATGAAATAAGGGTGCATCATTTAGTTAACTTAAGACGTTCTATTGTACGTCGCTGTGAAATGTGTATTGAAAAGAGCGGTTTACATTTTGAACAAAGTGTCTAATTTTATTATACTAGTGTTATTGTTATTTATTTATAAATCGTTATTGATAAGAATTCTTATTAATTTCACAATTATTAATTAAGTATTGTTACAATAATAAATAAGGATTGTTAAAATTAGTGTACTAAACAGATTTCAATTTACAAAAGTCTTGTATTTGAGTATGGCTTGATACAGTGGCGGCTCTTTAATGAGAGCAAGTGAGCAGCGGTCTATAACTTATTAGAATCTCACTTAAAAACTACATAGATGTTTATGGCGAAATTGATACATACATAATTATACAGAAAGTATTGACCGCATAACAATAATAATTATGCATTTCTTTTTATACGAGGATAATAACAATGGACACTAAAAAAAACCGATAACCTAACTATTTATAAATGAAATGTATTTGAAATTTTAAAGAAAATGGCTCTAAATGTTTTATTATATCTTTTTTATTAAAAACTTTATATTCAATTATTCACATAAAGCACATTACTTTAACTTAGTACCACATCAAACACTAAAAATCAAAATAACTCGGAAACGCACAGGAATTTCGAAACAGAAGAAGGTACATTATTTTTGTTAAACTGTATGTAGATAATGAAAATAACAGTTTTTAAAAATAGTCATTGGCGTAGAAGTTCTGTTTATGAAAGGGTTGAGCACCCTCCACTCCGCCACTGTGCAAGTTTGTGAACATTCTTATCGCTTGTTTTATGCCCCTTAATTAATAGACATTATCCTCCCAACATGAAAAAAATCTAAGCATTCGTTTATGAGTTATAATGAAAATTTGAGAAAAAAAAATTATATTCAACACCCTGTATCTCGGAAACGAAGCCTTCTACGACATATGTTTATAGGAACTTTTCTTTTTAGAAACATGTGTTCTATCTCCTGTTAAAGTTTGTCTACAAAAAAACTGACTCACCCTGTATACTGTATAATTATTTTCAAAACAGTTTCTTTGAATTACCAATACTAAAATATTCAAGAAATGTACACGTATTTTATTGAAAGAAGCTACGGGTACACACGACGAACGCCATTGTGTTCGGGGGAGCACTGTTGTAGACTATGATGGGATAGTAACAATGAAGTTTCAAAAATGATGGATTGGTAGAAAATAAGTGTAATACTACCAAATGGTTATAACTCATTTTTCATGTGTTATAACTATAATTGTTATTAACCTCGAGAAGACCAAAAAGTAGACGAAGTGGGTAATATCTACAACACTACAAAAATAGCTTGTTTTAATCATATGTCATAGGTCGAATATAAAAAAAGATCATTGGAAATAACACACTATTTATAGAGTTTTTTTGCATAGTATTTTTCTCACTTATTATTCTAAAATAGCAGCTGTAGATTTAAGCAGGTGATGAACTACGACGTGTATGTTTCTTTTTTGTAATAATAATAAGGAAGTATAAACTATGTTATACATTCATTATTATCAATGTTATGGATTCTATATGAAAATACTTTCAATTGATTATTTCTAAGTGACTTTCACATTTTTGCAGTTTTCTTAATACTCTTTCTCTCTGTAACTATTGTGCATTAATAGGATCAATGATTCTTTAATTAGTGGTTTGTTTATTTACAATATGTTTAATTTCACTTTATGCGTGAAACGTGTGCATTCGGCGTTAAGTGTTTTATTCAAAGCCACCTTTTAGTGCAATTCTTTTCAAAAACGTATTATTTTGTATATAGTCGTAATTGCGAGAGCTGTGTTATGATTCATACCTTACCGAATAGCCAATTAATTCATATACTTATTTCACTTATCTGTTGGTGTTAAAGAAATATGGAGGACTTTCAGTATGTCTGTAATCCAAATCTCAATAACGTAGGTCGATGTTACCAAATGCCAAATCATATTCTTCCTTACTGTACGTGTGCGTGGTAAGGGGTGCATGTTGAAGTTGCTAGGATTAATGGTCTGACCTGGGCGTTGATTGACAAAACCTTTTATTAATTTATATTTTATCGGAAACATACCGTTGCTACGACTAACCATCTAATTTTTCGAATGTGCGCTTGCTGTAAGTTAGCATCTGAAATTCGTTATGAATAATTTTTCATTACTTTTCTTTAATTGTTAGTATTTGATTATGGAAATTGATAGCGAAACGACTGATGAAAGTAGGTATTTCGAGCACGGTCGAAGAAATCGTCAAGGCGGTCTATTTCACAACGTTTAACTTATATGTAAAACCGCGAACCAAAGAAGGCCAGCCGTTTAACTAAAATAGAAGTAGAAATCATCGATCTGTTCCCGAAATCCTATAATGGTATTCTGACAACAATCCCCCTCTTCCCCTATTTCGACAGAGAAATAAAACATACATGAATAATTTTTATTTACAGTTACGTTGGTACCATTTCCTACGCATCGTTTTATTTAAAATTGTGGGCAAAATCCGGATTTTATTCTGATGTTCACGCTTTACCTTCTACCGTGTATCGTATAAATAAAAAAATAATTTCCAGTATTTTGTCTGGGCTACTTTTATGAATACAAATTTTATCAGAAAGCTCTTATCTTTATTATTGCATGAAATATAATTGACCACCGTACTTATTTGATCACCTGCTACATATTGTATAACACAATCTTGGAATAATTTCAATTGATTATTTTAAATAATATTTATATATAAGATTGGGCTATAAAGTACATTTTATGAAGCAATTTAGCAAGCGTTAAATGCCACTTTAGCGCCCGCGAACTACTTCAGCGCCCGCGGGCGGTAAAGTAAATGTTTTTTTTTTTCAAAATACACATTCAGTTAGTAATACACAGAAACTTTATTGATCTATTACACAGATATATTTGTACAACTAAAATAATGTTAATTTAATGAAAAACATTATAACTTTAACAACTAGTACTTAAACTTGTTGCACTTATTTTTGTTACATTAATATTACAATTTGAACAATTATGTATGGAAATATTAGGATTTGCTACCTTGTTCTGTTGTAAGCTAATATAAACTTGCAGTAACTCTAGTAACTGCTGAGAGGAGCATCGTGACAATCGCGCACCTCTGAACACATTAACGTTACTCAAGCGTCGCACTGCTACAGACGGAAAGGAAAAATGGAAAGGTCACGTATTTCATTCCTCCCCAAGGGGAAGGGCGGGCTGTTTGAGTTTTCCAAGCTCCTTCAGCCACAATCATGGATTCCCAGAATACATACTTACATTACGGGGTTAAGGATGGGTGTGGTCAGGATAGGATCGGAAGGAATGGAGTTAGGGTTCTGAGGGGGAAAATACTAGCCCAGCATTCGCCTAAGTAGCCGCATATGCTGTGCATATACCCAGTGACCATGCCTCTATATGTGTATGAGGAAAACCCCCTGAAAAAACCTTATACGAGGTAGACGGTAACGGGAATCGAACCCATTCTACAGTCTAAGGTGATATGATAATATTATTTATCAGAATCTTGTTAATCATAATTGAAAAATTTCAAAACAAAAATTTACCTGTATGAGAACGCCGCTCCACGTACACTGGGAACCAGCAATAACAATTCTTCATACGCGTTAAATTTGTGTCAATCGACATGAAAAACTATTCCACTTAAAAGCCAATTTAAGCCAATTTGAGCGAGTAGATGAAATGTAAAATATTAATTCCTTGGATAGATTATTAAATTTTAATTATTTAATTTTTACTCTTTACCAGGTTCGAACTGGTATCTATTTTCCTCTAAAACGTTCTATGGCTATCTTTGTTATTATAAGAGAGCGATACAGAGTCGGTTAAATTATCAAAGTTGGGCAGAATTACATGATAATTCAAATACCTATAAGCAAATTCAACATTGTTACCAACTTTCTAAGATATCAGAAAATAACTAAAAACCGTCCTAATTTTCAATCGGCTATATTTTTGTAATATTCAAAATACGAAAAAGTTATTAGAGACTTTTCATAGCTATTTTTACGTAAAATGGGAAAATACCAATAAAAAATTTTCAATATCTACTACTTGACAATCAATCAATGCAGAGTTTTGTTTTTAATTGTCACAGCACACCACGGTAAACATTGTATTTGTTTAGTAAATAGTATAATTACAATTTTTTGAAAATTGTGAGTTAACTAATAATACAAAACATACAAAGCTATACATTTTTGAAATCAGAAAACAATAAGCCATCGAATGAGGCCATAACCACCTATAGTTGTCATTTAAAAAAATGTATGTTTGGGTTGTAGCTCGAACAATAATTATAAACAAAATTTTTATTCGCATTTTCCCATTTTACGTAAAAATTTTGAATATTAAAAAAGATATAGCCGATTGAAAATTTAGACGATTTTTAGTTATTTTCAGATCTCTTAGAAAGTTGGCAACAGTGTTGAATTTTCTTATCGGTATTTGTATTATCATGTAATTCTAACTTGCTAATTTAACCAACTTATAATAACAAAGATATATATATATATATATATATATATATATATATATATATATTATATATATATATATAATATCTTCGATGTTGCCTGTTATTTTCAAGAGCTTTTAAAAGTACATTTTGAATACGTTCTATATAATTTTCAATAATTTGTGGCAAATTATGTGCCCATAAATTTTTTGATATCTAATTGCGTAAAATAATTAAATCCTCTTCGGCAGAAAGTCAATTAGTATCTTAATTTTTTTTTGTAATTTCACACGTGTATTTCCAGCACCGACTGAAATTTTCTGCCGTTTGATTTACGATGGATATTTGGCTTCAAACATCATATAAACATATATGCGTCATTCGCTCAATTTTTATTTTACGTTTTTCACACTCAAAATATTACTTTCGAAAGGGCAGAAATACGATTATAGTTTATAAAATAGTGTCATTATCTACCAGTCTATAACCACGTACCCTGTTTGCTTTTAACATCCATAAAGTCAACCTATCGATTAAAATAATCCTTTATCGTTAATAACAATGCTCTTGGCCATCAAGGCAATCCTTTTTCCTGTTAATCCAACCAAATTGATGCTGACCAATAGTCATGAACAACAGAATCGAGTGAATTCATTTTTCTCGTCCACAACTTAATTGGTGCATCATCATAGATTTTGGGCAAAAGTTGGTTCAGATGCTGATCAATATGGGTCACATAATTTATTTCTTGTTGGCATCAAAGTATTTAATTTATATATATATATATATATATATATATATATATATATATATATATATATATATATATATATATAAATTGGATGTATAAACAAAGATTTTGGGCAAAATGTAACCGAAATGTTGACGTAAACAGTAATAAACACACAAATGCTAACACCTATGGGTTTCAGTATTTAGTTCTTGGTCATCTAAGCAAACCATGTTGCCGCGTTCACAACAAAATTTATGTACAAGTATAGATTTTGGGACAAATTCGGCCCAAAAGCTAAGATACAGAATTTAACTCTAGATCATCGAAGCAATCAATTTTGCCACATATTCAACAAAATTTGTGTATCAGTATAGTTTCTAGGCCCATTTAGGCCCATCTCGTATTGTTCCTAAGATACTCCAGAGCTCGTTCAGATATCTTTTTGCCTACATTTCCGTTTATGGGGGAACTGGCTGGATGGGGCGATCCCCATTAGCTATCCACCATATCATCATCAATGTTAATATTTAATTTATTTTAAAATAAATTGGAAAACTGTTTTTTTTTGGCACTTCCTTTGGGGACTTCTTTTATATCGTATATCCCAATATTATTTCTATACTGTACTCTTGAGCGCTACAAAGCGTTGCGTACAGATAGGTAGGTTGACCTACCCATAGTAATTGTAGCTATGGTTCTTCAAAATGTACATGACGGGTAGGTGATCTACTTACCGTTCTGTACATCGGTAAGTGAAAGTAAGTATAAGTAGTTTATGTATGTGTATCTGTAACAGTATATTGCTAAATCCATGGCGACCGTAGTATCACGAACGTTAAATATTTTTGCATGATTGAGCTTTTTCGTTTATTTACCATGTCTGTTTCCAAGACAGTAGGAATGTTTACTGGTTGCAAAGGAAAACTAGTCGAATATTTACTTACGACGTCTTTTACAACGTAAATGTATGTATGAGCATCACGAACATTATAGGTTGTACCGGTCTCCGGCCAAAACATGACCGTCGACCGGTAAACGTCCCTTACTGTTCTTAATACTCAATATATTATAACTGGTGTTTGAAAATATTGTAGAATTTGCTTTGCTTAGTCTCCAAACATTGTCGTCCACTATTAAAAAGACTTTACTTCTCTTAGTTTTTTGCAAATACACAATTTGTATACACTTTTTTGTAGCAATTTTCTAGATATTCAACTCCAAGTAAAATGTATTATTAGTTGGCCTACGAGTTGGTTAATGAGCAAATGTAGACTATAGGTTTGCAGCGGCATGGGATTGATAATTTGAAAATTCGCTTTCACATGTTGTATCACTGGAAAATTCTTAACAAGAGCTATATGATCTTTCAGTAACAGTATAAACAGGACAAAAATGTTATTTTATAATAAACTTAGAACTACCCAAGCTGTAACTATGAACAGTACCTTAAATTTGTACATATCATAAATAGGAAGAACCGGGTACTAGGAAAATCACGACAGAACCTGTTTGGTACAAGTTGAAATTTGAACTGCATATTGATGATGTGAATGAGCGAACCGAGTATTCGAGATATATCAAAGAATATAATTCAGAGTTTGTAATACTGATATCAGGATTGAAACTATTCTTCTACGCTTAAATGACTCTATGTCGAGAGTTATCGGCGAGTAATCGCTCTTTGTTGAATGCAATTAACGATATTGAGAGTGAATTGGGTGTAGCAACCCAAATATGAGATTTATATTCTAGACGTCGAATATGTAGCAGAAAAAGTTGTTGAGAGGTAAAGTACTGTTTACATCTACACGAAAGATTATTTTACGATCAGTTGATTTTATGGCTGACGGAACATGGTAAAGCAATCATAGGTTTTATGATGCAAACATTCCTAACGTTGTAATAGAGTATGAAAGTTTACGATCGCGGTCATTCATACAACAGAAATTATTGATTTTTTTGGCGGGCACAGGGCAAAGTATTACTTCTCCATTCAAGGACACGTTGAACGTTTTTGGTGATTGTAATGGTCATTTTAGCTTTAATACCTTGATTTTAGGTAGAAGATGGATTAGTATTATTATAGATAGTATTATTATATGAAAATGTAACCTTTCACCATTATTACATTTATTAAAATACTTACCTTTTTTGGGTTTTTATATGGTGTATTTGTGTATTTAAGTTATACAATCTGTTGTTACAACATCTTTAACAATTTTGAAAGATAATGTTACTACTGACGAAGATAACTGTAAGTCATTTTAATAAGTATTATTATTAATTTTATTAAATACAAAAATTAAAAGTTTACCTCTAGTAGGATCTGAACCTACGACTTGTACTTTGCTAGAGTACCGCGCTATCGAAGTACAAGCCCCAATCGATGTAAATTTTGTGTTTATGTATGTAGAACTGATGTAAATTCTAAATTTAATGAGATAGCAATCAAAATACTTATATTAATGGAATGTGAGCCTGCAATATCGCAAAGATTCACACATACCAAATCAACTTGACTAATATTAAATTATTATAATATTAAATAATTTAAGTATCATTACAGATTCGACCCGTGGTAACAGTTACAGGAACATAATAATGAAACTCACATTATTTCTCAAAATAATTACCTGCCTTCAGAACGCATTTATTCCGTCCTCTTGGGTATTTTGTGGATTCCAGTGGAAAATAAGCTCTTTTTTACGTGCACAGCCATGGTTATACCGTTTCAATCACCTACTCATCTTACGTAAATTTCTGCCCTCCCAAGTACTTCGTAAAGGGACCAAATAAGCGGTAATCTCAAGGGACTGTAAGGAACATGAAGTAATACCTCCCATCCTAATTAGGTGAGCGTATCTTGCGTCAAACGGTCAGTATCAGGCCAAACGTTATCATCTAAAAAGAATTGCGACTTTATTTAATCGTCACCGTGGTTTGGTTCTTGTAGCTGCTTTTACCCGCTGGAGAAGTTGGCTGTACTTTTCTCCATGTATCCTCCATTTTTTGTTAAAAAATCTTCATGCGCCTGCGCATGCGTTTGCGCTGCGCCTGCGGTTGTGTTTGTGTTTGTGTTCGTGTTCGTGTTCGTGTTCGTGGTCGTGTTCGTGTTGTGTTCGTGTTCGTGTTTGCGTATGCGTTTGCGGTTACGTTTGCGTTGGCATTTGCGTTTGTGTTTGTGTTTGCGTGTACCTGTGCGTGTGTGTGTGTGTGGGGGGGGGGGGATACGTGTGGGTATGTGCGTCGGTGCTCGTGTGAGTGTGATTTTTGTCAAATATTTCTGACAGCTGTATATTTTAAAGACATAAAAATACCTATATATATATATATATATATATATATATATATATATATATATATATATATATATATATATATATATATATACCTTAATCGTATAGATTAATTACGTTTTATGCAATTTTGTGATACGACTTATAATTTAGCGGCAAAAATTCAAGTGTTATATAAATTTAAGTGTTATATCTTACTATTAATTAACACGTTAAACGCCGGATAACCCGGCATTTGGTTCTTAACCACAATTACATTTAGGCCACGTTACCAGCCGTATGGGTCTTATTACTTGCTATACCTTTTTGCTCTGTGAACAGAAGTTTGGTTCTCGCATTGCATTTTCCCGGTATTTGGTTCTCAACCAAAATTGCCATTTAGGCCCCATTACCTGCCGTATGGGTCTCATTACTTGCTATACCTTTTTGATGTGTGAACCGAAGTTTGGTTCTTACATTACATTGCCGCATAAGGGATATTAAAATGTGGATCGTGATGGTTCCGATTTCATTTTGAGCGTAGGAAGTTGTTTTCGTGGCGCGAGTAAACTGCAAAAAACATTCTTTTAATGTAACTTGTATTACTTTATCAACTAAAGAACAAGACAAAACAGGAAAAACATGACAGACAGTATAATATTTGGCGCACTGTAGGCTACGAAATCTTGTCTTTGGTGTCTGCTGCTGTGCCTTTTTCCGCCCTTCGCTGTTGCTTATTTTTTCATACTAAATAGCACACATACGCCGATCTTTTGAGTGCTCTAAAGTGTGTTCGGCAGAATTGGTGCTAGCTGGTTGTACAGTTTCGGCATTCAACACACTTTCAATTATCCTCCTTGAATGCAGTAATGGATAATTTGCCATTGTTAGCTTTTTGTAAATGGTGTATGCATTTACCAAGGATGTCCCCAATATTAGGTCAAACGCGAGCTTACGCTACCTTAACGCTTTTCTGAGGGTGTTGAATAAGATTTTAATCGGTTTGATAGATCGCAAATAAGCATGGGTTTGTTAATTTCTTCACCACCCGCCTTATTATTTTTGTTGTTTCTGCTGTGTAGCAATTACTAAGGCACATTCCATACCTCTTGTCATGTCATTTTAGAACAAATACTCCATCATGTTCTCTGGCAATTAAGTCACCTTTGTTTTTGAGCTTTGCACTTGTTACCTCAGTAGGATTATTAAATCTTCGAATAATCCTGAGAGTGCCCACTAAGTGAGTATTTCGGTTTAGAAGCTCTTGAGCAAGAGTATAACAATTGTCAGTGTAAAGAATCCTACCATGATCTAACAGTGGTTCCACAAGTTTTAACACAATTTTCGTTGATGCACTAATTTTAGGATCCCTATCAGTTGCGCAGTAAACTTTTAGATCGTAAGTGCAACCTCCTGTACAACAAAGTTTGTACATTCTGTATTATAAGTGTTTTGTAACTGTGGTTTCCTATTAGTGGGGTTGATCGGCCTATTTCCACAGTTTATGATTTTTGAGCGCGACGTTTCGGAAGCGGACTCTGCTTCCGTCATCAGGATTAGTCCTGAGAAGGACTGTTTTCGCACTTGAGTAGAATTCATATGTTATATATAATTTTTTTTCCAAGCACTTGACTACTCTCAAATTCGAACTTGGTACCTTTCACTTACTAGTCTGACACCTGAGTAATCCAATATATATATATATATATATATATATATATATATATATATATATATATATTTTATATATATATATATATATATATATATATATTATATAAACTTTTCGTGGTTGCGCAGAAGGTTATTGCGCATGTTGCGCAGTAACTTCTTGCGCAGGTGTATTGCGCTTAAGCTCTTCGCGTATTATTGGAATCCATATGGGTTTCATTTCTACACTAGCTTGGATTATTGGATTTTCTGCTAGTGCGATGTATGTGGCTTCTTTGAGTTTTCGACGAGTTGTGTTCTCGTCCTTTGCCACTATCTGTATGTTATCCCATTGGATGCGGTGGTCTTCGTTCCAGACAAGAAGAACCTAAATATACAGCGATAATACCATACATACAAGGTACCTCAGACAAAATACGAAGGATAGGCAGCAAATACAAGGTACGCACTGCCTTCAAATCGACCAGAACGCTCAGGGGAATACTAACCAAAACCAAACCATACAACGAAGATCAGAATTCCAAGAATTGTGTATATAACCTACCATGCGAATGCGGCAGAGCATACATAGGAGAGAGCAGTAGACCACTCAAAGTGAGAACACAGGAACATAAGAATAACGTCGCAAGGGCGAAACAGAAAGATCAAGAATCGCCGAACATGTCTGGAACGAAGACCACCGCATCTAATGGGATAATATATATATATATATATATATATATATATATATATATATATATATTGGATTACTCAGTGGCTCAGTGGCAAAGGTGTCAGACTAGTAAGTGAAAGGTACCAAGTTCGAATCTGAGAGTAGCCAAGTGCTTGGGAACAAAATTATATATAACATATGAATTCGATGAAGTGCGAAAACAGTCCTTCTCAGGACTAAGCCTGATGACGGAAGCACAGTCCGCTTCGAAACGTCGTGCTCAAAAAGCATAAACTGTGGAAATAGGGCGATCAACCCCACTGAAAAATTTGTACAGTTTTATTAAACTAAACCGTGATTACAGTACTCTTTAGTCAAAAGCTTAAAAGAATTATGATCTATCAAGCAATCTGCAATATCCGTTTTACATCTCAGACATTTTACAGAAGTGAAGCAACTCTACTTGAAAATGTATTAGTAAATATCAAACAATTCACAAAGGATTGAATCGAGAATACATTTTAAAACAAGTGCCCTGCTCATAGGCATAGTCATTCGGCAATTATGGGCCTATTTACCTACTGTTGTACAGAACATTATTTATTAACAGATTCTTACTGTTTTGTTAAACTTAATATTTAAATTTTATTTTAGCTATTGTAGCTTTTTCGCAAATTACATTTTAGTTACGGTTTGAAGCTAATTTTAAATATGTGCAAATGTGCTTATTAAAAATTTAAGTTTCATTTATTTTATTATTAACTGTACATGTCTTTGTCATATATTCAGTTTCAAAGTTGGTAATTAATTTTATTCGGTTTGTTTTGTTAGTAGGTTATCTATTTTCATTTTTATTGCATACATATAGATGTGTCCGTTTTAATACTTTTGCTTTCTTTATTCTAAAACCTCAGAAAAAACGACTAACATAAATTAATCACTTTAATAGACCTAAAAACCACATTAAAGATACTATTTACAACCACTATAGTGTTCGCAAGATGAAATAATGGATTACCAGGGATTTAATAATAATTTTTATTACCATTATAGCTTATAAAAATCTTGTGGTTATCTTAAAAAGCGTTTGATCACATTCTAACCACTATTTTGTAGCTCAACACAATTTTTAAATACCGCCATTTTACGTGTTGGAGTTTTCATAATTTAGTGAAATCTCGTTGCCCGCCAATGGACACTGTCACTTATCTCTACCTCTTCCCACCGGTGACTTACGCTCCTGCAAGTTTTAGTTACTGTGGTATGTTTTCTTGCTTCTCTGACCTATTTGCAGAGGTTGTTTTTTTTTAAATAATCGTGGACCTGAACAGGCTAAATTTCGCCTATCGTGCCAAAGCATTCAAGAACACTTAGGAGAATGGATAGAGGGATATTGAATTACCTATGAACGGCTACCTTAAATTATTCGTATCATTAGTGAGAAACAGGAGCTAGGGAGATCATTCCAGAGTTTAGAAGCCGTGTAGAAGAATGTGGATTGCACCCATTTGGTACGACAAGTGGAGATTTGTACTGCATACTGATGATGTGAATGAGCGAATTGAGTATTCCTAGCAAAGGTAGCCCGAGTTGGTATCAAAGAATGTAATTCAGCAGCGCAATAGCCATTGTAATACTGATAATACAAAGAAAGAACTGAAAGGATTCTTCTATGGTCAAGGGACTGTATGTCAAAAATTAAGGACGGCTCATTTATATGCCTAATCGCTCTCTTTTGAATACGATCAACGATATTGAAAGCGTGTTGGGGAGCACCAACCCAGAGGTGAGAATTATATTCTAGATGTGGTCAAATTTGGGTCTTATACAGCAGAGAGGGTTGTCGGGGGTACAGTACTGTTTAGATCTGTACAAAAGGCTATTTTACGAGCAGCTGTTGTGGTAGCTGACAGAAGATGGTCAACCCATATTTGTTTGAAGATAAAGTTATTCCCAACAGAGTAATAAAACTTAAGATCTGAGCCATTCATACTTAAAACAGGAAATGATCGATCTTTTTTGGCTGACACAAGGCAACACTGAGTTTTGTTATTGCTTCCCATTCGAGAATACATTGAATGTCTTTGTTGAATTTGCCATTTCATTTCTTTTGAAAAATTCATCAACTAGAAACCCCGTTGATGGCCGTATCATGTAACCCAAACGAGGTGAGTTTGGCAAGTAAACGCTTATGCCTTTGAGAAATCTAAAGCGACTACAATTGTTTCACCGGATTGTTCTAATGTATTGGTCAAACATGGGTCACATGCGAAAAAAGATTACCTGTTAGTTCAAGGAACGAGAGCAGGTACTAACTCTAATGACGCTATTATTTTTTGTTACCTTGAAATTAAACATATTGACCCCACTTATTTATGTTTAATAATAGCACACGTTTTTCTGAAATAACGTTAAAAACTACTATACTAAAAAGTGTGAGTTAAAAGTGGTACTGATATATTTTTGTATTTCGAACTATTGAAATTATTTAAAATTATTTGCAATTTACTATAATGGTTTACGCTTTTCAACACTGAAGAAGATTGTATAGGTACATATGTGTATCCATTAGAATAGTACAAAAGCAATAAAACAAAAATTGGCAGAAACGATATATACTGACTTAATTATCTATAACATACATAATTAATGCGCCAAAGGTATGTAGATTTACTTTTTTACACCGTTTTCAAAATAACTACTTGTAATCTAAATCATTTCTATCATCTTGTGCAATACCCGTTTTAAGCTTCTATTTATACCATAAATAATAATGGATGTAACATGTGGTTAATTTAAATCATATTCAAAGTGATTATCTCTTAACCCTTCCTATATTTACTAAATGAATAAAATGTATTTGACTGAACAAAAGCCCACCATGTATTATAAAATGTAATGTTTTCTCCGATTCTCATTCTCATATTTTATTCTGATTATTCTTAATTAGTTAAAATATTAATTAATTTGATTTAAAATCCCGTTTAACTTAAAAAGTTGACTTTATAAGTTTGTGTTTTATATTTGAGAACACATTCAGCAAGCATTACAGTCATTAGTAATCTCATACACCATCGATAAACGGTATTTCATGTATTTCATGTTATTTCATTATCCTTAACTTTTCTAAAGTAACAATTACAATTTATTGGAGAGGGACACAACGTTCTTTCATGGTATTTAAAATAATCATAAGAATATGTGGTTAACTAAAATCAAATTTTAAGATAAAGTAGGATTGCTGAATTACAATACAAAACAAGTTTGCTTGAATTCCCAATTTAATTCTGACACTACAACTAATAAATAGAGTATGCATGTGCTAAGTACTTGAAGACCACATTAAAAGAATGTATGCATCTTGCAAAATATTAATCATCGCCATACAAATGGAATAATTTGTAATAATATTTGACATTAAACGTTATATCAAGCAAAATATTGAGGTATATATATATATATATATATATATATATATATATATATATATATATATATATATATATATATAGTGCCCGTCTAAAGTTTCCCCACTTTACATATGGTTAATAATGGTGTGAAACGTTAATTTTGTTAGAAGTTATTATTCTAACGCAACGTTAAACTGTGAGTTAAAAGTAGTACTAGTATATCTTTGTATTTCGAACTATTAAAATTTATTGAAAAATTTTTGCAGTTTACGAAATGACTATGCTTTTTAATACAACTAAATGGCATATATATATATATATATATATGCGGATTTCAATAGATTCTATGTACTAAATTGTGGTGGCAGTTTAGGCTTTATTAAACACAGAATTGTTCACATAGCCTTCTAGTTCGTCTTATGATCTCTATATGCTTAAAATTCAGCAGATCGCTACCAACATCGATTGTAATGGTAATCTAACGTAATGAAATAAATATTTCGTTATAAAATACTTTTTTTTTGAGTTTTTTAATGGTGTATTTTAAATTATACAATCTAAACGTTTCGATGACACTTACAGTTATCTTCGTCAGTAGTAACATCTATTAAAATTGTTAAAGATGTTGAAAACAATTTTGTCAAAACGACCGTTTCGCGCCCTTCTCACCCCCAACTTCGTTTTACATCTGTCGCGTCTCCAGTGTATCAATACCTTCAATCCTCCAATAAAAATTCATAAACAGCACCCTTTAAATATTCTTGGTTAAATTTATTTACTTACGTTTCCATTTAAGTCTTCAAATAACACAAATTTTACGATAATTTGTTAAATCTATTATGAGCTTCCAATTTTATAATTTTTACAGAACCTAGATAATCTAATATAAATAAATTAGGTTTTTTACCCCTCAAAATCGATCATAATGACTAACAAGTGATTTTTCAAACGCTGTTTAATTTGTTTCAATTTTCAACACTTTTATATAATTTTATTCACAAGTGTTGTCTCTTTTTGCCATTTCCAAAAAAAATGATCAAGGTTGTAAGCAGCTCGTTATCTTCTACAATTTCTGAATTGGATTTTAAATTTGTTATTGATATAAATACTAATTTATACTTCATTAAAATTAAGGTTTAAATGTTAATAAAGGAAAAGCTAAACATCAAAACACATAAAACAACGGAGAGACGTCTAAAAGAAACAGATCAGAAATCAGCACGGAGGGCTCAGATGAGAACTCAAATAAAAAAGGAAATCAAAGAAAAATATTTAGCTCAACTTCCAGTCAAGTAAAGCCTAAAATGGTACAAACATTAATTACTGCAATAAAAGACAGAAGGAAAGAACAAAATAAAGAAATCACAGATTTAAACACAAAACAATAGCAACCAATGAAAATATATAACACTAAGACAGAATATGCAATGGAAAAGGCAGACGAGTAAGAAGATTATTATATAAAAAAAAAACATAAAAATACTATACAAATTAAACAAAAAGCTACACCGAATAAAAACTACATAATAATAGGAACATGGAATATAATAACAATAAACGGAAAAGAAGAAGAATTAACCGAGGAGCTGAAGAATAGAAAAATACAAATCATTGGCCTAAGTGAAACAAAGAAGGTATAGGGCACAAATTACTAAAAGAAGAGTACACGCTATATTATTCAGGAAACACAGTAGGAACCAAAGCAAAAGAACGGGTTGGAATGATAGTATCGAATGAAGTAAATAAAAGAATAGTAAATTGAAACCCATTAAATTCAAGAATAATCACAATAGAAATAGAATTAGAAACAAAAAACCATAATACAAACATATGCACCGGTACAAGGGACAGAAGAAAACAATGGAACTAGCGCACTGGGATAGAGATAAAATGCTACAGTTTAGTATAGAAAACGATCTTAAAATAGGAAACACTCTTTATGAACAAGACATAAAGTACACATTTAAGGCATTGGAAAGAAACACAAGAAGTCTAACAGACTATATACTATATACAAGACAAATGGAGGAACTAATACAGAATGTAAGAATAATCAAAGAAGCAGAACTAAGCACACAACACACGCCAGTGATAGCAGAAATAAACATAAAACAATCAAAAATAGAAGAGCTATAGAGCAATAAAAAATAAGAAAGTTACAATAAAATGCAATAGAGATGACTATCAAACCAGTTGCACGGAAAATTAGAAGAAATAGAAAGCAGAATAAGAGATATGGACATAAACGAATTATGGGACACACTGAAGACAATAATATTGCAAACAGCAAAAGAAGTATATGGGGAAAAGACAGTTCTACCAAACACGAAAAAACTAGATGGTGGAATGAAATGAGGAATGTGAAACAAAACATAAATAATAAGAAAGCTTTTAAAAAATTCCCCTGCAAAATAATAAAACAGAAGACAAATATGAATATATAAAATGGAGAAATGAAGCAAAAGAAGAAATAAAGAAATCAAAAAGCAAGAGTTGGGAGAATTTGGAAAATGAATACAAGAAGAACACACAAGAATAGTAGAACATTCTGGAATACGACAAAAGCATTAACGAAGAGAAACAATAATATTAAATTTGTAAAAACCACGCGGGGAAATTAAGCTGTGATAAACAAGGAAATGTGGAAGTATGGAAAAATAAGAAAATAAATTTTAGAAAACCATCATACAACACAAGAAGAAACAGAAGGGAAGAAGAAGAAAGAAGACAAGAGGAAATAATATACGAAGAAATAAATGACGCAATAAAAATTGGAAAAGCAAGTGGTCCAGATGGAGTAGCTCCAGAGATGATACAATGGGAAAGAGAAAAACTAAAAGAATGGATGATACTAATAAGCAACAAAGCTTGGAGGAAAACCAAATTCCAAAAGACTGAGAAAGAAACTTAATAATACCCATCTACAAGAAAGGTAATGAAAACAACTGCGAAAATTACAGAGCTATTTGTTTATCACCGGGAGCACTAAAAATTGATAGTCAAATATTGGAAAAAAGACTTCGAAAAGAGATAGGAAATCAAATAGAAGACGAACAAGCAGGATTTAGAGCAGCCAGGCAAACAACAGACCACATATGAGTAATAGGGAAATTAATTGAAGACAAAATACCAGCAAACTCAACATTATTCCTAACGTTCATAGATATTAAGGCTGCTTTTGACACAGTACAAAGAGAGAGATTTGGAACTGTTTAAAACAGCTACGAACGACAATCTAGCTAATAAATGCTATAAAAGTATATATGAAAATGTAGTGCAAATTAGATGGAATAAATCGGAACCATTTAAAATAAGAACTGGTTTAAAACAGGGAGATTCATTGAGCCCCCTGTAATTCGTTTCATATATGGACAGAATAAAATTGTATGACAAAAACCCCAACAACAACTTACTATAGGTTATAGAAATCAAAAACCAATAAATATAGAAACCTTACTTTATGCTGATGACATAGTACTTATAGCAGACAAAGATACAGAAATGCAAAAACTAATAGAAATAGAAAAATAAGTAATGAAAATAAATGCAAATAAAACAAAAATTATGCAAATTAACAGAAACAAAGAGAAAAGTAATAACGGTCTCACGTGCAAGGCAAAAAACTGGAAGCCATCATTTGAATATTTAGGATTAACTATTAGCAGGAATGGGAAGATAGATATGGATATATCAAATAAAATAAAGAAAGCAACCAATAGATACTACAGGATCAATGCAATAATATTAGGGAAGAAAGAAATTGTAAAGAAAACGAAACAACAAGTATATTATCAATAGGTGGTGATGGTAATCGTATATAAAGTATGTAAATAATATAATAAAGAAATAAGTGTAAAATGTTCTCCAAAACAAATCGTTAAACTAACTGGAGATACAAACCATTCACCAAAAACTCAATGGGTAGATTAACGTAGGGTGGTTCATTCTTTTGATTTGCTTAATTACCACAATTTCTGCTGTGTTATTTTCGCTTAACATAAATAATAAAAATGCAATGTAACCCTAATAAAAATGATCTCGAACGCCAAGTTATTTTTTAATAATGCTCGGAATAACTAAACCGAGGTTTACAATAAAAATTTTATCAAATGTAAAAATAAAAAATATACAGACTATGTTTATTAACAGTTAAAATGATAGGGTTAAATAAAATATATCTTAAAATAGTTATAGCCTTAAATTACTATATTAATTGTTAGAAAAATAAATACCTGTTCGTAAAATTTTGTACACAAACTTTTAAATAACCTCTGGTATCTAACGATTACGGAAATGTAAACCATGAGTGATGTCATCTTCGTTCAATATTGTGCAATATCTGAAATAATATTTACGTTGTAAACCACACCCATAAAATGGAATTTTCGTTCTTATAAATTTATCTTCATGAAATTGAATAATCCGTTTATTGCATTTTCGAAATTTTGAATCACAATTGCAATCATAAAATGCGAGTAAATAGAATTAAATGCAGACTTAAAATGTAATAAAGTAGAAAAGTAATAAAGTATCAATAGAATAAAAAAAGTGCATGAAAGAGCAAATGTTTTAATTTTAGTATAATGCGTTAAATATATTACCATTAAATCAATGGCACTTTACAAAATTTGAAACCAAAAAAATCTTTTCATCTAACAGCGTACCACAAGAAGTGAAAAAATGGATACTTAGAAAGTCAGATGATGACGTTGGAAAATATTTGGAAGAATTAATCAACGATATGAGCAAAAATAGTTTAAAAGAAGATATGCACTTAGTTACAATAAAATGCAAATTAAGTTGCCTACCATACTTACAAATCATTAATAAATACATTTTTTCATATTTACAACTATATGAGGAACGAAGAACCTAAATTACGGTATATTAAAAACAAAATGGGTTGTTACAATATATATACAGTAATCAGTCCAACTCTATTATACACTATAGAAGTACTACCCACACAATCAAAACACAAAAGTGGATTAACTGCTATCGAAATGAAATATTTAAGAAAGATAAAAGGAGTAACAAAACTAGACAGACAGAAGAACGAAACAATCTATAACGAATTAAAGCAGGAAACGATATGGGCGAAGGTGGAACAGAAACAACTAGCGTGGTATGGTCATGTAATCCGAATGGACCCCAACAGGAAAACAAAACTGTATCTACAAACTAAAACAACGGACCAAGAGCACCAGGACCACCAAGGAAAACAATGCAGAATGTTGTAGAAGACACAGTAATGAAACATGGAAAGACACCTCAAGAAATACAGGAAATAGCAGTGGATCGTAAGAGATGGAGGAGATGGATAGAAGAACAATACCCGACGCTGTAAAGGCATAAGGGATACGGGAAAGAAGAAGAAGAAATGTTAATTTGTAAACTGATTTTTGTTATATTTACACAAAATGTTTTAATAATCCGTTTGCAATTTATTTTCAATCCCTTTCCATTGGCGTAGTTTCATTATTAAATATATGAACACTAAAAAATACATTTACTAATAAGAGATAGACACTTAAAAAAAGGCACTAAATACAAAGGATTTAAAAACTATAAACACTATCAACAATAAAGATCACAGAATCATTGTCTATAGTTCAAGAACTCTTCTAAAGTCTGTCCAGAAACGAAGCGAAGGAATATATTTAAAGTAACGATCATAGGCGTGTACATGGGTTTTGCAGACAAACAAATGACTATTTACATATATTTATATATGTATAATTTTTGTGTACAATTAGCGTTGTTCGCATATTTCTCCCCTAATTAGATCATTAACAACACATTAAAATCTAAGTGTGATTTCAAATACAGTACATACTATCTAGTTCAATTATTAGTAATTAATTAGCTTAAAATTATTAAAAATGTGGTATTAGCAATTTGTGATATATACGGAGTTGACAATCCAAACAATCAATAATTACCTAAGCAACCACAAAATTCTTACAAATAAATAACATACTCGTTCCTTCCCAACTTTTAATTAGTATTAATTAAATTCATTATGACATATCTAATCAATATTACTTCAGTTTTATACTTTTTATCATAAAACAACTCAACCCCACTGGAATCTGCCAAACATTTTGATTTATTCCTTCGCTTCGTTTCTGGACAGATTATACGTTATAGAAACAGTTAGATCGAAGAAATTCTTTTAATTTTTTCTTAAACGTTACTAGAGGTTCGTTCTTAAAGTTGTTTGGCAAATTATTGTAGATCACATAGCCAGCATAATGTGGTGACTTTTTATATGCTGATAACCTACATTTCTTGACATAGATTTTGTTTACAGACCTCGTATTGTGTTCATGTATACTACCAGTTAATTTGAATTTGCTTAGATTTTTATGAATGTAAGTTGCTATCTTGCTATGTAAATGCAAGTTACTGTCATAATTTTTTTTATCTCGAACGGTGTTTCTGCAAGATTGTTGAAATTGTAAATCAAACATTATTCTGATTATGCGTTATTGACGGATAAAGACCCGCTTAATGTTTATGGCTCGGCCCCATACTATTATATTGTACGAGATAATGGGATACACTAAAGAGTAGTTAGCTGAAACAAGGAAATTAGTGCCCAGTTCAGATTATAAACTAGTTATTGCAACAAGGCTTTTTTAGATTTTTACAACGCTCATCTATGTAGTAGTGAAATGATAGCTTATTGTCTAGTATTGTCCCTAAAAACTTTGTGTATTCTACTACATTTAAAATTCTTGTTGTATCTTTATTTTGTTGCATATTTAGACATACACTTTTATTTCCGTTTAATATTAGCATATTTTGGTCGAACCAGTTTTTAAACCCATTTATTACACATTCAGTTTTATTGTAAGCGTACTTCACATTCAGCGTCAACAATGATAGACGTATCATCTGCATACATATATACTTCTCCAGACATAAAGTTAGGTAAGTCATTAACAAATAGTATAAAAAGTAGAGGGACTAGTACTGACCCTGACTGATCCCTAAATTTGTTTTTACTACGTTGGAGCGACTGTACCCACAGATACGGATAGATCTCTTGTCACTTAAATATGACAATATCAAATTATTAATATTTACACGGATACCCAGCCTATTTAACTTTTCTTGATGGAACGTTTGGTTGACTACATCAAAGGCGGCTGAAAGGGTAAAAAATAAACAATTGATAAATTTTTTGATTCAGTGCTGTTGTATATTGTCAGGATAAGTGTACAGTCTGATCGGTAAAAAGATTGAATTTTGACATAAACGTGTAGTCTTGAGCATATGACTTTTTCAAATATCTTAGAGATATGGTTTAATAGAGTAATTGGTCTATAATTCTCGACATCTTGTGGATTTCTTTTCTTTAATAGAGGGATAACATTACCAGATTTTAAAACGGCGGGAAATTGTCCCGTTTCAGTTGAGTAATTTAATAAAAACACGAGATTGGGAGCGAGAATATTTTTGTTGTGTTTTAATAGCCGTATGAGAATTTCATCTCATCCTGTGGATAATTTATTTTTTATCTTAGAAATTATATCATTAATTTCTGTTGCTGTTATAGGCGTGAAGAATATTGTGTTTCTGGCGATTACCGTTTTGCTGCACCCCGTTGATATATGTACAAAATGAGCGGCAAGTTTTTGATGTACAGCTGTAGAGAAGTATTTCGAGAAGGCGTTTACAATTTTGCTAAAGTGCATTTCACGAATAATTAGACTTCTATAATATGGCTGCCATTCCACTATGAACAACATCCAATTATAAAATAACTAAATTTCTATAAGTGTAACATTGTAATGAAAGGAATATTTCAGTTGGCTACTCTGAACCGCATTTTCCATCCTTTCCTACAACATTATAATAGCAAAAGACAAATATAATAACAAATACGACCTTCAAGCTTCTTAAAATATTATTTGCCAACTTAGTAGCGTATCACGCAGAGAGGTAACTTAGGTTAGTAAAATTGAAAATTTTTCAATTAAATTAATTATTGTAAGAAACAAACATCGTTAAAATAAAAGAATGTTCCAAACCAATATCATTATTGTTAAGAATTTCTGAAAATTTACCATTACTAATTCGTAATTAATGTTGAAACTGCAAATTACTCCATTAGCATAATGTGAATTATAAATCATTAATGACAACTTGCTACTGGGAAAACGAACGAGTACTTAATGTTAGTGACATTACTTTAAATATATGTTTGTCACCAGAAGACGATGCCGACCTAGACGATGAGTGGATAGACAATTTATTTTAAATGTTTATAATTCTGCGATTTTAATTACGCAATAATTATTAATAAAAAAATAATTTACTACATACTTGTTCATTTTTTTTAAATTCGTATTAAAATAGTAAAAATAATAGTACTAGGTGAGCGTGGTGATGGCGAATTTATTAATAATAAATTTATTCAAATAAGTTTTTCACTTTTTTTTGTATGGCAAAAGGTACTACGCCAATGAGTGCTCCCGCGCTTTATTTGGTGACAAATTTAAATGGCGGCCATATTGCAGAGGTCTAATTACTCGTGAAATGCACTATACTATTTGATATAACGCTACCGTCAATTTTTAATTTGATTTCGTTTTTACAGTAATTTTTATTTTTCTTTTGGAATTTACTATTTTCCAAAAGGATTTACTTTTATTTTCTGAATTACTTATCATCTTCTTGTTGTTATTAATTTTTTTGAATCGTATACTTTTTTGCAGTTCTTTTTGATTCTTCTAAATGGTGCAGTAAGTTTATGATCATTTGAATTATGCACCACATTTCTGAAACATTTAAATTTTTCCAACTCAAATTTAAACTGTTTATTTGGTCTAACATTGTTGGTTTTCTGAATAGTTTTTCTTTTTGGGCATGACAGATTTAAACACCATCTTAAATGTGTAAAAAACTCGTCATAGTGCTTATCAACATTGTCGTACTTTGTTTGAAATAATTGTTAAATTTAGAATAGTAATATGCGAAGTAGTTCAAATTGTTAATTGAATAAGAGCGTTGTATGTAGAGGTTAGCTTTTGGGTTTTTATCCTTGACTTGTAATAAGTTACTAATATCTAATTCAGTTAAAATGGCTTTGTGATCAGAAATTAACAGATCAATAACATTCCATTTACTATTAGGTAAATTGGTAATAAAGTAATCAATCAGTGTAGTGCTTGAAAACCTTTCCTCATGTCAATTCGGGTCGGTTCAAAACTTATGTTGCTTAGCTTAAAACTGTAAATTATATGAAATAAATTTTTCTTATCTGTACTGTTTCTTAAACCATCAATATTAAAGTCTCTTGTAACTACTATACTTAAAAATTTATCTGATACTTCTGTTAGTAGTGTTGACAAAGTTTCGAGAGAGTTATCAACATTTGAGTTAGGCGCGCGATAGATACATATAATACATATATTATTTTTACACTTCACAGCGCTACTTCGAACGTTGACTCAACACAGTACTTTTTAGTATCGTACCCTCTAAATTTGTTTTTCTGAGGTACTTCACAGAAAATTGCAACACCACCAAGTATTTTATCTTGTCTCCAAAAACAGCTAATTAAAGCATCTTTAATTGTTGCACATGGTAATTGTAGGTCGTTAAGTCAATGTTCGCTAAAACATAATGTATTGGGTATAGATTTTAAGCAATGTAAAGAGTTCTCAAGGAACAGAATTTTGTTCGATAAATATTGAACATTGGTGTGGTTTGATGGATTTTTTAAAGTTATAGAAGTTAAGATTTTTGATGAATTTAGGTAAAAAGTTATACAAGTCCAGTCGAATACTGTTGTTTTTGGATTTACTTAACCTAAAGTAAGTGGTTTTAAAGTTATTAGCGGATCTTGTGCATTAATTGTGAGAGCCGTCATTAGTTAGAAATGAATTTTTATTTTTATGAATATGTAGTAGTGTAGCTTAGGCGGTGCACCGAAAATAATTCTGATTGCCTTTTTTATGTATGACGAACACTTTATTCGCATTTGTGGAATTACCGCATAAGAATACTCCATATAGCAGATGCGAATGAAAGAGGGAGAAATAACAAGTTTTAACAATGGGTAAATCGATATTATTTTTTAAGTTCCTTAAGATGAAGCAAGGCCTAGATAATTTACCTGCTACGTGCATTATATGCTCTTTCCAGTTTAATCGATCATCGAGGTATATGCCTAACATTTTGACATTTTTTTGACAAGAAAATTTACTATTGCTTGAGAACGTAATATATTTTGTTTTTTCTTTGTTTAATTTCAAAGTGTTACTACTAAACCAGTTTTTTGCTTGATAAAAGGTGTCATTTGTTTTTATATTTAATAAATTGGCATCCTTGCCCCTGACTAATATTGTGGTGTCGTCGGCGTAAGCTACGCAATCTTTGGGATGGAGAAACGTAAAGAAATCGTTAGTGTATAATACGAAAAGTAACGGTCCTAATATGGATCCCTGGGGCATTCCATATTTGATCGAGATTAGTTCCGACTGATTGCCTTCAATAGACACACATTGTTTTCTATTGTTGAAGTAGGATGTTGTATCTCAAAGCGTAATAGGTAATCTGAATAAACACTAAACAACTGTATTTATATGTATATTTAATAAAGCAAAATGTCTGATTAATATCAGTATAAAATAACTAAAACTATATTGCTCGTAAAGCCTTACGATCTTAAAATTACTAAATTAAACACTGTACAACCTTATAATCTATGTTTACTTAAAATTCAAAATGCAATATGATCAACACTGTATTCAATAATGAAACGTGTCAACAAATTACAGTTGCAATAGGTTATGAATTCAAATGTTTTTATCTTAGGAGCAGAACTCAGCTGTTCCTTTTTAACCGTATCAAAATAATACTAACTTATTTGTTATTTACTTAAACTGCACTGAAAGGGTAAGTACTTACTTGTACAAAATAAATACTTTAATCTTGCCTTAAACGAACTGTAGCTTGAGAATTCTCATTTCCAATTCACAAGACAAATATACGATAATGTAATGTTGAACACAGGTGGTAAACTCCACCTGTGTTTAACGTACAAATAAACGAAATATAAACGACTGTAGACCATAATGTAAGGTACACTATAATTTCCATAATATAAACGTGCGGGAAAACGCTACAGCTTTCATCTGTCTTCAACATACAAATAAATGAACGGTAGCATGTGTTAACGTAATGTAATTTTCATTTGTGCTCCACCTACAATAATGGAAATGTAGATTAAACTAACGCAGATTCGAACGACTAAAGCGGCTGATAATGACGACGAACGCAGGATATATATCACAGCATGTGTGATTTATGTAAAACATGACAATGCATTATCATGCGCCATTTTTATGCATTTTCCGTGACGTCATGCAGCACGCCTTTGCAACGATACGATATTATTACCATTTCCAGGACTTTGCCACTGCCAAGGGATTATTACCCTATCTTTGTTCCCTAATTTTGTTCCTTATTAAATATAATATATATAGAAAATGTAATTAGACGCCTTTACATACCGTATAAAAGGGAAGCAAAACTTAAAATAAGATAACGTCTGAACTGCACGGCATAAGAAACGGAAATGAGTTAAGCGTCAAAGTGTACTGAGTTGCGCACAAAACAAAGACCATAACATACTATATACAGAGGTACTCGTAATTATGTAGACTAAAGTGAAAATAACGAGATGTAAAAATTTTATTATTGAACGAAAAAAAATGCTTGCATTTTATGTAATGTAAATATATCTATCAATAATAATACAAATTTCGAAACTTAAATTAGGGTAACCATAGACAAGAATTGGCACGTTACAAAAGTTCCGTCTGAGATACTCAAGTACTACCAACTGATCTACGATTAAATGCATTGTTTCCGTAATGAGCTTTCTATTTATGTCATAGTAATCAATACAGTTTGAGTCACTTAACTTTTTAACGGCAATACGGTCGAGTATCAGGATTAAGACAAAAAGAATAGGTTGAATATTCTGAGCATTCAGATATATTACTTGGAATGTCCAATGAACTAATTATTTGATCGGCAGCAATATCGAAGAATAAATTAAAGTCATGAGATGAGAAAGAATGTTTAGGCTTTGGTTCTGCGATCTTATTTCTGTCAAAGTTAACTAACTCCCATGCATCTTTATTCTTATTCTTCTTGATTTGTAAGTATTGACCTCGATGATCAGATAAACATGGATCTATTACACCAGATAAAAACAATTCTTTAGGTAAATTATGCAAAATATTGTCGATGCATGTAGCTGTAGACGCAGTTCTAATGTAATCTGCAATTGCAATTTCTAAACCAAATGACGAGAATCGAGATAAAAGATCAGAATTTGTTAAAAAGTTTATGCTGAGATCTCCTAATAAAATAATGGCCTTAAAAGTAATATAACAATCTAATAACAATTCTAATTTCTCTAAAAACATATTACAATCTCCTTTTGTAGAACGATACGCTGTGATAATGACTAGTTTCCATTCCTTAACTACTACTGCATGCAATTCAGCATCGATTTCCGAACAAGAATCTTTAACACACATATTATAGCACTCAACATTATTTTTACTGAAAATCGGTTGGAACGTGTTTTACAGTTTTTAACTCTTCGTTGGCAAGTTAGGTTCGTTAGTAGTTACTGGCGTTTCATCCATCCCTATAGTCTACTTTAGCGTCCCCCTCTATCTTGAAAAGTGTAATTTGAACTTATTTTCAAGAATGCAAATTCAAGAACAAAACAATCGCCAAGTGATTTATCTTGATTTCACTGACCATAATGTTCCTATTACTCAAATTAATTGCTTGTCTTACTTTGACTTTCCTTGCAATAATTATAACATTAGACTTTATTTACAAGTCTGATACTTAATTACTCGCAAACCTCAAATCTGATGAAACGAAGTGGTCGTCTAGTGGTAGATACGCTGTGCTATTTGAATTAGATACGCTGGATGAGGTAAGTATTGCATCATGATGGGCAGGTAAACAATGAAACTACTCAAATTAAAATTAACGAGCTTTGCGCAATGGTGGTTCAGTCCATTAATGTACTATTGTGGGAAAGAATCACCAATAAAACCCACTTCATTCATAAATAAGAAATAGCACAAGTACATTAATAGATCAAATAACACAAAAAGACAATGAAAGGATTAAATATATAACAAAACACCATTAAATCAGGTTAAAGTACGTACAAAATTATAACATTAAGAGAAAAATAAATAAAAAGCAGTTTAGTTACACATAGACACAATGAAAAGAAAACCACGTAGTCACAATCACAATTGTGTCATAAATAATCAGAATAAAAATCGTAATACCAATCATGCCGCTCTTTAAGTAAATAAGCACACAAAACAATAAAGTAAATTACGGTACATATAAAATACAACAGTAGAATTGCACAGGTGATGATAAGATAAAGGCAAGGACAAGGAATTTACACGTACACAATTGTTTAGCGACTACTAACGCATACAATACATAGGTGCAGTTTCAAGAAACTGTATATAAAGAAAAATTAGTTCGCAGGCAAACAAACTGTACTTAACAAACTGACAAAAAACTCATTAAAACAAAGCCTTACAAGGGTATATAAGTTTGAATGCGTTAGAAAAATACAGCGCCCCTTTCTCAGGTTACACATTCATCTATACAACAATAAAAACAACAAAAATCAAATTCAAGGTGCTTTGTGATTATCTGGACCCGGGAGTATGTACTCACTTGGCAATTGCCCATTACAATTAATAACCAAGCGGTATGACGTACCAGTTCGCCAGCCCACCTCTACACAAATATAATATAAACAACAAACTGCAATGCTAATTTACACAAATACAAGAGTAAGGTAGCCCTGTACTGTCTGTTATTTTAGCAGATTTCAGATTAAGGAGCCCGCGTGCAAATATGATACCTTTGCAAGGCAATGCTCGATTTTTAATAGGTTATATAGACTTGTAGAATTATTTGCTGCCAGCCTTAGTTTATATAAAAATATCTACTTACACTTGAATTGATCACAGACACATATCGTTAACATACGCAGTTTAACTACAAAAAGGGTGACTGTTATTTATAGATTAATATTTGAAAAACACATTACAACTAACACCCGAAAGAAAAGACAAATTAGTGTTGGCTAATTCAAAAGAAAACGTACACGCAAGAAATATTTTAAAGACAAACTGTTTACAATGGGAGTTTCTAATTAAAACAAATCAACAAAGCGTCCGACTCAATCAAAACTTCAACAGTAACCGCCTTCTCCTCTGGTTTCCACTAACCATGTCTACTCCCGAAAATCAACCCCCGTCTTTGAAAAGTGATAAAAAACAAGAAACATTAATTTACGTTGGAACAGTTTTATATTAATTATTGCACGACATCTTAATTTTAAAAATATGCATTCGTCCGTAACAAACCCTACATTTAGGTCTCGAGTTTCCTAGTACCATCTTTGATTGCAGTGTGTACCGTTACTAATTAATTACTAACTAGTGACGTTTTTAAATCAAAAGCGCGCGTATAGAAATTTTCAACAATTCGCCGTGCCAGTTTCGGCAGAACACTTGTTTCTCTACCCTAATATATGTTTCCTTTTTCTGTTCAACCTTTACTCAAATATCAATTACAAAAATTCCCACATTCCTTACATAAAAATACATTAAATAAAATATAACGAAAACATTAGCAACTTACGATGTATCATCACGATATTGAAAATTCACTAATTATCTTTTCTATCGCGGTAACAATGGCGATTTGACAAATGTTTATTACAATTACAAATAAAATTTTTGCGGTCCGCTACCTGCACTACCAATGTTTTTGTGGAGATAGTTGAAGCATTTTGTTGGTAATCAAAATGTTTATTTCTAGACAAAAAGTATTCGACTCTGACTTAGATGTTTGACTAAACACTTTTCAGAAAAAACAATTTCTATTACTTAGATGTTTTGCAATTAGAGAAGATACAATATTTTTTCCCTTTAAATTTAAATGTACTTATTCCTTTTTTTTTGAGTAGCAGTAGCAATGTTATTGCGATGATGTCTAAAAGTATCAATAGTTTCCATTATTTTACAGTTGTTCTAAATATTTTATCATTTAATTGACACCTGAGTAAACTGTATCCGTAAGGAACTGTGCAAAATAATAAATTCGTATTGCGGATAGATTTACAAATACTTTTAACTGTATTAATATTGATCATATCTTTAACAGTTTTAACAGATATTACTACTGACGAAGATAACTGTAAGTGTTATCGAAACGTTTAGATTGTATAGTTTAAAATACACCATTAAAAAACCCAAAAATGATAAGTATTTTATTATCAATATTGTCTATTTTGTTGGTGTTTACGCTATTAGATAGTGTTGTACCGGGTGGCCAACTAAGAACGGCTGTCGGCCATATCTCAGGAATGGATTATAGCAAAGGTTCGGGAAAAAAATTGTTATAACAAAAGTGGCCTCGATAAACGCCTGGAAATTATTTTCAGAATTGTAGGCCTACCGCTAGAGGGCGTATTTGACAGTTAAAATTTTGAAAAAGCAAAATTTTTCTAAATTTACTCAATTAAGGGGCATACTAAATATTATAATCAGATTCCTCGACAAATTCTGCATATTTTTTATTTAACAAGTTTTAGTCTATCTCTTCAAATAAGGGTTGGGGGAGAGTGGGAACCTTGTTACGAAAAAACGCCTTTAATTCAGGTTCTGCTTGACCGATTTTAATAACCTTGATGTTGTTTGAAAGAGCTTTTGTTAAACAATAGAAAATTTGTAAATTTGAAGCAATCTGATTAATAACATAAATGCTAGAGGGCGCTGTTTAATATTTTTTTAATATTGAGTTTTCTCTTTACAATTTTAAATGGAAGCATAAAAATTTAAGTAGGCCTTTAAAAAGTAGACTAAATTAGTAATAAAACAGTGAAAACTGCAAGTTGATATCTTTTTCCTATCCTGAAATATCGTAAGAAACAGGTAAATGGCGGGAATTGTTCTTCCAACGTCTAGTAGGCTAGTTCGCGTTAACGGAAATTATTAAATTTAGCCTGGATGTGAAGATCTTACATTGGTCTGCAGTAATTTAAACTGTTATCATACTAATGTTATGGTTGCCGCTAGATTACCTAAATGTAATGCTGTTGCTACTAACAATGAGAACAAATTATAAAATAATAATGTGATAAATCTAACAATTAAAACCTTAAATAAATAACTACGTAATTAGTGTCGCCCTAGATGTTCGAAATGTCGTCCATCATTTTCAATGCATCACTGACGGGTGGAGAAAACAGCAGTTTCAATTTCTGCCCTTGAAATACTTCGTATTGTCTGTCGTATTCTTGCAATCATGTCAGCTCTTGTTGTGGGTCTATCGGCATAAACGACATCTTTTATTCGCCCCCACAAATAAAAATCTAAACAAGTTAGGTCTGGAGACCTTGGTGGCCAAATAAATAAACTTCCACGTCCTATCCACCTTTCAGGGTATGATTGATCCAAGAAATTCCGAACATCCCTAGAATAATGCGCCGCGCATCCGTCATGTTGCAAGAACATGTCACGACCAATGGCCAAGGGTATGTATTCTAAAATAAGTGGCAATTCGTTGCTTAAAAAATCTAAATATCTTTCTCCACTAACAGTCTCATTAAAAAAAAATGCCCAATTATTTCTCCACCTAGAATCCCGCACCACACATTTACAGACCAACGACCCTGATGTTGGACCTCCTGCATCCAGTGGGGATGCGTTTCAGACCAGTACTGCATATTATGTCGATTTACACTACTATCACTATGAAAAGTAGCCTCATCTGTACACATAATTCGTGAAAGTATTTCTGGATCGTCGTGTATCATATTTGAGAGCCAGTTGCAAATATCCAACCTGGTATCGAAATCTTGAGCATTCAACCTATGGTGTAGGACCATGTGATATGGGTGCAATCTAAAATAGTATATATTATAAAGTAATCAGATCAATAAGATACATTGAAGTCCTTCGTTGTTAGTAAACGAAAAAGGACTTTAAATGCATTAACTCTCGTAATGTTATTACGAATTTTTTTCGCCCGGCCTCTCATTATTTTTTATTATTGGTACCTTTTTACTTTACTTTGCCTCACTTAATTATCATGTTGTTAGTTAAAATCTATTCACATAGCATAAGATAATTTCATTAAATAATTTGTTGTTTTATTGATACTGGACATAAATATATAACGACAAACGAAAAAAATTAAAACATTTTATCATTATAATACCGAATAAAACATGCATTAATAAATAAGTAGTCACCTGTGTTCTCTTAAAATTCACAAGATTCACATTTCCAGTAGTACGCACACGGTGTGCGAGTCGAAGAAAAACTCTTCTGCTGTGATGCCGACTGTTTGGGTACTGCAGTGCATACACTCTAGCAGCAACGGTTACATTTCTCATACATTCAAAATAAACTGCCAACATATCAAATGCTTCTTCATTTGTAAGAATCATTTTGGTACGAAAAGATAAAGAAAGTCTATTAAATGCAACACGATGAATAATTTTTGACATATGCGTGAAAATCATAGCTTGATTGTTTTCAACAGGGAATTTATTTTATATCTTACATGGCCCTCTTTACTAATTTTGTTGTCATCAGTAAATCGTAATTCATATTTTAAACTGTATTTGTTGTTGCTGGGCAAATATCGGTTTTTATTGATATTTTATGCTTTTGATTTAATAACACATCGCTTGAAAACAAATATAACATTCTTATATAATTAAAAAAATGTTAGATTTATCACATTATTATTTTATAATTTGTTCTCATTGTTAGTAGAGACAGCATTACATTTAGGTAATGTAGCGGCAACCATAACATTAGTATGATAACAGTTTAAATTACTGCAGACCAATGTAAGATCTTTTCATCTAGGCTAAATTTAATAATTTTCGTTAACGCGAACTAGCCTACTAGACGTTGGAAGAACAATTCCCACCATTTACCTGTTTCTTACGATATCTCAGGATAGGAAAAAGATATCGGCTGGCAGTTTTCAGTGTTTTATTACTAATTTAGTTTACTTTTTAAAGACCTACTTAAATTGTTATGCTTCCATTTAAAATTGTAAAGAGAAAACACAATATTACAAAAATATTAAACAGCGCCTCTAGCATTTATGTTATTAATCAGATTGCTTCAAATTTACAAATTTTCTATTGTTTAACAAAAGCTCTTTCAAACAACATCAAGTTTATTAAAATCGGTCAATCAGAACCTGAATTAAAGGCGTTTTTTCGTAACAAGGTTCCCACTTTCCCCCACCCCTTATTTGAAGAGATAGACTAAAACTTGTCAAATAAAAAATATGCAGAATTTGTCGAGGAATCTGGTTATAATATTTAATATGCCCCTTAATTGAGTAAATTTGGAAAAATTTTGCTTTTCAAAATTTTAACTGTGAAATACGCCCTCTAGCGGTGGACCTACAATTCTGAAAATAATTTCCAGGCGTTTCTCGAGGCCACTTTTGTTATAAAAATTTTTTTCCCGAACCCGTGCTATAATCCATTCCTGAGATATGACCGACGGCCGTTCTTAGTTGGCCACTCGGTACATACAGAATGTATGTTTGTAGATTTAGCATTGTTGCTGGTATGACGCACGTCAAATACTTATATACGAATCATGTTTATTAATTCAATGCATATTACACTAATTTAATAACAAACATAAAACTTTCTTCCTCATAAACTTAATAAACATAATTTGTTTGGAAACCGTAACGTTCTTTTTAACAGCCATCTTTTTTGTATGTATTCTAAAGTATTCCTTTATGTTGAAATTCCGTAGTCCAACAGTAATCAATTGACCAAAGAAAATACTTTACATTTGCATGCTTATTAAAAACACAATTTTAGAGAAGGTACATTAAAGATTATACGAGGAATAGAAGTTATTAGGGGTAATTTATTAAATGAACAAGCGTTGCTTTTGCTGCAAGAAAATGACCAATAGAACTTTTCCATACACTTGAGTACTGTTAGTTTAACACACAACAAAGATAAATTACCTTTAATACAATCTTTACATCAACTACCGAATCTTTTTTAAAATACCGTTAAAATCGCATATATGCACACGATTTTATGCTATAATATAGACAAATAAGTACAGAAATTCTAGTGTATAAGTGTTACTTAAAACCCATACTATGAGAAACCTCTCGAACATCAATTTACAGAAAATTGGTCCATTAACTTTACCGGAAATCCTTTTACAATCTATCGTCGTTGTAAATTTTATAAGTCGTGAATAGGTATATGCAAATATTTCCATTACTGTTTATGTGTGATTAATTTAGGAATTAAATTTTTTAATGATGTATTGGTAAAAACTTACGTTGCTACAGCAAATCTTAATTTTATTGTGCTAAAATAAAATGAATGGTTTTGTTGACTTTTAAACGTCAAAGATTGTTAATTGGAATTCTTTATTTTACATAATATCCGGAAGTTAATTAGCATTTGGTACATAAATTTGAAACCGAAAATTAATTAGATGCAGAAGAAGGTATTTTAATAACATGGTTTCAAAATTGGTTTTTTACAAATATTTAAATTATCTTGTTTCCTTTATTGTTATTAGATAATAGTTCTTTTTAATGTGTTTATATTCGAATTCTCTTTTTTCTGTGTTTGATTGACTTTATTGGGTCCAATTCCTTTCCTGATTCGACAGATCTATTAATTTTCTTATTATTTGTTAACAGTTTTTTTTCAGAGATACTGAGTAGCAAAATTATTATTTTGGTTTATGTCTTTTATTTAATATTAATTTGCTAGTTATTCGGTAAGTTTATTTAATATATATGAATTTTATGTATAAACGCAAAACTTTACGAGCTTATTTTTTAAATCAGTATTAAAGTCCAGATAAAGCGTACAAGATAATCCTGCAAACTGTTACAGGTCAAATACTCACTAGAACATCCAGCCCGTAAAGAAAATGTGTGCCACGGCATAGCTCAGTGGTGTGAGCGGGGTCCTTACTTAATGTTGCAAAAGAGGCACTCATCACAACTCCAAAATCGTCAAAATCGCGTAAAAACTGTCAAAAAGGTGCCACCTGTTAAACACATTTATAGCGGGAAACGTCATGAACAGATCTTAGATTGGTCTAGCAGGAAACCAAAACATTCACTCAAAAAACAAACTACTCTACTACTAAAATCCCATTTTAAAAATCTTTACACCAAGTTCACCCAAATTCCAATGAAATTTTAAGCTTTATGTAAGAGCTGCAATATTGCGATAATAAAACCAAAACTCATTAAGCAGTTCGATAAACCACACGCTAAAATTGTTGGCTCAACTAACCAATAATTAATGAAAATATGATACTTAATTCTTCAAGTTAAACCACAATGCTACGTCACTCCAACAAAATTAAGCGTTATGTAAAATTTACAAAGGCCTAAAACTTATTAAACGTCGACATCGGGATTTAATACTTCAAGCAAAATACATTTTCAAACAAATAACAAACTGCTTACCTGTTGGCACTCATGCCAATGACTGATGTATACAATCTGTATATTAATTCCTATAAAAATCCTTCAAAAATATTTGCGACTATTCGCCAAACCCTCATATGCAAAATCAATCAACTGACTTAATTCATAATCTACGTTACGTTATTTCTCTTAATAAATCTGCTTGTCAATATAATTATTACTTCCGAAAATAGAAATCACTTCAATTCATTTACAACCAGTCGTAATTAAATCAATTCGTCCTAGAATATGCTCAAATCCAAGAAAGATATACATTAAACCTTTAAAAGTTACGTTAAAATTCAATAAACAATGTAAACTTTTGAACAAAATCACTTTACTTCAAATAAACAAAAAATCTTGACGTTACTTCATGGTTTAATTCTCATAAAAAACAAACACTTAAAATGTAGTATAATGCTGTCACCTAAAAGGCTCAGAAACCAGCTGGTGTCAGTATTGGCCTCTTTACTAAAATTACTGTAAATGCGAAATACCAAAATAACAAAATATTGTAACAAAAAGTTGCGTTTTCTTTGCAACGCATAACCACATATGATTTCAACACAAACTCGTCAGTATAATAAATAAACACTCAGATAAATTTTGAATCATAATACGAATGAATACGCATGCACTAAAGATTAATCGATACAAAAATCAAACGTGAATGTCAACCACTGCAAACTAAATACACAAAGAAGTTTACTTTGTATTCGGAACAGACTCTTTGTTATACACACACCTAGGATAACTAGACGATGGCCTCGACAACGGCGGCAATATGACCAAATATGGTCAAATATGACTTAACTCGTGAATAGTTCTCCTTTCAATACGTTTTGATTGATCTTACAATTGGTTGTACGTTACACTATTACTTAAACTTCCATATACTTCTACTATATACAAGTACCGACTATCACTTATTAATTTAAATTTATCAAATGAACGAAAAACTTTTATATTTACAGCGAGTTTGTATTTTGTTTGTTTGAATTGCGCAACATACATAACCTCTTCAACAGGAATTCATCCGCACAAACAATATGCGATACAGCAGGTCCATAGAACCGAGCTAAGCACTTCGAAAAACACGAACACCCCTTTCAATGTCCAAATCTTGTCATCCTAGATAAACGATACACAACAGAAAATAACTCGGGGATGTGGCGAACCAATATATTATCCCTTTTATTGGAAAAGGAGATTACTTACTTCACGGTAATTCGATACAACTCCAGTATGTAATAACTTATTCTACCCCATAACTACTCCTCGCATATGTTGCGATCACCGGAAACAAACAAATCGTGAGTCCTACTCTCTACGACACCTCTAACAGAACTAATTACTACCTTATTCAGAATTCGCCATCTTCCATACTAACCCTTTCCTAGTAACCGACCAAAATGATATCGCTAAATTATTTTTCTTTAGTACTTATCGTAGCTCAAATAAATTCCTCTCATTCTACAATGACAAAACTTAGCAAAACTGATATGATATACTACATTCAGAAATATCTATGGCACCACATTCAACGACATTACACGTGGACGTTATCAGGAACAAAATACTTTTTAATTTCAAACCTTGCATAATTTATACATTTACAATTTCAAATACCTGAAATTGTATCGAAGAAATCTATCATAAATACAATGCGTCAATTTTTTAATTCTTAAAAAAACGTAATTTCTCTCTTTTAACTAACTATATTCCGGAAGCTTAATATAACGAGAATACCTATCTACGCAAAACTTAATCTAATACTAACTCCCGTGTCACCTGTGAGTGAAATGTAATTTTACCAATAAAAAATTCCATTCATGACTGTCTCCAAACCCAAAAAAAGTGATCAAATAAAACAAAAACAGAACACAACAAACTATCTACCGTATGATCCTTAAAATTTACACAGAGGGTGACAAAACATTGATGCTACCAGCTCTACTTTAGAGGAATTCAAACAATTTTTTATAAAGGAAATCGAGCTGCTTAGGGAACTGATAACCTCTAAAGGTAATAATGGCAACAATTGTGCTACGGAGGAAATAGTATATGAAGTAGCTAACCGTCGGCGCAGATCTGCAAATATAATTATTTATTTGGAAGAAAATAATTCCAAAGATGCTGTACTTAAAGGAGAATGACAAGGTTTCTGAGATCATTTCTCGTTTGGCCCACATATCTAGTGATAATATAAAATTGTTTCCTTTGGGTCGATCTAAAATTGATAATAAGCGTAGGCCTACAAACGTAATTTTTGTAATGATGCTTAGCAATTTTAAAAAAACAAAAGCAAATTAAAGGAAACGAAAAGTCATGTAACTATTTCGGTTGATGAGGCTCCTATGCAGAGAGATCACTTAAAAAGATTAGGTGCGGAACAATAAAATATGTGAATGGAACACCGAAAATGGTTCTTGATTCAAAAAACTAAAAAATAGTACTTGTGATAGTGAACTCCGATATTATTTCCAATATGTGCGTGGTTTGCGTTCGAAAATTTTCGAATTCCATGTATCACTTTTATAATGTGAGTTTGATATAATTGGGGTTGTTGATACTGAATTGTCAAACTAGATATCTACATTCGAACTTATTTGACCCTCGTATAACACTTTTAAATGTGACCGTGACTTTGAAATCACCAATAAAAGATGGGGTGGTTGTGCTTTGTTAGCTGCAAAAAATGATATAGTTTGTAATTTAATAAATACTAGCGAATTAATAATTAATATAGACTTATTTGTTGCAAATGTGATTTAAAATTTTTTAATTCATTTGTGTTTGTCATTTATCTCCCCCTGATGTAAATGTCAATATGTACAAAACATTTCTTGAAGTATCTGAGCGTATGCGTTACTCCTTTAACCATTTGTTAATTATTGGAGATTTTAATATACCTAAATTCATTGATGGTGATACCAAGTACAATTTAATGAATAATTTTTTGAATATACTTAATTTAAAACAATACAATTGAATTAATAAAAATGAACGTTTACTTGATTTAATTTTTAGCAATATGGATTGTGACGTCTTGCACGATAACTATCCAATAATCAAAGAAGACGAACACCATCCTGCACTAACCTTTATCCGACATTTACACTTACAAAAATCACAATTTTCAAGTAGCTCTAACACCAAGCCTTATACTTTTAAAAATGTAACTTTATAGGTCTATATGATTTAATGCTTAGAGTCGACTGGCCCTTCTTGCACCAATATCTTGATGTCAATGACGCATGTACTAAATTCTATAAGGTAATATTCAATTTATTTGATGAGTTTGTACCTAGATACCACACACCTAATAAACAATATCCAAAATGGTTTAATGCCGATGACATAAATAATATTAAATTAAAACATAAATATTTCAAAAGAATTAAAAGATTCTCTAGTGAATACAAAATTCTTAGAAAGTTAGTTAAGCAACAAATTCGATCATCTTATAATTCTGATCTAGCGACTATTGAGCAAATGTTATTTACCGATCCTAAACAGTTTTGGCCATTACATTCCTTCGAAAAGGAATAACTCGAGAATTCCCGGTGTGATGAGATATAATTATGAAACTTGTTCAAATAGTGAATGCGTTCAAAGTATGTTTTTCGAAAGTTTATTGAACTGCTTCAGCTACTAGTACTTGTCAAGTGGAAAAGGAAAAGGCCACATCTTTCATTCCCTCCCCAAGAGGGAGGGCGGGTTTCTCGAGCTATCCGAGCTCCTTCAGCCACAATAATGGATTCCCAGCATACATACATGCATTACCTATATATGCATGTTGGGATTAAGGATGGGTGTGGTCAGGACAAGATTGGAAGGAACGGAGTTAGGGTTCTGAGGGGGAAAATACTACCTCAACATTCGCTTAAGTAGCCGCACATGGTGTGCATATACTCAGTGACCATGCCGCTACATGTGTATGAAGAAAACCCCCTGAAAAAAGCTCATAAAAGGTAGACGGTAACGAGAATCGAACCCATTACCTCCCGAATGCTAAGCAGGTCGTGTCACCACTACGCTACCAGCTCGGTTCTCAAATGGAGTACAATATGCCATGTATTCATCTACCCAGTACTACTGAATTTATGGTGAACAAAGCTATCACTAATTAAAAAACAAGGAAACAACTGGAAATGACGAATTGCCTTCAAATTTCATTCGAGATTGCAAAGATGTATTTGCATTACCTTTATAGATTATTTTTAACTTATCTCTAGAAACAAATTGCTTCCCGGATGTGTAAAACATTATCAAAATCTGTCCAGTTTTAAAGAGCGGCGATCCGATATCTAATTATAGGCCGATCAAATTTTTCAAAGGTATTTGAAATAGTCCTTTATGACCATGTATATCCTCAAGTAAAAAATTATATATCGCTACATCAACATGGCATTGTGCAAAATAGGTCAACTGTAATCAACCTGGCCTGCTTTACAGAATATGCCTTGCGTGTCTTAGATAACCATAGCCAAGTCGATGTAATTTATACTGATTTTTGTAAAGAGTTTGACAAGATTAATCATCCTCCTAATTAATAAATTACGAAATTTTGGTTGCAGTGAACCACTTCTTTCTCTATTGTTCTCCTACTTAACTGATCGTTTAAAGTATGTGTATTTTAATAATTTTGTATCAGATTCATTTACTGCATCGTTGGGGGTACCCCAAGGATCAAACCTGGATCCATTGTTGTTTTTAATATTTATTAATAATATCACTAGTATAATCTCATGCAATTATCTTATATTTGCTGATGACCTTTCAAGGACAATTAACGGTCATTTATAACTAGTGTCTAAGCGATTGCTGGAATTTGAATATTTCCAAACGTAAAATATTACCGTATAGTAAAAAACCATAGAATAGATTCGTTTCCCTTATCTCGGGTCTCAAATACTAAAGGTCTCGGTGTAACGTTTGATCAAAATCTAAGTTTTTCGAGTCATATTCAGTCCATTTGTTTAGATGCAAAAAGAATGTTTGGATTCATCATTAGAAGTGCCAAATCGTTTCATTATACTCAAACCATTTTTTCGTTATATTTTTCATTAGTTCCGCCAAAACTTGAGTACTGTAATCTTATATGGTATCCTATCTATAATAAACATATAAATGTGATAAAAATTGTTCAGAGAAAATTTTTGAAATACGCTTCTTTCATCATTAGAACACAGACGTAAATGCAGCAGCATTAGATTTTTATATGGCCTACTTAACAATCGAATTGACTGTCCTTTTCTTCTGTCATCCCGTAACATTTCCGTACCCAATCGCTTATCAACATTCCTTATAACCTTCGTTAATCCTACTCCAAAGACCAACTCATTATTAAAGGACCCCGCACTTTTTAAGTGCAAATCCGGTCCCGGTCAAAATCAATTAAATTTTGGTATCTTATACATCCTGACATGGCGAACAAAAGTTCTCGTGGTCAGAATTACTGAAAACCCCAAATAAGGTGAAGTTTGACCTCTTAAAGTGCTAAGCGATTGGATATTGTCACACATCTCAGGGCCCGTCAAAGAAAGTTGAGTATAAAAAAACAAACAAGGTGGTGAATATTCAATTACAAAAGTTGTAAATAAGAAGATAATACATACGCATTTTTAATATATCTTTGATTATACAGGGTGATCCAAAAATAAATGACAAATCAAATATTTTTATAGAACACAGTAACTACATATTTTTTATATAAACTTTAAGTTTAATTTATGTAAGGAGGTGTAAGGTTCTAGATTTTTTAATGACCAGTTTTCTTAAGTGCATACCTAACTCGAACATTTTTGCATTTTATACTTTACTTTCCATGTTTAAAAGCAGAGTTTTTTAGGGCACTGATTTTAATTTTTGACAATTAAGTGTAAAAAAGTATCATGACTTTTTTGTTAGTTTAGGATTTTTACCTAATGTTACTGAAGTGATTTCTTAAGATCTTCACTTATTTATTGCAATATTCATAAATAACCATTCCTTTAAAAATAAATATTAAGAAAAACAAAATCTTTGTGTATTTTTTCCAACATTATCTACAATCAGTTCAAGTTTGCCGTCATTTGTGCACACGGATTGAATCATAGACACCCATGATCGTCTATATCGAAGCATCAATATCAAAACAATTGAACATTTAATTGGATCTGTCAGTTTTAATCTCTATTGTGAAGTGTCAAATGGAATATATTTATTGCCTCTTGATTTTCATCTAAATAAGTTTTTGTAGTTTATTTGTTTTTTGAAATGGCTCGTATTAATTGCTTCGCATGCAATACACGCTGTGTTCCTCGAGGAATGAAACGTTTACAAGGTAATCTCGACAATGAAGAAACGATTGAGTTTGTTATGCGATATAGGGAAGAATTAAATCTTCCATATACTCCTGTAAATATTAATACGCGTATTTGTCTAAAATGTGATAATATAATTTAATTAGAAGAGATATAGCGCTTTGGCAGCAGATCCTGAGTGTCTACGACTTAATGTTTTGAAACAGACTCGCAATACCTGTTGCATGATTTGTAATGATATACCAGAACAATTAGGCCGTCTTTCTGTAAAAGCAAGAGTACAAATTGATATCAATATTTACATTCCTGAATCTGCAAGATTATATGAACAACATATAAATAACGAAGTTTTGTATGGGGGTTTACAATCAATTAATACATATTTAAAGATAAACGGACGTGAAATGGGCAATTTTTTACAAGCAATGCGCAAGAAATCATCAGGATTTGAATTCAATTTTTTAAATGTAGACTCATTTTCAGATGAAGATTTCAAGGTTGTAGCGTCTTTAACAAAACCAAAGTTTGAAGAACTTTTCAGCTACTGTGATCCAATTCATGATACTAATAATGTTAGGCGTATTAAAAAGAAACATTTACTTTCATTTTTGTGCAAATTTCATCAAGGACTAGCAGGCAATCTGTAAGTTTGGCTATAAATGTTGTACGAAGATCATTGATGTTACGGTATATTCCACAAAATATTGGTTTACAGAGTATAAATCGTGAACAGTTTTGCCAAAGACATATTACAGAGTTAGCAAATAAACTGTATAATGATAATAATAATGTTCGGAAAGCGATTGTCGTCGTAGATGGAACGTACGTATTTATTGAGAAATCTGGAAACTACAAATGTCTAAGAATCTTATTCTGTACATAAAGGTCGACATTTAGTCAAACCAGTCCTTGTTGGTGGTACATGTTTTGCAAATGCTCGGAACAATGACGCTGCAATTCTGAGAAATGGCTTCGAGAAAGACTTAAATAACATTAATAACTAGTTCATCATTGATTGTGGGTATAGAGACGTAATACCATTTTGAAATGATAACGGATTTGTATGTCAAACTCCCCCAATTCTTGAACGTGGGGCACACCAACTTTCAACTGACATGGCAAGTAAAGCTCGTTTAGTCACCATACAAAGATGGATCGTTGAAGCACGCAATGGTCATATACAGTTTATTTTTAAGTTTCTCAATGGAATTATTCCAAGCGCTCACGTTCTCCATCTCCGAGAATACTATCTTATTGCTGGTGCATTATTAAATCGGTATCATGACCTTATTTTTATGGAAGGAAAAACACTTGAACTAGCTCGGAAATTAAAAACAAAAGTGGATGAGGTAAATGTTGTACAGGGGAGGGTTGAAGCAGTAAATCTAATTCGCAGAAATGCTGTGTGGATGTTGCTAAATGAAATTGATATTCCAACATTTCCTAGGTTTGATCTCAATTATTTAAAGCAACTAACTCTAGGTGTATACCAAATAAAGTTGGCCCCATCTTATATTCAGGATAAATTAGATCATGACAACAGCGACGTATTTGACTTAGATGAGAATAGAGAGGAACCAGGATTTCTTAGAATTAGGATAAATTCTCGATTCCGCAATACCTTGAAGTATCAACTGTGGATAGCTTTTGTGGATAATATTAACGAAAATGAAATGCACAACAATAACTGCACCTGCAAATCAGGTGCCAGAACCATAGGATGTTGTGCTCACGTAGTCAGTGTGTTATGGTTTCTTGGTTATACCAGGCACCAGCAAAGAATTAAATATCCCAGTCGAGCGATGTCAAACTACATTCTAGGCGCAGCTCAAAGAAACGAACCAGATGACCATGATCTAATTATTGATGTACAACACCAATGAACTATGTTCTTATCCCTCCAAAACTTATCTTATCCCTTAGCATTATAAAGTCCCTTGTGCCTCGGACTTGTTTGGTATATTGGTTCCAAAAGTGGTACTGACTAGATGCCACATATTATTTATCAGTGTTTTTAAAACTGAAGCAGTTTCCAATTCATTTTGTACATACTAAACATTCATCTCAAAAATCATTTTATTTACTTTTAGTTAATTATTTAAATATTTTCAAACATATTGTTTCCTGTTTTGTTTTTTCATTCTAATTAGAAATTGTGCTTCTTATGCCAATCATAATAATAATATGCAATAAGAAAACTGTTTTTTAAGTCATTAAATCTAGAAAATCTCATTACATAAATTAATTAACCTCAGGTTTGATATATAAAAAATATGTAGGTACTGTTTGGTATGTCATTATTTTTGGACCACCCTGTATAATCAAAAATATATTAAAAATGCGTATTATCTTCTTATTTATAATTTTTGTAAATGTAATTCAATTTTTTTTTGTAATTTTGTACGTATTTTTGTAATTATCAAAAATTAAAATCAGTGCCCTAAAAAAACCTGTTTTTAGACATGTCAACACATATTACGCCGGCCACGTATTTTCTATGGAAAGTAATGTATAAAATGCAAAATAAAGTTTATATAAAAATATGTAGGTACTGTGTTCTATAAAAATATTTGATTTGTCATTTATTTTTGAATCACCCTGTATAATCAAAAATATATTAAAAATGTGTATTATCTTCTTATATACAACTTTTGTAATTGAATATTTTATGTCACCACTTTGCTTGTTTTTTTATACTCCACTTTCTTTGACAGGTCCTGAGATGTGTGACAATATCCTTTATACTTTAAGAGGTCAAAATTAACCTTATTTGGTGTTTTCAGTACTTCTGCCCATGAGAACTTTTGTTCACCATGTCAGGATGTATAAGATACCAAAATTTCATTGATTTTGACAGGGACCGGATTTGCACTTAAAAAGTGCGTGCTCCTTTCATTACTATAAATGCTAACATTGATATAAATATTTCTACGCTTGTTGATCTATTGAGGAATATCATATAATACAATAATTTACGTTTTTTTTCTTTTATTCTTGTTTAATTTTTCTCCTTCCTCACAGAATTTATGTATATTAAACAATGTTGTTTAGTTACTGTTTAAATTATGTTTTAGTTGTAAATCAAATAGTTTGTTTTACACTTATGTATGTAATTCAGTTGTATTTCTTCTATAATTGTAAATTTTTCCGTTGAATAATAAAGTGTTATTGTTATTGTTATTACAAAATTAAAAGTGTGAGTGAATTAAATTTAGTTTTACTGCACCCCATCTAAAGCTAAAGTAACATAAAAAGTAACGATTCGACCAATAAAAGCGCTACATTTAATGATTCTTCTAAGTTTATCTAACGTGAATATGATGTAATTCGTATACGAACTTAAACTGTTGATAAAACATTTCGGTTCTGCAGTAATATTGTAGAGCTCTGTTCCTATCTAATAGGGCTGCTAACATTTGTTTTGATTCAAGTTCTAGTTTTTCACTCGTTGTTTCTAGCATTGAAGTTGAACTAACAGACCAAATATTTTCTGGATCTCTGGTACAGTAATTGGATTAGACCAGATAAGCTCCTTTGTTAAGGGCGGCGCGCTAAAGGGTCCATATTATGCATAAATAACAAAATGTATAAAATAATCCAAGATTAAGGGAGCTAATCCATCTAATTGCTATTAATTTTAATTTCAGCCGACAAAGATACCGAAGTTTTCCTCTCAAGATAACGTTGAAAAATCACCTATTTCTAAATTGCATCAGTAAAACTATAAACGTTTCTTAAAAGTACGAATAGACTCATTAACATTAATGTAAAATTTTTCATTGTAATAAGACGTGTTCCAAAGAATTGTAGGTTAATTCAAATTCTAGGGTAGAATTTATGTAGTTTGAACATTACACGTTAAAATAAAATTAAAAAAACGTGATTAATTTGCACAAAAACCCATTCTAATAATAAGAGAAATTTATAAATATACGTTAAATATGTTAAATTGAAAAAACACACCCTGAATATAGGTGTAAGCACGTTATAAAAAGTATCAGTGGTTACATACTTAGCTTGAATGTGTGTAATTGACACTGTAATGGTTTGTTCGAGTAACGAAATGGAGAACCAGAATACTTGATAATGGCTAGCGCAATTTGGCCGAAACGCCGTTTACCCTGCGAGTCGTTTAAGAACCAATGCAATGAAGAAACTACAACGCGAAGAAATACTTAAAAAGAGAATATGGTTCATATGCACACACACGCGCGCACTCACGCACTCATTCACTCACTGACTCACTCACTCGCACACACACAAACACGCGCACACGCGCATGCTTTTAGATTATAAATTTAAAATTAAGTATGTACTGTCTCAAGGTACCCATCCTTAAAAGTATAATTTGAAATTACTCACAATAATTAAATGACTATAAAATCTTTAAGAGCGTAATATTGAACTTATTCGTATTAATGCAAATTCAAGAAAAAATCTATATTGGTTGCCTTAAATTGACTTTCTTGACAATAATTTAAACATTAGAACTTATGTACTAGTCTGATATTTAATTACTCGCAAAAATCAAATCTGATAAAGAGAATTGGCCGTGGTAGGTACGCCGTGTTATGGGAATACGATAGGATTGGATGAGCTTAAGTGTTGCATCATGTGGGACAGGTAAACAATGAAACTACTCAAATTAGAATTAACGAGCTTTGCGCAATGATAGTTCAACCCGTTAATGTGCTAAATTGGGAAAGAACCACCAAGAAAACTCAATTTATTGATATATAAGTAATTGCCCAAATACATTAATAAATCAAATAACAAAAAAAACAATGAAAGGGTCCAATATATAACAAAACACCATAAACTCTCGTTAAAGTGCGTACAAAATTATAAAATTAAGTAACAAAAAAAAATAGAAAGCATTTTAACTACACATAAGCAATAAAAAAACAACCAGTGAAATCACAACCACAATTGTGTAATAAATAAATTAGAATAAAAACGGTGACACCGAACATGTAGCTCTTATACAACCAATCTTCTCGGTCGTTAAGTTAACACTGAAGTTATAATGAGTGGTGTAATTTAAACGTTTCAAAATAATATAATAAAGTAATAAGAGTAAAATAAATGAATGTATAAATGTTCTCCGAAACAAATCGTTAAACTAACTGGAGATACAAAAAACCATTCACCACAAATAATGCCTTTGACTGAGTCGGTAAATTAAAGTAGGGTGGTTCATTTGATTTGCTAAATTACCTCAATTTCTGCTTGATTACTTCCACTGAACATCAATATAAAAAAAATTGCAATGTAACACTAATAAAATGATCTCGGACACCAAGTTATTTTTAATAATGCTGGGAATAACTAAACCGAGTTTTACAATAAAAATTTTATCAAAATGTAAAAAATAAAAAAATGTACAGACTATGTTTATTTACAGTTAAAATGATAGGGTTAAATAAAATATATCTTAAAAATAGCCTTAAATTACTAAAAAAATCATTAAACATTAAATACCTGTTACAAATAATACATCTTGAGAACCCCTGGTATTAAAAAAATAATGCAGAATTACAAACCAAGGTGACGTAATCCTTGTGTCAATGTTGCGCAATATATTGCAATAACAATGCTTTTATGTTGTCAACCACACCCAAACTGGAATTTTATTTCTTATAAATTTATCTTCGTGAGATGGAAATTGAAAGTTATTTGTAGCGGTCAGGTCTGGACTGCACGCTAGCCAGGGAATATCGCCGAAACGTGAAATTAAACATCAGGGAACATGTTACGTAAAGTTTCTAACGATCGGCGGGCGGTATGAGCGGTGGCTTCGTCTTGCTGAAAAAAAAACATTCTCGATTCCTCGCTGATGTAGCTCTGGTTGCAGAAAATTTATCAACATCTCAACATAACGCTCTCAATTTACCGTTACCGATCGACCATTAACATCTTCAAAGAAGTAAGGTCCGATGATTCCCATTAATCCAACAGCACATCAAACAATTAACTTTGGACTGTGCAGTGGTTCTTCATGAACTTCCCTAGGATTTCTGTCAGACCAATAGCGATAATTCTGTTTATTGACAAATCCTGATAAATAAAAATTGGCTTTGTCAGACATTAGAAGTTGATTTGGCAAATCAGGATTGATTTCAACGGCGTTGAGAATATTCTGACAACATCGCAGTCTATTTTATTTGGGACGTGCATTCAGTTCTTGAACAATTTGCATTTTGTATGAATGGAAATTTAGATCCAAGTGAAAAATTCTTCGAAGACTTCTTTCAGAAGTATTGAGAGTTAAAGAATGCCTTTTGCGGAACGTTTAGGACTGTGCTCAAATGCATTTCTCACCCGTTCAATATTTTCTGGCAGATCTTCTGCGACCCATTCCTTTTTTGTTGCGAACGGGCCCTTCCGGGTCTTCCGAAAACGATCATCCGTGCCTTCGATGGTTACACCGCTCCCCCCGACGCCGAGTAAGCAACCTTATCCTCAGCAACCGAAGTGGCACCTCGTGCAGACCGACCTCGCCCGCCGTGCACCTTACACCTGGCCCACTTCAAGCCCCTTCACCCGCTCGACCCGCGCCTGCCCTGCACCGTGTATATACGATATAAGTTTAATAATTAGTGTGTAAATAGTACTGTAATGAACAATAAACGATTAAGTGTGAAATAGTACTAGACAATAACGATTACACCAAAGTGGTTTCAAATAAAAATTGCAATCATAAGATGAAAGCGTACGCAACAGTAAAATTAAATGCGTACTTAAAATGTAAATGAAGTGTAAATCAAAGTAAAAATAAAAGAAAAGAGAGTAAAGGTGTCTGAAAAGAGCAAATGTTTTAATTTTTAGTATAATGCGTTAAAATATCTTACCATCAAATCAATGGCACTTTTCACTAAATTTAGGGGATGCTTTGAAATTAGACGATGTAGTGCGCGAAAAGATTTGCGCAAAGAATTAAGTCAATGATGACGCATTGCGCGAATAAAATGATCAGAAAAATAACTTGAAGTGGGAGTATAAACCTTTAAGAAATATATACCCTTAAGAAGATATGCAACTTAAGTTTCACCGAAATGCAAATTAAGTTGCTTACCACATATTTACCAATCATTAATTAATAAAATTTTTCTTATATTTACAACTGAATGAACGAAAGACCTTAAATTACGGTATATTTTAATACAACTCAAAATGGGTTGTTACAAAGTAAATAAGAAAATAATAATGCAGGTTAAGGTACACATAAAATACGACAAACAGTAAAATTAAACAGGAAATAAGGTAAATGCAATGAAGTTTAACTGCACTTAGATAACAACAAAAAAATAGGCAAGGAATTTACACATACACCATTGTGTGGTTAATAAAAGCACAAAAATACATACGTACAATTGCAATAAATTATAAATATAAAGAAAAATTAGTTCGTAGACAAACAATTCTAAACAAGCCTCGCAAGGGTCAGGTGCAAATAAATCATAACAAAGACACTGCTAACCTACCCGCAAGTGACTACGCTACAAACGACAGCATCCCTTCCTCAGCTTACACGTTCATCTACATAAATCTACATAGATACTTCTTGGAAGGTAATGCTTGAATTTTAATACGTTACATAGGCTTGTTGAATTGTTTGCAGCGAGATTTAATTTACATTACGTTTGAATACAATCGTTTACTTAATCACTTATTCACCAATATTCAAGGAGTTTAAACCCAAGACGATAAGGATTATGCATAGATATATTGCTTACTCGCCCGCTTATTAGAACCCGAATATTTAGCGATACGTTTATTTACACGACCACTTTAATTTTGTGAAAAACTTACATTAAAAACAACACAGAAACGAAAAAAACCCAAATTCGCGCTTTTATTTTTACTGAAATGTACACGATAAAATATTTATAAACAGAACGGTTTACAGTGAGGGTTTGTAATGAAACAATCAGATCGATCCAACCTGCATCGAAATTCTAACTGCAACTAACTGTCCTTACTCCCCAAATCCACCCCCGTTTTTAAAAGACAAGAATTATTACGAGAGAAAATTTTCATATTTGTTATTAAAAGAAGTATTAATTTTTAAAATATGCACTCGTACGTAACAAACCCTATATCTAGGTACCAAACGAAGATGTCTTTTGATTTGCGGTGTTTCGATGTAATTAATCACTAACTGCGACGTTTTTACCCCAAAACATGTGTATAGAGATTTTCAACGATTCGTCACGGTCTTTCGGTACAGGTAATTTCGAGAGAACACCTGTTTTCTACCCCAGCATGTTTTTCTTTTCCTTTTCGGTACTCAGTTACATAAAATACATACAATAAAATATCCCGAAAACATTATCAAATTACGACTTATTACAAACATGTTAAAACCCATTATCTTTTCTTTCGCCATAACAATTGCGATTAGAAAATTTTTGTTACAATAAAAAATAAGAACAATAAAATTTCCTTGGTCAAAAACTATAATAGACAAGATAACATAACCAGGTTGTCTAAACTCGGAATTAGAAGGCGAATCGAACAATGTAATAAAAAATATAGTTTTTATTTGCAAGAAAAAAGTTGGTACCGACTTTTGGCACACCCAGTATAGCTGTAGGAATAAACATATAATAGGTAGAACGAACATGATCGTTTATGACAGCACACCTAAACTGAAGTTGAAAAACTTCTAATGCACGGTCTACGTAATCATCCTATATATATATATATATATATATATATATATATATATATATATATATATATATATATATATATATTTGTGTGCAGGGTGCCCTAAAAGTATGGAATATTCTATATAGCTCGGTAAATACTTATTTTATCAAAAAATGTCTGAAGTAAAAGTTGTCTAGCATTTAGTTCTTCATTACAGGAAGGTATTTAGTTAGTATTTTCTAAAAAAATAAAGCAGCTGCAGATATCACTACAATTTTTTTCTAATGACAAGGTACCCTTATATTGTACTCATTTGATAGAGATGTTTTTTCTCATCAATGATATAAAACTTTAAGGCTTTTACTGTACTAGTTTTTGAGAAAAAAGCGAAAAGTGATGGTAGAGTGATGTCGAGTATATTTTAACAGTTATTAACCTAGACACCTATGATTCCTTTTAACTGTCTAAACAATTGGTTGTGCCTTAGAACTGTGAAGGTAGTGCGGTCACTTAAAGTAAACAGTTACTTATTTATGTTTGTCAGTGAAACATGCACCTGAAGTTGAAGTTTTAGTGATGTTGGGACATAAATTATGTATTCATGGTGGGATTAAGAATAGGTGTGGTCAGGATAGGATTGGAAGGAACGGATTTAGGGTTCTGAGAGGGAAGATACTACTCCAGCATTCCCCTAAGTAGTAGAACCCTCTGAAAAACCTTGATACAGGGTCGACGGTAAGAGTAATCGAACCCATTACCTTCTCAATGTTTAGCAGTTCGTGTTACTAGCTCAGTTCTGATAAATGGGAATTTAGGGGTGTGCTGAACTTTCACAGAGATGTGATGTTATTTAAAACACCAAACACGCTCGAAATATAATACACATCATTGGGATTGGCATGAAAGCAGTGAGATCACTTGTTTCGTTTGATATATGCTGTCTGTCTTATGTAGGATTCCTCTTATGTCAGCAAACTAGTTAAGGATTTTGTTAAATGTGATAAACATTTACTATATTCATAACGAACTTCTCAATTACGTCAACGAGGATGTATAATTGTTTAATTGTACTTAAGAGTAAGTAATATGACTGCTGCGTAACAACAGGCGGGTTATCAACATGGTCGCGAACAACACAGACACTTAATAAAACTTACCAGAATTTAAATAATAATTATTTTCTGTAAGTTAGACTCGTCGATACTATTGTAAATTTTTATTTACTTATTAATTCATTCATTGGAATGTAAAACATCGCCAATAAAGTAATAAATCTACATAATAACTTAACTAAAGCATTAAAGCATTTTAACCAAATTACTGAAAAGTTACTACTGATTGACACGTACAGAGTAGCAAACGAAATTTTGTTGCTTGATAACTTAAACACCAAGTATAAAAAAGTGAGGAACAAGATTTTCTCTTTTTGCATAATATAATATAATAATTTCTAAATAGAATAATACAAAGTGACTTATAAAACCTAAAAGACGTGGCAGAGACATGACGTTGTACAACGTCCCATTTGAAACTACTGTTGGAAACTTGACGTTAGATGACCTCGAGTTTTGATTGCTTTTACGTGTTGGTCGGTTTATACAGCCCAGAAAAAATAACCTTTTGTAAATTGTCTCTCTAGATATTTTAAATAAGAAATTTTGTGGCATCTGGATGCAAACAAGTGTATTGAAAGGTAAATATTCTAATAGTATTTAAATAGGAATAAGTAACAGGTCGTTTTTTGCTAAAAATATCTATTATTTACAAAACTAAAAAAATTTATTTGAGGTTATGTTTCTAAAAATTTCTGTTAAGAGGTTTTAACGCTTTTATCGGAGACTTTAAATCGTTCTTGTATAAATATCCGTCTTATTTTTTTTTGAAAACTGGTAAAAATAATACTGAAACATTTGAAATTATGTTATGTACCTAACTGTTGTTTCTGTAAATTTCTATTAGGTATGTGCTTGGTTATAACCTAGGTTTTAAAACGTCCGAGATTAAAATAAGTCACATTTAATTTAATTAAAACCTGCAAAATTACTATCTGTCTTATTTTTTTCGTGGAACACTTGTAAAAAAAACTAAAACATTTGATATGAGGGTATTTCTATAAGGAGAGCACACACGGCCGTGTATGTCTTAACACATCAACGCGCACTCATCAATACGCAAGCTGTGTGTGGGAATTTGAACATGGTGAATATGTACGTACAAGAAAAATACGTCGAACATGTATGTCGTCCAACATTCCTCACCGTGTGTGTCACATACACACATACACGCATACACGCATACACGCACACACACACACACACACACACACACACACACACACACACACACACACACACACGCGCAAACGCGCGAACGCACGCACGCGCGCACACGCGCACACGCACACACGCACACACGCACACACGCACACACGCACACACGCACACACTCACACACTCACACACACTCACACACACACACATCCAGACAGTATGGCCGACCTTGGCGGAACTTGGTCATACGATGTAAAATGAGCTAATAGGTGGATTTAGCGATAGTAAAAAAAAAGTAGATTGCATAACCTTGTTTACCTACACATATATATGTAGGTTTTAAGGTAAAAATGAGTCTCTTCTCATAAATAAATAGCTGTATTTATTACAGAACGCATTAACAAAATTGAAATACTTAACAAAAATTAATTGTAGACGTTATTAGGAAAGGTTTTATAACCACATTTTTTTTGCTGTCTAAAATGATTTATGTTTTATGATACTAACCACAAACGTTTATTACATTTCACTATTTTGTAGTGATTTTATTTTGAAGTTGTTTTTTTGTTAATAATAATGTAACATTTGCTTCCTACTCGATCAATATCAGCATGGTTGCATGACATTCTGCGGTTATTGAATTTGTAATTGCTGCTACTTGATTGTAAATCTATCGTATCATCTGAGTACTAATAGCACCAGAAACTGAAGTCTTCCTCTGTTATTGTATACTGTTATAGCAACATACATACATATATACCTACGAAGACATACAGTGGGAAATGTAGTGGGTGCGGTTTTAAAAATCATATTCTCAAAGGCTTGGAACTGTTGTAAACTATGACATTCTATTCGTTTAATGTATAAACTCAACTACAACGATTGAATTGAAAACTAAATTAAATAGACAAGTACATCCCTTTTAAATAATTGCGTAATTACATATGTATGCAAATTAATAATTATATTCACACCTTTTTCAGTTGAATGCACAATTTTCTTATTTTATATGAGAAAAACCGTTATAAAGATAAGTAATTAAACGTAAAGATGCTCTCATAGTTTTCATTTCGTTTTAAACGACAAATTAATTTTTAAACTTACTTTTCTTATTTTAACACAATACAAGGGCGTACTATTATTCAAGGTCATATACCAACGAAAATATTTCAATACACTTCTACAGCTTGACCCAGTCTAAAGCTATTTAGAAGTCTGTGTAAGAAAAACACTGCAAGTGTGAGAATGAGAGCAAAATATGCTAGACATATTAATTTGCAAATTATAGGGCTTATGGTAAAAATATGTCTTAAAATAAAAAATAACAACCTCATGGGCTTTTGTATTGTGTCATGTAATTAATAAACTGCATACGATCTTTTAATTGTTCAATTAGTGGCATAAAAAAAGACAATAAATATTCCCACTGGTGTTTTTACTCAAAATGGAGAATACATCTAATGTGTAGAACAAAGCTTTATGTTTAGAGCATCATATAGGTTTTTGCACACGTGATGCATACAATGTGTTATTTCACGGCTCTTTATTTAACATTACAATAAAAAAAATGTTTCATACAAAATAAATTGAGGTTTGTCAAACAATTGCTTAAAATTTGCATAATTTACCAGTGTATACCCACAATTGTAAACATATGTAATTAATTATTATTATTTGAGATACCCTTCTATTAACACCGAGAAGAGAAGAATAAAAAACTTAGTTTAAAATATGTACGCTGACTTTTCACATTATGAAAAGTAGGTGTTCTCTTCTAAGTTGGCGAGGATAAAATACGCTAATTATGTCAGATAAGCGTTTGGTTTTAAACAGAAAGTTTAGTTTAAATAACATTCCGTTTCTATTGCATAAAAATTATCACTCTATACCATTACCAGGTAGTAACTTCCTACACGGTTTTTTGATACTAAATGTCAATCAATGATGGTGAATGTACAGGTACATCCTCAATAAGGTGTAGCCATTATGACAAGTCATACAGGCCGAATATTCTTCGAGCGCCTTTCCACAGTTTTAGTAGATTGTTGTAATGTCTTCCTTTTTATAGAAAATGATTTTTTTGGTCCGTCCAGATTCCTAAAATGATACGTTTTTAAAAAATAGTTTGGTTGTGTATTAACTATACACATTACACCAAGCTACATGTGGTTTATTAATATTATTATCATTTATTTATTTATTTATTTATTTTATTTATTTATTTATTTATCTATTTATTTATTTATTTATTTATATGATTATCATTAAATTCACAAATAGTGGTGGTGTCCATGCGCCCGTGCGCGCGTTCCGGCGCGTGTAAGGGAGTGTGTGTGGATGTGCGTGTGAGTGTGTGAGTATGTGTGTGTGTGTGTGTGTGTGTGTGTGTGTGTGTGTGTGTGTGTGTGTGTATGTGTGTGTGTATGTGTGTGTGTGTGTGTGTGTGTGTGCGCGCGTGCGTGCGTGCGAGCGTGCGTGCGTGCGTGCATGTGCGGGTGAGTGTGCGCGCAGGTGTGTGCGGGTGCGTGTGCGTGTGTGTAATAAAAATATCAGTAGACATGAAGAAACAATTGCTTGTCAAGGGCCATGTACCAATCTCCTTCAGCTAAAGTGTGTGGAAATGTCACTAGATGTATGTATGAAGTTATAACAAAGTCATTTGATTCGATATGTAAAGCACGTGCACATCATAACATAACCTCGAATACAAGTGATAAAGTAAGTAATACATTAGTAAATGAAAATGTTGATTATCACTTAGAACCTACTATAAATTTTGATATCTTACAATACATTATCAAAAACGCTGTCCAAGAAGCTCTTGAAAATTTTAACCATGGACTCCTTTTAACATTAAAATGAGAATTAAATATAATAAAAAAACAAAATGTTGCATTGTCTTGTAACCGGAGCCTTAGAAAATTTCAAAGTTTCGCGCTAAGTTGTATGACATTAAGTAATTATATGTAATTTCTAGGTAAAGAAATGGTTATTGCTTATTTGTATGTAAATGTGTTTAATATTAAGATGAAAAACTTGAGTTTATTTCGATAGGTATTTACATATTTAATTATAAAGCTTTTAAATAAGCGCGGCAATTCGCGAAAGCATAAATGCGTTGTCAAGAGAGGGATAGAGGCTGCCACAGTCGCTTTAAGTAAGCGGTCAAGGTTGGTTGACAGTAACCAAAGAGGGTAATAGTTAAGTTACCCTAAATTTAGAAATAAAGTAAGAAAGCATTTAGTGTATAATAGGAAAGAAGTGAAATTACCTTCCTTATTAAGAAAATAAAAGGCTACAGTAAATACTTAAATACAAATGTTATCGAGTTGGTGATAATGAAAAAGATTACACAATAATTTAAATATTGAACGATTAAATGTAAAATAAGACAATTGATCCAGTGTAATAGATCGATATATAAAGCAATGTAGCTGGAAAACATTGACAATTAAAAGCACGGGCGTCGGTAGTTCGCTTGCAATTCGTCGTGCACGCTGTTTGTAGTTAAAATTGTACAATTAAATTAATAATTGACTATTATAAATATATCAAGCGATTATTTACAAAAATCATAAAAGTGTTGGAAAGAAAATTGCAATAGACTTAATACACAAAAAAGATGTAAACAAAATATCGTGGGAACAAAAGGAGCAAAGCGCCAAGTCCACATCATCGGCTCAATTGCGGCATCGGCTTGGCCACATTGCAGTTAAAATTGAACGGAAAACATTCCATTCAATTTTGATAAAGGGTTTTTTGTTTCATGTTAGTATTAAGGATATTACTTATAATTAAAGGTTTCATTGTTATGTTGTTGTAAACAATTTCAGTGATTAAATAAGTATAACGTTTGATTTATTTTTATTATTAAAGACTATTAATATTAAAAGCTTATATAAATATTGGATATATAAATGCGGATGGAAGTAAACTCAATAGAAATCCAAATAAATATGAAAATCAACTTGAATATAAATTTTGGTAATTGATAACGGTGATCATTTCTTTCAATATTTGAGCTAGCTGGTGAATCTTGATAAGACAAGAATTCGCAAATGTTAAAGTTCATTTGTTCAAACTGAAATTAAATAGCAAGCGAATTAAAATTAAACTAGCAGATGATATCCTTATAAATCAAACCCATTCAGCTTAAATAAAAAGGTAATCATTTTAAGTCTCACAAAAACAGCATACAATTTTTATTCAATAATTTTAGAATTATAAAACAAAGTGTAAAAGAAACCAAATATTATTCTATAGCGAGGGAAACATAATAAAGCAATCGCCACATATGTTTACAATTACATTCAATTAATGTGGAAAAACTACTACTGTACTGGTAGATAAATTTACTCCAACTTATACTATGGCTCTAAAAAATGGCAATAACAGACCGCAAAATAAATCACATTTAGTGGATAAAACTAACATTCTTCTAAAAAAATCGGAAAATAAATATAATAGTTCACATTAATGGTGACTTTCCCCTGGAGGAAACAGAAAATGTAGCCACAGATGCTACAGATTGGCAGACAAAAAAAAAAATTAACGCAATCGCGCGAAAACACTGGCGACTGGAACAGGTAGTGATTACTCCCTGCAAGGTGCTGCGAAAAAAAAATGCACTTTCAAGTATCCGGCTTCACTTTAACACCAGTCCCAAGAACATTTAGATAGTCATGGAATAAAGTATCCAATTGTAGAACAAGTTACATCAAAATATCCGGACTTGTATTCATCCTTTAAGGTATCTGTTCTACCAGAATTCAAAGAAAAGATCTTAGTGCCATGCAACTGGCCAGGGGAATATGCATCAACAATTTTTTATAAAGTGTTCAAAAACCTATTACGAAGAATGGTTCTAATGCACTTTTTTATTTACTTAGTGAATGTTTGTGGGACTTTATGGATATAAGTACTATAGGCACTAATGAAAAGTTTAATTTATTTTTCAATAATTTTTGTAATGCATTTAAAATAGCTTTTCCTGTAAGGTTAGCAAAATGTCGCACAGTGCATCCCATCAATTGGTTTAACTACCAGTTGAGAAATCTACGCAATACTTTGCATCTAATTAATGAATTATATAATAAGTATAAATTCATCAATCTCCTATAAACATAAAGCGAAAGATTATGAAGACCTATCTAATCTAATCTATGTCTTCAAATCCCACAGGTACAATGAGGAAAATTATCAATTCACATAGAAAGTCTAACGAACAAGTAAGTAGTGCAATAATTGTAGATGAATTTAACAGATTTTTTACGCAAATATCTGCCTCAATCGAATATGTCACCTTTTGATATTACGCCAATAACTGACGAATTAAAATTTACTTTGAATTCTACTTTTGTAGTGGAGGTGAGCGATATTTTATACTCCTTAAAAACATGCAAAAGGAGACATAAGTGATATAAATAACTACCGGCCTATATCTATATTACCGACTTTTTCGAAGGTCTTTGAAAAACTTATTAACACCCGAATTACTGCTTGCTTCGAAAGCCACAACTTATTTTATCCTAATTAGTTTGGGTTTAGATTAGGTGAAAGTACTAATGATGAACTTTTACAGTTCGTCAATAAAACTCTTCGATGTTTTGAAGAATGTAAATTTACTTTGGCAACCTTTATAGTTTGTCACGCGCATTTTATGCGTGTCTGACAAAATTTTAATTAAAAAACTTCAGGCTTATAATTTCATTAAAACAATTTGTCACTAATAGGACAATATTTCACCAAAAGATGGCAATGTGTAAGAATAAATAAGTGTTCTGATAAAATACCAATAGAAAGAGTTCCCCAAGGTAGTGTACTTGGGTTCCTCTTATTATTTATATTAATGACATGCCACGGAGTATTTCTGGTAGTGCTACTTGTTTACCATATGCAGATGATACTACTATGATAATACATGATAAATGTATATTGCTTGAATCTGATCATAACCTGAAAAAGATTACAGATTGGTGTAACAATAATGAACTGTGTGTCAATACTTCGAAAACAAATTCTGTAATTCTATCTTTAAAGCAAACTAATCGATATAACCCTGAAAGCATGAAGTTTCTTGGCTTATATGTAGATTCTAAAGTTCATTTAACACGCATATTAATATTACTTCTGCATAGGTTAGTAACAGCACATCTGTGTTACATAGGTTAGCAAGCTTTGTTAACTGCTTATTACGCTTTATGTCATAGCTTTATTTCATATGATCTTCTAGTGTGGGGTAACTCATCTCAATTTAAATATCTTTTTCAACTTAAGCGCGAGGCGGTAAAAATTGTTGCTAATCTGTGATATCGCAGTGATTCTCGACGAGCTTTTATTAATTTTATTAGTTTGTTTATTTTGCAATGCCTATGTTACGTAAAATCTAACAAACAAGTATACACTACAGTCAGAAATACACAAGCATGATATTCGGAATAAAACTATTTCTCGTTTACCCCACTGTAGAATTAGCAAGTCACAAAGTACAACTTGATGTAATTGGCTTGAGGCTATTTAACTGCTTACCCCATACTGTAAAACGTTTACAAACTTTATTGTTTAAAACTATAGTAAAATTAGTTTTAGTGAAAAACGCATTTTTACGATCGAACAATTTATAGTGAGCAAGTGAAACCTAAATACGACATTTTTCATTGTATGCATCCTCGTCTGACATGTGTAAACAATTTTATGTTGTATTTGCAAAGCATGGCATATATTATTATTATACACCTGAGGTGAAACTATTTTTTTGGTTACATTTTTCTTGTTTTGTTATCCTGGATTGCACATTATTTTATTTTTATTTAGTATTGAGTTTATACGAGACAAGGTTTATGTAAACGTTTCAAATAAATTCAGAACCTTTGTCATTAAATTAGTGTTATGTTGAATTGGTAAACATTATTTGTCTTAAATATGAATCTAATGACGGAAATTCATATATTTAATTATTAAGCTACGCCAATGGAAGGGGTTGAAATGAATTAAAAATTGATATTGTAATCCATTTTGATCAGGTAAAAAGCGTAGGCCATTTATGTTAGGATATCTAAATCATATAAAAATTACTACATCAGAAATTCACAGTATTCCTAACAAATTATAAATTCATGTTGTTTTGCGCATAAAATTAAACCGTAAGCATTTAAAAATGACCAGGACCATCTACAAAGCTACTTACTTGAATTGTCATTGCTAATTCGAAATATTACTACGCTCGTAAGGGTGAGAGTCATAAAAGAAATCGGGGGTTAAGAAACAGGTAGACTGCACCTGACTTTGACGCTAGACGGTCAAATGTGATCGCCTGCCATTTTGAGTTGTCATTAAGTAGTTTAACGTTGACGCGAGAAGGTTGCAAATCCGATCGCGTGTGATTTTGAATTCTGTCAAATAAAAATTTGAAATTATTTAAATCTCAAATCTCACATTGGAAATTTCTTAGGTACCAGTTAATTTAAGTAAGGTCATTTCAATCTATTAGTGACCATACAGAAAATTTAAAAGGGCCTAACGGTTATATAAAAATATCTGACCAAAGTGGTAACCTTTTTTTAAACGATAAATTTTGGGTGTGCTTTGCGATTTCCTGTCCCACTCGTTAGTGCATTAAATTGAAATTTTGTTTCATGATTATATGTATTGGTTTTGTTTAGGGATCATTATTTTTCTATTTCTTACGCAGTGATCTTTTTGTTTATGACTAAAATTTGAAGGTTTAATGATTCGGAACATTTAACCCTTTACTTTTGTGTTCCCTTCCAGATTTTTTTACGAGAAATCCAAATACCTTATCGAAAATTTCAAGGTATAGGTCTAGAATACAGAGCCATATCGGATCTTTTTTTGCATGTTTGAATAAAGCTCTTTTTACTGATTACAATGATATATAATATCGTATGATTCAACTTCAAGATTCCCTCAAAGTATGGAAAAACCGAAGAAAGCAAAGAGTGCTTTGGAAAGAACATTATTTTGTTTAAAAAACACATTTTGATTACATTTAAAAATGTATTATTTATTTTTAAAAATTTATTATGCTTCATGGAAAAATTCTCTTATGCAGAAGAACAGTAACAACCTGCTCAAAACTATTTTCTAAGAAACACAATTTCAGACAAAAACGTTTTGATTAAATTTAAAGCATTTCAAATTAAATACCTAGTCTTAATAATAATAGATAAAAACTAAACTATGAATGTATAATGAACGTATAAAGAAGAGTGATTTGGAAAGACCTTGCATAATTTTGTATACACACATCTTTGACAGTTCTCTTAAACTTCAGTAGTTGTTGCTTTTTCATCAATTTATTACAAGTTTATCGTTTTCAAGTGAAGAAAAATGAGATATGTTAGAAATTTATTACGCTTGGCATCAAAATACCCATATTACTGCATAAACATACCTAGAGCGTTATCCAGAAAGGCAACAACCCGCTCAAAACTATTTTTATCACTACATCGAGATTTGGGCGAGTTTGGTTGGCTTTGTCAGCCAAGAAAATCTGTTGTTAGAACCAGGAATGAACATGAGGATAAAATTTTAGTGGCAGTCAGTAAATTTCTAAAAATCATAAATAATTTTCCAATAAATTCAAGATAATCCTTAAACACGGGTCATCTCATCAAATATGATATATCGCGACATCTAGTATGGAGAGTATTAAAAAAATAAATATTGCCCATTCAAAATTCATGTCACTCAAGTACTGCATCCTGGAGATTGTGAACGGCGGGTAATGTTTTGTAGGAATTTCATGGATCAGTTAGAGCAAAATCCAAATTTCCTTTCTAACATCATATTTACTGAGGAGTATAAGTTTACAAAATTAGGTATGTTTAATCGTCATAACGAACACGTCTGGTCCATTGAAAATCCACATGAACATCAAGGACGTCGGTCACAAGTACGATTCGCTCTAAATGTATGGGTCGGTTTATTTAACAACACAATTATTGGTCCATACATTTATGAAGACACTTTAACTGCAGCTGGATACTTGCATTTTTTAAGGACGTATCTGACGGGCTACATTGATAATATTTGCCTCAACCGCTTGAATAACATCTGGTTCCAGGAAGACGGTGCTCCGCCACATAACGTTAGAAGAGTAACTGATTATTTATGGCAATTATTCCCACGTAAAGTTATTTTTAATAATGGCGGCATACGTTGACCGGCGCGTTCACCAGACCTTTTTCCCTTGGACTGCTATTTATGGGGAACTATGAAAATTTTATTTACCAAACTGTACCCGATGATACTGATGATTTACGAAGAAAAATAATTACGACGTTAAGGACCAAAATACGAAGAAGGAACATTTTAAGAGAAACACAAAATTTAAGAAGACGCATAAACCTATGTTTAGAGGTCGATAGTGAACCCTTTGAGCATCTGTTATACTGCTTCTTCTTTCAGTTATGTTCATTATACATTCATAGTTTAGTTTTTATTTACTAGATTAACTATTCAATTTTAAATACTTTAAATTTAACAAAAATGTTTTTGTCTGAAATTGTGTTTGTCAGAAAACAGTTTTGAGCAAGTTGTTGCTTTTCATCTTCATAGGGGAATTTTTCCATGAAGTATAATAAATTTAAAAAAATAAATAATACATTTTTAAATTAAATCATAATGTGTTTTTTAAGGAAAAGCAGTTTTCGATAAAAAGGAAAATCCAAAATTGAAAATTTCGGTTTTTTGAAAAATCTCGTTAACCTCTCGTCCGAAATTTCGTAACAATATATTATTGAGCACCAGAATGCGTAACTATCCTCTAATTTAACGGACGTTATATCTCTTGAAATAACTGAGATCCATGTATTGGAGCTCGAAAAACGGGCACTCTGTATATGTATATATATATATATATATATATATATATATATATATATACACACACACACACACACACACACACACACGAGGGGCACCCAAAAAAACCGGAATTATTTTTTAAAAGCTATATATTTCAATTTTTTACATAACCTTATCTCCTTCATGTACTCTCCATTACACTTGAGACATTTGTCCCATCGGTGTTTCCACTGTTCGAAACATTATTTGCACTCTTTTTCAGCTCTTTGTCAGTTCTTCCCTCGCTTTTTCTTGACATCATCAGTGTTGTCGAATATGCGTGGAAATAAGAAAAAATCACACGGGGCCAGGTCAGGTGAGTAAGGTGCGGGGGGCAGCGGAACCATGTTATTTGTTTGCCAAAAACCGTTTAACAGATATTGCTGTGTGTGCAGGTGCATGGTAGAAAAACCAGTCCCCTGTCTGCCACAAGTTGGATCTTTTTTGAACTCTGTTTTTTTGAACACTGTTCGCATTCTTAAAAATTCCAAATACAAAGCCTGATTAACGGTCTGATTTGGTGGAACAAACTCTGAATGAACTACCCCCTTCACATCAAAAAAGCAAATCAGTATTGTTTTGATGTTTGATTTGATTTGTTTTTTTGACGGGGTGAGAATGACGTCTTCCATTGGGATCAGTCAGAACTTGAGGCACAAACTTGGCAGCGACCCTTTTCGTTCTCCAATCTTCAGTTAAAATTCGCTGACCTAAGCTCCAAGATACCCCCTAATCTCTGACATTTGATCAATGGTCAGTCGACGGTCTGTGAGCACAATTTCTTCAATTTTCATAACATTTTAGTCTCTCCGCGCAGTTGATGGACGTCCGGAACGAGGTTTGTTATCAACAGACGTCACCCTTTTTAAACCGGGTGAACCACTCGTACACTTACCATCATTTTGGATCGTTCATTACAATACCCATAGATCCAATTCTTGCAAAGAACACACTGAATCCAGTCTGGATCAATATGATGTGACCATTCAGCTGCATAAATTCCACACTTCTCCTTTTCTTGCCCTTACCTTTGTCTTTATATTTCTGGGTACTTTCAGTCTCATTTTAGGGTTCTATATTTACAGTTTCATCTTGATTAGGGGCTTCATATTCAATATTTTCAGTATTTTTAGTTTGATCTTGATCTGAATGTGTTTCTTCTAACTCAACCTTTTTTGCAGGAATTACTTTTCGGTCGCATTTCTTTTTAGGTTCGAAGTTTTGTCTCCACGGGCTTTCTGAAGAAACTGTAATAAACTGTCATTTAAAGCAGTGAAGACGCGGTTTAATAAACTCCCTCTTATTCGAGTCAGTTTTTACCAGTCGTTTAAAACGGCTCGCGACTTTTTTGTCATTGGCGCAAATACTGAAACATCAAGCTATTGCATAAAGTGGGTAGAATTTGGAGGTAGTAGGGTCATGTATGTTTTGTTTTCTTTTACAGCTTTGATCACAGCAGGAGAAAAATGTGATGTTAAATCGTGACTAATAACTGTCTGTTTGTCTTGAACAGAATTAATAAAATTTTAAAAAACCAATCCTCAAATAAGTTCATGTTGAACCAACCGCTCGTGCTGTTTCTGTGAATTCTGTGGACAGGACCATCAGCGTATACTTTTTGGGCTTTGTACACAACCATCGGTGATAAAATGTTCATCTGCATTTCCACAGATCATAATGCTTATTAGTACACATTTTATACCCCTACCAACCAAGACTTTTTGGCCCTCATTCATTCATTTCGTCATAACTGTAAACGTTTTTGGCACTTGCGGTTTCTAAAACATGTCTAATATTATAAAACTTTGTTACTTCTGGTTCTGCTACGGAAGCCCCGTATGAATAATGCATGAAATTAAATTATTAAAATAAACCTACGCGTTTGCAGAAAACTAAAACACTGCGGTATTAACTGTCAGTTACACACTGCGGTAGAATTTACACTGCTACTTTTAATAAAATTCAAATTACTATCAGAGCGAGGATTTATCACACAAACAATTTTTTTAAGGTTAATGTGCTCGGTGTGACTGTCCTATATAGGTTCGGTGTACAATTGTAGTAAAAGCAGGAAATCAAAAACGACGCTACAACTAGGAATCTTATAGTTTGCTTGAATTAAAATAAAATAATCAACGTTGCCTTATGTAATATATATATATATATATATATATATATATATATATATATATATATATATATATATATATGTATTTATATATATATATATATATATATATATATATCAAAATTAGGAGCTGATGTAGGATAGCAATGCAAACAAAAAGTTCCTATCAACTTGGGTCGTAAAACGCGCCATTATGGAGATACAGGGTGTTTAGTTTTCAATTTGATAAGTTAATTTATTTAATATTTCCGTTAGTTTTCAATAAATAGCTTTCAAATCTGTAGCATTGCCTATAGTTCTTATGCCGAACAACGTGATTTATCTAATTTCAATGTATCGTGCAGATGGCGCTAGTTGCCGCATATTTTTGTGGTTAAAAATGACATAACTTTTTCTAACAAAAAGGATCAACTTTTCAAAGGCACGATTTGATTCTGCGATCAATATTGCATAAAAAAGGTATACCTTATTGAGCTCGCTATCTGTAACCATTTCCGAATAAAACTCAATTTCACATTTCAATTCTCAATTATTGGTATTATTACAATTCGGAGAAGTCAGTAGAATATTATTGAAATAAATGATTATAAACAGATTTAACAGAAAATATGAATAAATTACCGATAATGATATCATTTCGATTCTCAAAGTGTCCTCCATTTTCCTGTATACACTGTTACAGTCTTCTCATAAGTGAAAATACTACACGATTTAGTCTTTGCTCTTGTACTATTTCATTGAAAGCGTCTTCAATTCGCTGGCGCAGTTCCTCGATAGTTTTAATCAAGTGAGCATATACTTTATTTTTCACTTGTCCCCAAACATTGAAATCCATAGGATTGAGATCTGGTGACCTAGGGGGCCAAATTAAAGGAGCCTCATTGCCTCGGCCTATCCATTGATTTGTAAAATTTTCGGATAGCCATATACGACACTGTCCGCTAAAATGGGGAGGGGCCCCATCATGAATGTACCATAGGGCACGCCTTCTCGCTAAAGGTATGTCTTCCAAAAGTTCATAAAGTTGATTGGATAAAAAATCGTGGTACATTTCTTCGGTTAAATTACCTTGGAGAATGCGGTAGCCTAGAAGTTCAGTCCCAAGTGTTGCAGCCCAGACATTAATTTTGAAAGAATGTTGGTAATGAGTAGTTTTTCTGGCATGCGGATTCTCATCGGCCCAAACATGTTCATTATGCATGTTAAACACTCCGTTTATGGTGAAAATAGCCTCATCGCTAAAGATGATATTTGAAAGAAGGTTGGGGTCTTGTTCATGCCTCCTCGGGAGCAATCCACAAAATCTCATGCGTATGGGTCTATCACCTGGAAAAATATCCTGGACTTGACGGTAATGGTACGGATGCAATTGTTGTTCTTTTGCAACTCTCCAAACAACTGGTTGTGACACTTGAATTTGTATAATAATATTCAAAATATTCTCCTCATTTGCAACTGATCTCACTGTCCTTCGTCTTCCCCTATCAGCAGTCTGAGGCTTCAACGTTCCACTTTCACGTAAGCGGCGTTCAGTAGACAGAAATGTTTTATAATTAGGCAGATTTCTTCTGGGATATTTTTCACTATACCGTCTCACAGCAGCCCGTGCACTTCTAAGACATTCACCCAACACATCAGCATATCAACATACTCTTAAAATGTGTAGAGCGGCATCTTAATTTAACAACGATGCAAAAAACACAATTTCAAACAATTTAAACGTTAGTGACAAATAGCGAAATATTAGCAAGCTACTGTCAGTGCCTACTTTTTTTACTTTTCAGTGCCATACGAATGCGAATGTATGATTGGATTACACACGAACAAGGTCCACGTAATGCAAAATTTCATTTTTATCGACAACGGTTGTACGTTTCATAAGTTGATTGAAACTGTTGAGGAACTACGCCAGGGAATTGAAGACGCTTTCAATGAAATAGTACAAGTGCAAAAACTAAATCGTGTAGTATTTTCAATTATGAGAAGACTGCAACAGTGTATACAGGAAAATGGAGGACACTTTGAGAATTGAAATGATATCATTATCGGTAATTTACTCATATTTTCTGTTAAATCTGTTTATAATCATTTATTTCAATAATATTCTACTGACTTCTCCGACTTGTAATAATACCAATAATTGAGAATTGAAAGGTGAAATTGAGTTTTATTCGAAAATGGTTACAGATGGCGAGCTCAATAAGGTATACCTTTTTTATGCAATATTGATCGCAGAATCCAATCGTGCCTTTGGAAAGTTGATACTTTTTGTTAGAAAAAAGTTACGTCATTTTTAACCACAAAAATATGCGGCAACTAGCGCCATCTGCACGATACATTGAAATTAGATAAATCACGTTATTCGGCATAAGAATTATAGGCAATGCTACAAATTTGAAAGCTATTTATTGAAAACTAACGGAAATATTAAATAAATTAACTTATCAAATTGAAAACTAAACACCTTGTATCTCCGTAATGGTGCGTTTTACGACCCAAGTCGATAGGAAATTTTTTGTTTGCATTGCTATCCTGCATCAGCTCCCTAATTTTGACCACCCATTTTAGAATCACCTTATATATATATATATATATATATATATATATATATATATATATATATATATATATATATATATATATATATATATATATATATATAAATTCATATTTATGATAGCACAACGAATCGTTTGGTATAAAGAAACTATTTCTATTTACATTTTAAACATTTAACTAATCATAGGGCGTTTTGACACACTATATTATTAAGATAAAATGGAATTTGTTTAATAATTTATAGTTTCTCTCCTACTTTTGTCAGTGTAATTTATTTTGTCGCAAATGTATATATCAACCGTCATGAATTGCAATAAAACACATGTAACAGAAACTTGTTATATTTTTAAGATGAATTATATACAGCGTGTTCAATACAAATGGGAAATTATTTTATATAATAATTTTTGAAAAAACTTTTCGTACAGAAAAGTTCTTCATTGACCAAAACCAAAGATGCACTCATTAAATCTAAAAGAATCGTGCCATATACAGGATAAACCAGAAAACAATAATTTGACTCAACAGTAAAGTACCGTTATTTTTGATAATACAAGAAAATGTCACTTAGAAAAGTTGTTTAGAATGAAAAGTTATGCTTAAATATGAAATAACAGCTGATTATGTTAACTTTCTCGAAAAATTTTTATGTACCCTAAAATGGACTTATTTATCTGAATTTATAGAACTGACAAATGAAAAGTTGTTTATGTTTAGATGGAGATGCTAAATGCTAAATTTCTTTTTATAATCTTTTTACATTGTTTACCCTTCTTTCAAAAGTTTGTTCATACAATTGATTTAAAATTTTGTTAACATGGGTTTTTTCAATTTTAGTGATGTAATTTGCCTTATCGATGACTTTTTTTACATTCACGCTACTAGCGGTTCATATGTTTAAAAATGCAAATTAAAAAAAGTTATAAAATCCAAGATAGTTCTGTTATTTTGCAGAATAATGGGTTTGTGATAAACACATGGGCTAAATATTCAAAGTAATGCAATAAATTTGCCTGTTGATTGAAAATAAATGCAATTGGAGAGATTTTCTGGGAAAAAAAAAGAACAGATCAATGTAGAAAGAAAGTTACGTTTAATTAAGGCACAACAACAATATAAAAACATTATGCAATAAAATTTAACTAAAAATTCATAACTAAAATCACAATACAGGAAACAGTTTTTAAAATTCTAAACTATTGCCTCAACATATCCACTTTCTCTTTCCATGCAAGTTGCAGTTCTTGCCACAAATTTTTTTATCACTTTTTTAATAACATCTGCAGGTATACTTTCAATCACTTCCCTTTTCGTTCTTTCCAGACGGTCGATGTTATTGAAAGGGCTCTGGGAATACACTCTTTCCTTTACATAACCTGATCGGAAATAATCTAAGGGAGTTATGTCAGGAGATCTATGTAGGCGACCAAGGAAAGTTACTAAATAGTCCAAATTTATGGTTAAAAAGTTCTTGCAGGTACTCTCAAATCACCCTTGTGCTGTGGTATGGCGCTCCATCGTGTTGGAACCAGATACGCAGTCTTTCCTCTAACGGTAATTCGTCCAAAAAATGTGGCAATAAATCATTCAAGAATTCAAAATAACGTTGAGCATTCATATTACTGCGAAAAAAGAATGGTCCAAATATTCTGTTCTTGTAAATTCCGCACCAGACATTAGTTTCGAACATTCACTGATCACGGAGTTGTCTTGAAAAATTTGGATTTGTATCACTCCACCAACAGCAATTTTGGGAGCTTACTTTTCCATTAGAAGTAAATGTGGATTCACCCGTAAACAAAATATTTCTAGCCATGAACGGTCAATCTTCCAGCTCACCTTGAAACCACGAACAAAATTCACGGGCTTTAAAGTATGGGTAAATGTTAGTTTATACGGATGAAATTTATACAAACTCAAAATTCTTCCTATTGTGGTTTGGCTTATTTCGGCGAGAAGCCGAAATTTTTCGGACAGAGGTATTGGGATTTTCTACAACACATTGCATTTTCTACATTAGTGGTGCAATGCTGATGTGGTTTTTTAAAATTATTTAGAATACTTGCACATGCCTTGAATTTGCTAACCACGTTACGTGTTGTATTGAGGTGAATAATTTTATTAGGGTGTCTCGTATTGAAAATCTCTACTGCTTCTCTGTAACTCTTGTAGTTGTATCATACCATTAGTACAATCTCAATTTTCTCGTCAGTGGTTAGTTTGTCTATTTTGACATTTTAAATTAATTTTTTCATAGGTGACTTATGGTGAATTATGATTATTTCAGTTTCTCTGAATAGTATTATTAAACAATGTCCCTAATTAAGCTCTAGCTATGTCACCATTAAAACGTCGTTAAAAATTTTGGAATTCCAGGAAGTGACCTTATTTATGAAAATTAATTAATTGAATCTAAATGCAGTATTTTTAATGAAGAGGCAAATTTATTAGACTTCAATATTCAGTCCATATCTAAATATTTTGTTATATTTTCTTAATTTGTACTGTTAAATATTTCGAATTTTAGTGGTGTAAACGTTAGGGAAGACATGAATTACACCGATAAATGATAAAAAGTTCATGTTAACGAAATTTTAAATCAATCATTTTAACAAATTTCGGAATTTTTGAAAAAAGGTAAAAAATCTAAATTTAAAAAAAGGGGGCTGTTACTTCACATTTGTTCATAACTTTTCATCCTAAACAACTTCTTTAAGTGACATTTTGTGGTATTTTCAAAAATAAGAGTACTTTACTCTTGAGTCGAATTACTATTTTCTGACTTACCCTGTAGATGGTCCGATTCTTTTAGATTTTTATGAGTGCATTTTGGGTTTTGGTCAATGCAGAACTTTTCTGTGGGAAAAGTTTTTTCAACAGTTATCATATAAAACAATTTCCCATATGTATGGAACTTTATGGGACACACTGTATAAATTCGAATACCTACTAGCGCAGTATTAGTTGTTTCTTTCCCAAATTTAGAATTAGTCCTAATTCAAACATGATTTCTCAGTAATTATGTTACCTGTAATTATCCAAAAATCACTTACAGACCAAATTATCAAACTAATTATGAAAATATAAACTTTTACAACTTTAATTTTAATTAAAATAGTTATATTCGTTTTATCTGTTTCGATTGAAATCGTATATTTACATTAATATTTTTTATAATTTTTAAACGTAAATATAGCTATCGTGTCTAGTAAAATGTATGTACGTGTTAGTAATGTCAATAAATCATAAAATATGGACACGCAAGGAGTAAACTTGTTATAATAATAAACAGTTGGTTATAAGACCATAACGAACCTCTAATCGACTTTACCAACTCCACGTATGTTAATAATTATCAGAAAATTCTGTATATTACACTATTCATACTGTATAACATTTTCAATTCGAGTGTGTGGCTAAACAGTTGTTTTAAGAAAATAAATAGGTACTGAAAGTCGTCAACTTAATGACGTAGGTAGTGATTGTGCTGGGTTGCCAAACACATTTTTCATTCAATACAAAATTATTTAGGTTAAGTTTATTTTTTTAAAACCAATTTATTTATTTGGATTATAAATGTTGGTTTATTTCGCAGAAAGGAAAAACAACTATTTAGTTTATTGTTAGAAATACATTCCTAATTTATTATATGCACGGGGAAATGCGAAATTTTGAATGAAGTATTGGTCTTCCTGAGGAGTTGGTACTTAGGTGGGAGAGGCATCCTTTAGGGTCAAACTGTTTGTCATTTAGTAACTGTGGAGGAGTGGGTCGGTTTACATCATGCGTTTGCTATAAAATCCTTTTACAAGATTGGTAACAGTGCGACTGCTGTTTAACGGGAATTTCGACGTCATTTAGACTTGCCATCAATACATGGGTTAAGAATTTCAAGAAAACAGCATCAGCGCTAACAAACAAACCACCAACGTACTCAACGAACACCAGCAAGTATTGAAACAGTTGGGGTCTCAATTGTAAGGAGCCCACTACGATTGGAAAGGAATCTTGCATTCACATTGAAGCTAAACCAAACAATCGTTCACCGAATACTCTACAGTTATTTGAATTTGCACTCTTGCAGAATACAAATTGTACAGGAACTGAAACCACTAGGCTACGTGGCAAAACAGGTCTGTGAAATAGTGGTTGAAATGATTAATGACAAGATGCATCTTTTCTAGTCGGATGAGGCTCATTTCCATCGTAGAGCATATATAAATAAACAAAATCACTGGTATTGGGCACCTAGAAACTCGTCAATTGCATAGACGCCTGCTATAGAACCAAAAGGTTCCAATCTAATTTGCCCTTACCTATTTTAGGATGCGAGAGTGAATGCGGTGACAATAACGTCTGAATAAGTTGATATGCACAACAATGTTGTAGCAGAACAACTTCAGAGCTTTTCCAATCTTCATAATCTTTGGTTTTAGCAGTAGGAACCACGGTCCATACAGCCAGAGCATCAACGGCGGCCGTTCAACACCTTTTTGGTAAACATGTAATTTCACGGTTTGACGACATTCATTAGATAATTAACTTCACCTAAATTGAAAATAATGTGCGCTATATGTTGTGTGTCTACTAATTTTTTTGTTCGTTCTTCTTCTGTATGTTGATTTGCAATTTTCCATATTTCAGATATTACCACATATTTAAACAGGCATTTATTGATTTTCCATCCCTGGCAAAGGTGTTTGTTATAATAATTTTTATAATACTCCACATAAATTCTATGTGGTTAAAAAACAATGTTAAGTTGGAAATCGTAGAACTTTTTGGTAATACTGGAGTAGTTCTTATTTCATAGGGGCAACCTCGATATTTCGTTCCATTGATATGATGTTTAATATCAAAAAAATGTTACATATTAATACATTTTTATGACGAGGATTAACATTTTGTAAAATAAATACAGTTTTTTAGGTGGTCTTAAAGTACTTAGTGCACATATACTGTATTTATTGCATTTAATTGGTATCTTAACTTGTGACTTTAAGTAAGCATGTATAACTGTTTAAAAAAAAAGTTGAATTCTACTCTAAATTGCAATGTTCGTTTTGTAAAGTTAAGAAAGGTAATGATATAACATTGGAAGTACCATTTCTCGATGGTGCATAAGTTCACATGATACACTTCTACTATTTTGGATTAATGTTAGTGAACTAATTACTGTTTGTACAATTTGTGAAGTGTGTTTTAAAATATATTGTTTAGTTTAAGGCATCTTATGTTATGTTATTAAATAGTTATTTTGAGAGTGATTTGAATTAGTATATTTTACATCAATCATTAATTACCCTACATAGTAGAAACTTAAAACAGATATTGTACAAGATGATTTAGATTATAAGACTTAGTTATTTTGAATACGGTACATTATACAGGGTGCTCGAATTTGGAGTCTCATCATGGGTATCTGTCATCGTAAGAGATACGAGGGTGATTGAATTGGGGAGAAGTTATTAATTTGAGTGCTTTTCAAGTATACAAATTCTAGTTTGAATCTATGGTATTCCTGAAAACTTGAAAACAGCCACAACTTTTTTAACTGTAAATATTTTTCAATTCTTTAAACACATTTTTATAGCAACCTTTTATTATACATTAAATGTTGGTGTGGGTATTTTGCTTAATCGATTCGTTTTTGATTTATCATTAACACTTTTTTTTTCTTATGGATGTATTTTGAAATTTCGTATTATGTGTATAGCATTTTTCAACAAAATTTATTTCAAAAAATAATAAAGTAATACAACATCATAAATGGAAATGAAACAATAAGAAATAATAATTCCAAAGTAACGTAACATACCATAATCTTCACGCCATTCCCTTGCGGAGTAGGCAAAACAATCCCTGCCTCTTATTTATTTTTCATTCACAATCTTTCTCCATGCTTTCCTATCTCTGCATACCTCCCTAGCTTCCGCAAGATTCATACATTGTCTCTGACATGTGCTTTTATTTTTAAAACTCCTTATCTTTCTTTTATCATACATGCTATTACATCCAGCCAAGTTTTACACGGCCTACCAGGCCCGGTCTTACCTATAACCTCACCCACATATATTTGCTTCGTTAATCTTCATTCTATCAATGTGACCAAACCAATGTAATGTACTACTACCATCATCGTCTTTCCCTCGCTACACTTCGTCATTATAAACTCATTTTTTATCTTATCCCTTCTTGTTTTACATGTTTGCCTAACACATTTATCCATGTATACATTGAACAACCACGGTGATATCACACAGCCCTGTGGCACTCCTTGCTCATTATTAAGTATTCACTCACTCCTCCTCTCACCCTAACATATGCCCGGCTACCATTGTATACTGCACTTATTCCGTTTATTAGACCTTTATTTACGCCATAGTCATTTAATATTTCCCACAGCTTCTCCCTATTCACTCTGTCGTATGCTTTCTCCAGATCTACAAACGCACAGTATAGCTTCCTTTTTACATTTAAACACTTATCGATCACCTGCTGGAGCTCAACCATCTGATCAAGATATTCTCTCCCTGGCATGAAGCCACCCTGCATATCCCAAATTTTAGTTTGTGTAGTTTCTCGTATTCTATCTATCAGTATTCTTCCAAATACCTTACCAGGTACATTGAACAAACTTATATTCCTCTTGTTCCCCTTACCCTTACACAGTGGTACAATGCTCACGCTCTTCCAATCCCTCGATACTTTTCCGCATTTAAGGCATACATTAAGTAATTCACACAATCTTCGTATAAGATTTGCACCTCCATACTATAGCATTTCACCAGTGATTTCATCTACGCCTGCTCTTTCACCGTTTTTCAACCTTCCTAACTTCTCTACCTCATTTATCCCAATATCCTTCTTAGTTTTATTTACCATTCACATCCTCCTTGCTTAACCTTTCAGTCTTAACCTTTTCACTACTGTACAGCTTTCCGAAATATTTTTGCCAGTATTTCCTCACTTCACAATCACCCTATTTCGTTGTTCGTATTAAACACTACTGCAGCGTTCTGTTTTGGGCCACGTTGTGTATTTTTGGCCCATTTCCAGAAGAGTTTTTGTTTCCCTCAAAATCAATCTGCATTTTCTCTCCTTCCACGGTCATCACTTCCTCTTTACTTATTCTCACTGTCTCCTTCGCTTCTTTGTTCCTTAATCTGTACACCTCATACAATCGCTTTATCACAGTCTCATTTTTTGCTGCAATCATTACCATGTACGCATTTTTTCTTACATACTGCCTGTTTTACCGATTCATTACACCAAGCACATTTTTTCTGTCTACTTACAGTCGCTCTTCCACATATCCGCAAGGCACAATTGACCACACAGTTTTTCAAGCTTATGCATGCACTCTCAATGTCAGTGTCTTTTATTTGTTCGTTCCACACTGTTTCATTCACGTTCAACTCTTTAGTCACAGCATCTGCGTATTTAATTCTCCCACCATTATCTACTAGACTGCCATAATTCACTGGACGTTCACACTACGCTTGATTTCCTTCTCTAGACCCACTTTTGCCCTACACTTTCTCGATTCAACCAAAAAGTGGTCTGATCCACACGCTGATCCGCGCATTACTTTTGTGTCGTTCATCACACACTATCAAGTCAATCATACCTTTAGATTCACCTCTTTGCCATGTACACATAAGCACATTTTTATGTTTAAACCACGTATTAGATACAAACAGGCTTCTCTCCACACAGATGTTGACCCAATACCATCACTCTTTCGTTTGGCTTACATAGGTTCAATACGTTCTCTACATGATTCCAGAAGTTCTCACACTCTTGGTGTCTTTCTCCATTCACCGGTGCATATCATGCAATAAGAAAAATCCTTCGAAACTCCACTTTCATTTTAACCCACATTACCAGAGGAGTACTGTTTAACACATCTTTTCGCTCTTTCACTTACTATCACCCCAACTCCTTTTGCGCCATGCACTTTAGTCTCAACTCGTGACCATAGTGCTAGGGTGCCATTCTCCATCTCCACGGCATACTTTACTTTGCGCTTAGTCTCCGATACACACAGAATATCAAGCTGTTTCGACATTAACTGGCCCTTGTAGCCAGGTCGATCCGAGGCAATTGAATTGTTCTCTTGAGTAATACCATAGCGGGCAGACCGGTTACTAGCCAAACCGTACCCCAGACGATGTATCATTTCCTACTAACCGTATTGTCCTACTACCGGACAGTTATTTGTCTACTGTCCCAATACGTAAAGAAGTAAGAACTAGAAATATAGACAGAGGCAAGAAAGATATAAATAATAGAGTGTATACTTACTGCATGAATATATAAATATAAAAATAAAATGAAAATCTTTTAGTTTGCAGCAATGAGTAGTATATCTACTAGACAAATTGCTGCACAATTAAATTTATTCCACCAATTATCTTGGAAAAAGATAAATATCAACAATTTAAAATAAATGCTACCGAAGTACTTCATCCGGGGATAACAATGGGCGAGAAACGTTTGTAGATTTCAACAAAGAAGAAGATTTGTAGAAGGTTTGTATTTGATCGGATACACACAAATTAGTTAATTGTGAAATAATGAACATATCTGGGCAACAGAAATCCTTAAGAGGATATCAAGCACGTCAACTGCTGACGCCTATATGCAATTTTTTAAATCCTTTGTTACTGATTTTCTTGGTAAGAGCGTTAGTCTTCAACTTTAAATAACTTGTGGCTTTGCTACACAATACCTGATGGGTGGGCGATTGTTTATCTGAAGTGTTTGCAGGAAGTTAGTAAAATAGGGTGACCAACAAGATCTCCAGATTTATCGCCATTTTATTGTTTTTGTTTTGTTGAAAATATAAATTAGTAACATAATAAAACGAACATTCATGTGTTTACGAGAGTAAAATATATTTGGAATTTTATTTTGTATAGGTTAAGGTCGAAGTAAGCGGACAGTTCCTACTGTTATATAACTGCTATAAATCCCCTTTCTACAACAATACACAAACATAACCATTGTCACAAGAATTTGTATTATTAGCTGTAATGATAAAATAAATAACTAGACAAAAAAAAAATTAAATTAAGTAAACAAACCAATTCGGAAATTTAAATTAAAAATAATTAAATCGTTTGGTGGCAAATAAATAACAGCAAGTCCGGCAAGCAGCATGAGAACCAAGGATCGCGTAGGGAACAATCTAGTTGAAACATAATGTGATTAAAAGTTATGTAAGTAAGCTTATATTCTTTATAGTGTGCAAATTTAAATAGATTTGAGAACGTATACAGTTCGTTTTAATAAGAAAATTAGTATACTGTTACGTTTTAAATTACCACATAAACACCCATTCAAAATATAAATTATAATTTTAAGAGTTAGTAGCATCATCTTATGGAGAAACAAATCATTAACAAAAATCAGATTTCTACTTCAATGAACTATACAGGTTTCTGTAATTAAATAAAGGAATCTGCATCTTTTAACATTCTTTCCACCACTTCACAAATTTAAACATTATCTACTGATAATGAAAAATTTTGAATAGTTTTGGTGACCTTTTTTCTTTATCTTCTTCCTTCGTCGGCCATCTTGAGATTTTCGATAAAAATTTTGTTAACAAGGTGTATTGGGCAATTAACCAGTGAACCGCTACCTTTTTATATAAGGGATCAAGTCCATACACTCATAACACGATTTGGAAGATTACCGTTCAATAATTTGATTTAATTTCAATTCGTGCACTCCTTAGGAGGATAAAAAAAAAGAAAGTTAACAATATCCTACATCAGCTTCTATCTCTGAAACCCTTCGAAGAAGGTAAATTTTGTTATGTTATCTGATTTGTTTACTGACCGTTTCTCCTACAGGGTTTCTTTTCCTTATCGAGTTTTATTATTAATCGCAAATTGCAATCACAAACGCAATATCGAGTTACAATTTCGGGTGCGAGCTGGTTATTCCAGAATTGTACGAGCACTCGTTATTGAGGGCCATTCAGAGACTTGGAAGACCGGTAGAAGTGTTACCAAACGCAACAGTTGTGCAGGTTAGTGTCGTAATCAGGAAGTACAATCAGTGCCTTTATTGTGTGTAAGGTCTATTGTCGTGTACATGCTGCAATAAGGAATACATGTTTACCGATGAATAGTTGATTCATACTTACATTATCGTCTGAGTACTGCTTTCATTCAATGCAAGCATTATTATTGGCCGTTTCAATATTTATGAAATTACAAAATTAGAATCCTTTCGTCAAGAATTATAAGTGTGGAAACTGTTTCTGTCATACCTACATCAAGCTGTGCAACTCAAATTTCACTCAGTTTTAGTAAAGCAAACAAAAAAAAACACCCAGTGATAAAGCAAAATTTGTAAGGTTAGAAACGCATGCATAATAAATAATAAAATTAAAATTCATCCTAGCTAAATTAAGATTTCATGCAGTTTAATGAACAAAACAAAGCAGTGTAAACCCAATCAACCAGCACCGTTTTATTATTTTTATTGTAGTCATAGTAATAATTGTTGTATAAAACAAAATAAAAGGTTAGCAATGTTGTCTGCAATATAAGATCTAAAAGCAGTGTTGCCGGATTGTAAAGTTTAATCATTAATTAAAGATCTCGCAAGTTATTTTGCAGAATCGATTATAATAACGTAAATAAAGCGAGAAGTTGCAGATAGCATGCATTTTAGTTACAGAAGTCGAGTTGTACGTACAAGGCGGCTGATAAGATATATATATATATATATGTATAAATACAACTAATTTATCTTTGTGTATTTTTGTAAAGAATTTTGTATCATTTGTAATTGGACTTTAGCGTGAATTGTCCCATCGTTGTAAAAATTAAATTGGTTTTGGGATTACCGGATCTTGGTGTTTGTGTTTATAAATAGATTTAATTGATTCATGGTGTTAAATGATTGTTTAATTATCGTTTTAAGCATGTAAGTTCATATACGAGTGCAATCAGTTGCCGATTGACGACAGGTAAGAACGGCTATTGGGATCGTGAGCTTCGACCTTCAGCCCTTGCTGGCTCAAGGGTGGGCGAGTATAATAGTGAGTCAGTGGCGCCCGATTTTAACATCCTAAAATTTTCCTTATCGAAAAGGACCGCACGCCCTCTCCGACTGCGATCTAGGAGCTAGCGGACAATTCATATCGCCCCATTCTTAGCATTGTTAAGCCTGCCTGTCTGTGGTTTGTCTCTTGTATAAGGCAATATTGTACCGTCTTTAAATTAGTGTTAATGCTTAGAGGATTAGAAAAAACATAAGTAATAATTTGACGCCCGACGTGGGGCCATCGAGTTTTCTCGATTTTCTTTTGGTTTTCTCGTCTGTTTTGATTATCGTCCCTTAATCTCGTTGTGATTAGTTGTCCCTTTTTCTTTTTTTTGCAAGATGTCTTTCAGAATAGATGTTGATCGTTTGACGAAGGATGAGTTGGAACATGAATTGAATGTTAGAGGTATATCCGAAACGGGTAATGTTGATAAATTGCGTAAGTGTTTGCGAGGTGTCTTCACTTTAGAAAAATCTGGCCAAACATTTACTTTTGAGTCTCTAGATTCCCAAGTAGAATTAGCTACGTGCGAGAAAAAGATTGCCGAAATCAAAGTGTCAGTTGAAGGAGAACTTAATCCCGCTAATACTAAAAAGATTGAAACTAAATTTGCTTATGTCTATTCTCGATTGGATAAAATTCCTAGCGATGTTGAGGCAACTAAAATTATGAAGTCTCAATTAATATCTGGTTTATTGCAACTTTTATCCGATTTAACGAGTACGGTTTCTTCTGATCTACCATTAAGAGCGTTATCTCCACCACCTCTACCTGTGTTTTCTCTCAGCTAACTCCTAACTCTGCTCAAGTTCCTAGCGCTGATATTTCTCGTCCTACTGAGTACTGTTTGTAAGTCGGTGCCTGCGTACAAATGGAAACTGAAATTTTCAGTGTGTGTGAAAGATGGTTTAAGTATTAATGCTTTTCTCGAACGTGTGGAAGATTTATGCAAGTCGAGAAGTATTACTAAAACTCAATTGTTTGATTCAGCTATTGATTTATTTGAGAGCGAAGCTTTGTTGTGGTACAAGATGATACGTACCCAAGTATCTGATTAGGATAGTTTGGTATATCGCATGAAAGAAAAATATCTGCCTTCTTGTATGAGTGATTTTTAGTGGAAACAAATTCTAAAACGAACGTAAGCTCCGGATGAATCTATAGGTATTTATGTCGCGACGATGAACACCTTGTTCGATCGCATGCCTGTTCCAGTTTCTGATGAGTTACGCCTTAAAGTTCTAAAATCTCGTATCTTACCCTTTTATCAAGAACGCTTAAGCTTAATGGATATCGATACCTCTTTCGATTTGATAGATTTATGTCGTAAGTTGGAAGCCACTAAGGTTTCGGTGGGTGCCTATAAACCTCCACTCAGGGGAGATCTATCCTTGGAACCTGATTTAGCTTATCAGTCCGGGAAAAAGTTCACTCGTTTGTCTGCCGTTGTGTGTTCTCCCTCTGTTGATGTCGAACCTTCTACGTCGCGTGCCATATCTTCTTCTGTAGCATCTGTTGGTAATACATGTTGGAATTGTCATAAAGTAGGGCATTTGTATTCTCAATGTCCTGAGCCTCGTCAAGTTATGTGTTATCGGTGTGGTAAAGCGGGATTCACCGTACGAACTTGCCCAAAGTGTTCTTGGTCGGGAAACGGTCGACGGGCCAACCGTTAAGTCGAGCTGTTGCCCCTGTTTCGTCACAAATCTCGACTATCGAAATTAATGGTTCTACCGCATCCGATGAGAAACTCCGACGAAATCGAATTTTAATTGATTTCATTTTAGTTAATGCTGAGGGCGATCAGCGTCCGTATCTTTGTGTTGACGTCTTAGGTTGTAGTATTTACGGACTTCTAGATTCCGGTGCTTCACGAACTGTAGTTGGGCCCCAAGGTTGGAATTTTTTGAAAAATTTAGGTCTCGAGTTAGACTACAGCGATATGCCTATAATTACTGTGGCTAACGGTCAAAGTTGCAAATCCTTAGGTATCGTTAACGTACCCTTTACTTTAGAGGGGCGTTGTATTTTACTAAAGGTTGTGGTTATACCGGAGTTATCCGTTCCTTTAATTTTAGGGTTAGACTTTTGGAGATCTATGGGTGTTGTACCGAATTTAAAACATGATTCTTGGAATTTTACCAAATCTGTTACTGTTTCTTGTGTTGGCGCTATTGAAAGCCAATCTGACCTCATGGATGGTCAGGATCGATTATTAAAGACTCTCTTAGATTCGAAATTTGTCCTAATGGGTGATAAGTTAGGTTTCGCTTCAGTTGTTGAACATGACATTATTTCGGATTCTGAACCGATAAAACAACGCTACTATCCCGTCTCTCCGGCAAAACAAACTATTATCGACGCCGAATTGCAAAAAATGTTAGACCAAGGCGTTATTGAACCATCTACCTCATCGTGGAGTAGTCCAATTTTGCTAGTACCAAAACGTGACGGTACTTATCGCTTTTGTGTTGACTATCGCAAATTAAATCAGGTCACGAAGAAAGACGCGTATCCGATTCCTTATATATCAGCAATTCTAGATCGTTTACGCGATGCTAAGTATTTAAGTTCCTTTGACATCCGTTCTGCCTATTGGCAGGTTGGCGTAAACAGTCTGCTCGAATACACCGCTTTTACCATCCCCGGCCGCGGACTTTATCAGTTCAAGCGCTTACCTTTCGGTTTAACGAATGCTCCCGCTACCTTTCAGCGTTTAATAGACAAAGTATTAGGCGCAGATCTGGAACCATATGTTCATGTTTATTTGGACGATATTATTGTGTGCACTCCGGATTTCGAAACACATCTTCGAGTCCTCGGTTTCGTTTTAGACCGTTTAATTGCCGCTGGTTTAACTGTGAGTCGTGATAAATGTCACTTTGCCGTGCGGAGTTGAAGTACCTTGGTTATGTTGTGGATAAGAATGGACTTAGGGTTGATCCTGATAAGGTGCAGGCCATTCTCAACGTTAGGGTGCCGAAGAATGCAGTTGAAGTGAGACGCTTTATTGGTATGGCTAGTTGGTATCGCCGTTTTTGTAAAGATTTTCGTCAGTAATTTCTCCTCTTACCGAACTCACTAAGAAAAATAAATCTTGGTGCTGGACGAATGCCTGTGAGGAATCCTTCCAAACCATCAAGGAGATGTTGGTTACCGCTCCTATTCTAACTTGTCCCGATTTTACGCGACCCTTTGTCCTCCAGACAGATGCCTCTGCGTACGGAATTGGTGCCGTACTTACCCAACAGTTTGACGACGGCGAAAAAGTGATCTGTTATCTTTCTCGATCTTTGACCAAAACCGAACGTAAATTTACTACGACGGAGCGTGAATGTTTAGCTGTATTGTTTTCCGTGGAGAAACTTAGACACTATCTTGAGGGCGTACATTTCACGATTGTTACCGATCACCATTCATTGCTGTGGCTTGATAATTTAAAAGATCCTACTGGACGTTTAGGCCGTTGGGCTTTACGTTTACAACCATTCGATTACGAAATTTTACACAGGAAGGGCAAAGAGCATGTCGTGCCTGATTTTCTGTCTCGTTCCGTACCGGAAATCTCGCCAATCTCGATTATCGATAATGCAAATCCGATCGTTGGTATTCAAAAATGTGTCGTTTAGTTAAAGCAAATCCTTGAGATATCCTCAGTGGCGTGTTGAGGACAACTCGTTGTTTAAGTATGTTAAGTGTAAATATCCCGAACTTCGTGAAATCCAAGATGTATGGAAATTAGTTGTTCCAAAACGCGAACGTAACAATATCTTGCGCCAGTGTCATGACTCTACTGCTGCTTGCCACCCTGGCGTGTTCAAAACTTATGAACGTCTTAAAGCTAAATATTATTGGCCAAAAATGAGGGCCGATGTAACTCGTCACGTAGGCCATTGTACTATTTGCTTGCAAACGAAAGTTCCTAGTCAAAGACCACAAGGTCTCATGGGAAAACGTCCGGATATAACGAAACCATGGCGTATGATTTGCGTTGATCTATGTGGACCGTTACCTCGTTCATCTCAGGGTTATACCTATATTCTAGTAATTTCCGATTATTTTAGTAAGTACGTTTTATTCTTCCCGCTTCGAGCAGCTACCGCTACGTCTATTGTACGTTTAATAGAAGACCAGGTAATTTTAGTCTATGGTTGTCCTGAATTTATAGATTGCGATAATGGAACGCAGTTCAAGTCTCGTGAGTTTACTTCGTTGTGTAGTAATTATAAAATAAAAATTTTGTACAATGCTGTGTATCATCCCCAGAATAATCCAGTCGAAAGGGTTAATCGTGTAATAAAGACCATGTTGTCCGCTTACGTTACGGAAAACCACCGCAAATGGGACCGCCTTTTGCCTAAGGTTGCTTGTGCAATTCGCACGTCGACCCATGAAACTATCAGTAACGCCTTTCTTTGCTAATTTTGGTAGAGAGCATATCTTTCTGGAGACGAATATAAGCCACATAATATCGAACCACCCAATTCCGTTGAGACCAATAAACTCCCTATACCTACCGTCCAAAACTTTGACAAGCTTTTTAGCGATATCCGTAAACGACTTGCCGCCGCTCATGCTAGAGCGAAACATCGTTATGATCTTCGTCGACGTCCCGTCGAATATACTGTAGGGCAGCACGTTTATCACCGTAATTTTGCGCTATCGGATGCCACAAAACATTTTACGGCTAAATTAGCACCCAAATTTATTGGCCCATTTGTAATTTCACGTAAACTATCAACTTTGGCATATGAACTTACCGACGGAAATGGGAATCCTAAAGGTATCTGGCATGTTAAGGATCTAAAGCTACATCCTCCTGACGACATGTGAGCTTTCTATTGATGTACCGTTACGTTAGTGCTTTGATTACCGGATCTCGCTTACGGCTTACGAAATATTTCAAATATTGTTTACTAATTTCTCCGTTACAGTATCGTCCATTAGTTTTAAGTTTGAATATTTTCCAATACTATCGACGTTCCATAGTTTTAGCTTAGTTGTAAGAACACAACTGGTGGAGTTGGATTAATAGGAAGTTGATAGAATTGTTCAGCTCTCTTTATGCGATTATAGGTCGTACCGTATCGACATTGTTTTGAGTCTGAGTGTAGACCAGTATCTTATCGTGAGGGTTGATCTCGTTTATGACGGATTAATTGAGAATAGCCGTCTTGCTTAATTTTTTTGTAATAGTAGAACCTCTGTATTGTTAGGTTGGATGGTTGGGTGTGTTGCAGCACTTTTGCTCTAGTACGGCTTCACTATACTAGAACACGAACAACTTCACCTTGTTCCCTTTGCGTTATGTTTTACGTTTTGCCTTCCCATAGGACGCTCTTTTAGGGTTCTATAAGTTTTACTGCTCGTCTCTTGTGCTGTGTTACTTTGTTTCGTCCCTTGCGCATTTTAGTCGCTACCTTTCGTTTCTCTTCATATGGGAAACAATGTTAAGGGTTTGTGTCCTGGGGGTAGCCCCGAATTTCCCGTCACTCCTTCCCTTTTCTTTCCTTTTGCATCACTAGTTTCATTCCGTTTTGCCGCTTGACAACGTGTGAAGAATTCGTGTAAATTTACGGAAATTTTCACTTCTCCAACTGAGGGAGAGTTGTTACGTTTTAAATTACCACATAAACACCCATTCAAAATATAAATTATAATTTTAAGAGTTAGTAGCATCATCTTATGGAGAAACAAATCATTAACAAAATCAGATTTCTACTTCAATGAACTATACAGGTTTCTGTAATTAAATAAAGGAATCTGCATCTTTTAACATTCTTTCCACCACTTCACAAATTTAAACATTATCTACTGATAATGAAAAATTTTGAATAGTTTTGGTGACCTTTTTCTTTATCTTCTTCCTTCGTCGGCCATCTTGAGATTTTCGATAAAAATTTTTGTTAACAAGGTGTATTGGGCAATTAACCAGTGAACCGCTACCTTTTTATATAAGGGATCAAGTCCATACACTCATAACACGATTTGGAAGATTACCGTTCAATAATATGATTTAATTTCAATTCGTGCACTCCTTAGGAGGATAAAAAAAAAGAAAGTTAACAATATCCTACATCAGCTTCTATCTCTGAAACCCTTCGAAGAAGGTAAATTTTGTTATGTTATCTGATTTGTTTACTGACCGTTTCTCCTACAGGGTTTCTTTTCCTTATCGAGTTTTATTATTAATCGCAAATTGCAATCACAAACGCAATATCGAGTTACAATTTCGGGTGCGAGCTGGTTATTCCAGAATTGTACGAGCACTCGTTATTGAGGGTCATTCAGAGACTTGGAAGACCGGTAGAAGTGTTACCAAACGCAACAGTTGTGCAGGTTAGTGTCGTAATCAGGGAAGTACAATCAGTGCCTTTATTGTGTGTAAGGTCTATTGTCGTGTACATGCTGCAATAAGGAATACATGTTTACCGATGAATAGTTGATTCATACTTACATTATCGTCTGAGTACTGCTTTCATTCAATGCAAGCATTATTATTGGCCGTTTCAATATTTATGAAATTACAAAATTAGAATCCTTTCGTCAAGAATTATAAGTGTGGAAACTGTTTCTGTCATACCTACATCAAGCTGTGCAACTCAAATTTCACTCAGTTTTAGTAAAGTAAACAAAAAAAACACCCAGTGATAAAGCAAAATTTGTAAGGTTAGAAACGCATGCATAATAAATAATAAAATTAAAATTCATCCTAGCTAAATTAAGATTTCATGCAGTTTAATGAACAAAACAAAGCAGTGTAAACCCAATAAACCAGCACCGTTTTATTATTTTTATTGTAGTCATAGTAATAATTGTTGTATAAAACAAAATAAAAGGTTAGCAATGTTGTCTGCAATATAAGATCTAAAAGCAGTGTTGCCGGATTGTAAAGTTTAATCATTAATTAAAGATCTCGCAAGTTATTTTGCAGAATCGATTATAATAACGTAAATAAAGCGAGAAGTTGCAGATAGCATCCATTTTAGTTACAGAAGTCGAGTTGTACGTACAAGGCGGCTGATAAGATATATATATGTATAACTACAACTAATTTATCTTTGTGTATTTTTGTAAAGAATTTTGTATCATTTGTAATTGGACTTTAGCGTGAATTGTCCCATCGTTGTAAAAATTAAATTGGTTTTGGGATTACCGGATCTTGGTGTTTGTGTTTATAAATAGATTTAATTGATTCATGGTGTTAAATGATTGTTTAATTATCGTTTTAAGCATGTAAGTTCATATACGAGTGCAATCAGTTGCCGATTGACGACAGGTAAGAACGGCTATTGGGATCGTGAGCTTCGACCTTCAGCCCTTGCTGGCTCAAGGGTGGGCGAGTATAATAGTGAGTCAGTGGCGCCCCGATTTTAACATCCTAAAATTTTCCTTATCGAAAAGGACCGCACGCCCTCTCCGACTGCGATCTAGGAGCTAGCGGACAATTCATATCGCCCCATTCTTAGCATTGTTAAGCCTGCCTGTCTGTGGTTTGTCTCTTGTATAAGGCAATATTGTACCGTCTTTAAATTAGTGTTAATGCTTAGAGGATTAGAAAAAAAAACATAAGTAATAAATTCGGAAATTTAAATTAAAAATAATTAAATCGTTTGGTGGCAAATAAATAACAGCAAGTCCGGCAAGCAGCATGAGAACCAAGGATCGCGTAGGGAACAATCTAGTTGAAACATAATGTGATTAAAAGTTATGTAAGTAAGCTTATATTCTTTATAGTGTGCAAATTTAAATAGATTTGAGAACGTATACAGTTCGTTTTAATAAGAAAATTAGTATACTACAGGGAAAATATGGCTTTGATATAACAAAACAGGCTTTGTGGGGTTTGCACAAGGTTGTTTTATTCATAAAAATAATGAGCTATACCAGTAGCATGTGAGGTAGGTCAGAACGATTGATATTTGTGGGTACGATTAGCTCCGGAGAACATATTTCAGTAATTTTACAATTTAATCAATTTATCTAAGCAGTTTAAAGACTTTACAGATATTAATCACATGAAGTAGGTTAATTCTAATATGTAGAACATGTATAGATATAGGTACAATGCAGGAACTATATAAACTTTAAGAAAACGTTATGATACAAACACTGTATATCAATATTTCACAGACAAAGTGTATAAAAAGTGCAGGCGAAGTGGTAGTGAGTTAGAAACATTGATAAGAACATAAACAACATTTCTACAATGTGATATTTAATATAAAATTACATTTTGTGTACAAAAGTTACATAAGTGTGTTAACAATATGGATTTCTGATATAACAAAGTTATAGACTATGGAGTAAAAGTAAACAGTATTTATGTTAAAGACAATTATAAGAACATGATAAATTAACATTTCAAGTGATTTAGAGGTTTTAAACGCAAGTTATAAGTAAAAATTATATTAAGTTAGGTTAAGTACTATATTTAAGAATTTTGCAAATTTATAGTTTTTTAGGATAAGTTAAGTTTAGAATAAATTATAAAAGCACATAATAGTAGGTTTCCCTCATTTTCATAAAGAAATTTACTATATACATTAAAAATTATTATTAATTTTATTAAATACATAAATAAAAAGTTTACCTCAGATTTGAACTACGACCTGCTTGCTAGTACGCGCTAAAAGATCAGGTTCAAGCCCCAATCGATGTAAATGTTGTCTTTATGTATGTAGAACTGATGTTTAGAATTTACATCAGTTCTACATACATAAAGACAAAATTTATATCGATTGGGGCTTGAACCTTGATGGCGCAGTTGGTTAGCGCGGTACTCTAGCAAAGTACAGGTCGTAGGTTCAAATCCTACTCGAGGTAAACTTTTTATTTATGTATTTAATAAAATTAATAATAACTTTTAATTAGATATTTACCGTTGAACTTATTCGTTCATAACAAAAACTTATAATAATTACAATATACATGTAATATGAACATAAAATTAGAAAAGTTGGGTTAACTACCTAAAATTTAAATATGAAAATGGCATTTCTGTTAAAATTAAGTTAAATGGTTTGAAATAAATGTATTGTGATATATTTTTTCATGTAGATTCCGAATATGTAATTAGTTTAGGTGTAAAATATAGAATTTCTTAGATATAAGTAAATTTAGATTTTAAATTGTCAAAATGCAAAGCTTCGAAGCGAAATAGGGCTTGTGAGGTGTCTTTTTATGCATAAAGTTGCCCTGATTCCAAATCTGTATTCAAAAAGTAAATCCGACTTGTTTTAAAAAAGTTATAGCATAATTTTTATTTTAGTTAAGTTAACAACGTTGTTTAGACCAATCAGATGCTTGGATCTTTTGTGTGTAATGTAGAAAAAAAGTTGAAAATTTGGTATCCACGAGAAATGTATAAAAGGAATCGCTCCTGATTCCTTACTCTCTTGCAATTTTTGAACTCTCTTGCATTTGAAATTTGTTATGACTAAGAAGTCAAAGTGTTAATAGTGTTGGTGTTAACATGTAAGTTACAAGTTTCGTATACATTATCGGTTTTGAAACGCGATCAACGTAGAGTGGAGATCTCAGAAACAATTGTTTTAACCTATAACAAAAATTAAAAATTAGGTTACCGATTATAAGTGTCGATAATATTATAATTGTTTCAATTTGAATTCGTGTTCAAACATCGGATGATGTGTGTTTTTTATGCTAATAAAATCATACAATTATTTTGGATTTGATGTTTATTTTTCTTGAAAGTGATGCAGAGTATGAAATAAACTAAGTCCCATAACGGCATCTAAAATAAAAGTGCAATTAATTAAAATTCATATGAAAATAAAATATAAATTTAAATCCGAAAAATTTTGTAAATATTTAAACCAACATTTAAACATACAATTTAAAATAAAGTGCTTATCTAAAAATATATAAGCAATATTACGTTACATCATATTCACCACGAGGAAGAGTCGTTCAGCAGTAAATTGGATTTGGTTGAATTATGGAAAATTAAGCAGCACCATTGTGAACATCAAAACAGTATCATCGTCTACACATGAGAAGAAGTCCACATCCAATATTGTTATATGGAACAAGCTTAATGAAAACATTCTTTGGAAAGTGCAGCAACACATGTGAATGAAATTTTTCTATCATAACCCATTAGTGCATTGATTATTCTTTTGATTTCCTGTATTTACGTTTTTGTTGATTATGTATAAATGTTTGTCCGACAACATGTTATAGATATCTGTAAGGTAAATGAACCGGTGTAATTATCAATATTATAATTTTATTTTAAACAAAAAAAAAACATAATCGTACTCACACATTTTAGATCATTTATTGAAATTTTTGACAGGGTGCATTTAATTAAGTCAGTTAGGACGCATACGTTATTGTGCAGGTTCAACTAAAGTCTGTTTCACACACAAACCATTATTATAAATTACAATTTATTTGACGTAAACATTTCCATGTGTGAAATAAAATTTTCTATGATTTCCCGTTTACTATATAATACATTTTATAATAATTTAAATAATTTAAAAGGTTAAAAGTTATTATTGATTTTATTTGCCAACAATAAGCTTAAAAGCAATTGAACTCTATCCCCGAAGAGATGATTTGACGTTAGTCCGGAGTATAATTTATTTTTATATTCATACTCAAGTAACAACAATTTTATTTAATTATTTAAGCCATTTCAACATATATATATATATATATATATATATATATATATATATATATATATATATATATATATATATATGTATATACACAAAAATATTCGGCGAGTTGGGTGCGGCGATTTCATAACTGTCAATGAACCCCGGGTCCACCATTATGCTCCCGAAACCAAAAAAGTTTAACTAAGCTGCCTTACTTCCTCTAAAAGTGGTAGTGATTTGTTGCAATGCTCTTTTTTAAAAAAAAATGAGTAATTTTGTAAAAATTGAACCAATAATGTATGGTATCTACCTAGTATTAATTAGAAAATATCGTTTACTAAAGATTAAAACGATTTCTAAGCTTACTGCGATTTAAAAATGTTCTTAGGAGGTATTTTCAAAATAACTCAATATAAATTCGTCACAATGTATGCATGTGCTGTATCGTTGAAATCAGAACAAAAATAGTATAAAAATTCAAAATGGCGCCCATAAAAAATAAAAAGTTGTAAATGACAAAACAAAAACGAATCGATGAATCGAAATACCCACAGCATTACTTAATATACAATAAGAAATTGTTATAAAAATGCTTCTCATAGTAGCAATAAAAGTACTTTCAGTACCGCAGAAAGGAATTAAGGCTAATTTACACAAGTTCAAAAAAACGCACTAAATTTACGTTGGAAATTAGAATTTTCAACGATGTGACAAGCGTTTGTAGAAGCAACAGTATATTTTATACGAATTAGAATAAGAAGTGATTTTGTTTGGCGGACAAAGCGCAAAAAGTCGCAATTCTAAGCATATGTAGTGAAATTTGGCATTTTGTACCTTGATAAACGCACTTGCAGTCATACATCTCAACTACTATTCTGTTTTTAGTGACAATGTACTTTTACTGCAGTTCGAGCGTAATTTAATTGTGACTTACGACTTGTTATTAGGACTTATGTCCTATAATTAAGTCATATTTCTTATTATTACGACTATAGATGTAATAAATGTAATTTGTAATTAGAACGTATTCCTGAAATATAAGTTATATTTCAATCACGTAAGTACATACTACAATTAGTGGCAGTAAATTAAGGCTATTTTACACAATTCAAAAAAATCTACAAAAACATTAAACTTACGTTGGAAAATCAGAATTTTAACAATGAGGCAAACATTTGGAGAAAAAATAATATGTTTTATACGGAATAGAAGTGATTTTTGTGGCTCATTCATGGTCACCTGATGCTCAACAGATTCGCCGCAGAAAGTAACGCTTCTAAGCCTAATAATATAATGTTCTATTAGAATTATATGACATATCTTGTTTTTAGGACCTATGTCTTATAATGAAGTAATATATCTACAACTGATTATATAGGTACATACAATTAAAATTAAAGAAAATCATTTGACAATTAACTATGCGTATGCGTATACAATTTTGTCAATAAAACTTTCAGTGAAGTATTGAATACGAAATTGAAGATTTGTTGTATGTTTCCATACTTACTAACTACATAATTTCGACACTAACTGGTACTAATATTAATCTTTTGTTGCAGGTGTGGACCTAATTGAACTGTGTATGAGCATCAAATTATAAGAAAAGATGGGTGTAGCGTAAGGTAATATTTGCGTTTGTTGTATTGAATTGAATAACGTTGCAACTTCACTGCAATAATTCAATAGTTTAATGTCAAAAGGTGAACATTACTGTACTATCATTGCGTACAATCTAAACGACAACGACACCACTTTCACTATTCTTGTACTCAACGTTATGCATGTTTCATCTGAGATAGCTGCTGTTGCACTTATTGATTGAGCAAACCTCACTAACCCATACTGTCACGATTCTATGTATGTGATGTACATGCTCTCTTTCATAACATAATCTGATTTAAAATAATCCTAACATATGGATATGGAGATAAGTTTTTCTGCTTCCCTTTGTATAACGTACATTTGCGTAAAATTACATGAATAAAATAAGACAGTCTAAGTAGAGTTGAAGCTTCATTCGACTACCCATGTAAAATATAAATAACATTGGTACAATACGAATGCGCCAATAAATACAAACGCAACAGAAAAACGAGAAATTGATAAAAAAATCAATCTTTTTTTAAATTAATAGATTGCTTAAGTTTTTGATTTAACCAAAATAACCTGTGTGCTACTGCATTGTGTGTGCATGCACAACATGTATTTTTTACTATGCGCACACGTCAATCATATAATGGTGTGATTTTTACGGTTGAGATACGTACTCAAGATTTTTAAAATACACGGTTGTGAAACCATGAAATTTATTGCAAGGTTAACAAATTCTAAACGCAATCTAACCTCACCTTAAATATTCTCAATTTAATTATAATGATTAATATTTAAAATGACACAATTAAGGTATTGGTCGCCATATTATATGTAGTGATTGGCATATTAAACTTTTTTTTTGTTGGTCGATTAGTTATGGTTTTTAAGATTAATCAACATTTTTATATTATTATATTCTAAGAACCACATAAATACATTTTCAACTTCCCTTTTGTGTTCTTTTTTTTAATCAGCATGTGGGTCAAATAAAAAGGTTTGTCCTAAGACAACAATGCAAAAAACTGTCGAGGACAATTTGATTCTACATTTAGAAAAGGAAGTACTGAATTGGACCAACACAAAACTTTAAAATTAGGTTTCGTTTAATAATCCCCCTGATGGCATTTTAAATAAAACTCTACTATGGAAAAAGGGGATTTTCTAGTGGCAAAAATCAGTTCTTGCACGGTTTCCAAAAACCTATTAATACAAAGCTATAGTCTGAAAAATCAGTTACACTTACCATAAATCTACAATTCACAGAACTCAGTCCGGGAAAAATTGTCTCTAGGCACCACCACAATCTTAAATTTTGCTAAAATAAATAGTCTTAGGCGGGATGTTAAACTAATTGTATCTGACTGTGGAAGACAGGATTGCAGCCTACTTAGTAAAACCATTCACCACTCGAATTCGATGACACTTCAAAATAACTTGATCCAAAAGCTTAAAAAAGTTCTGAAATACACGGGTCGTCGGAAACTTATTGAACACACCCTGTACATATAAAAATTCCAAATCATAAAACGTTAATACTTTTTAAGTATCCCTCGTATGCTTATAAATTTATATTCCTAACTGTTACCGCACTTTGAATTAAATAAATAATACCCAATTTAGAAAATTCTATATAAAATAAAAGAAATCCGTTTAATAATTGTTATCTCAACAAAATATTCGTTAATTGCTGAATAATTCAAACATAGAGCGGTTATCTTCAACAACAAATCGTATTCAGACATTCATTAATAGGTTTAAATTTTAATGCTTCAACTCTGTAATTTCTGTATATTAAGAAGAAAAAAATACTTTGTTAGTAGTGTTCTGCGTTTGATTGACTGTAAAATATTTCAAAGCTAAAATGAAATTTTGTGATCGATCTGGCTCAGTACGCAAATCGATCAATAAACCCAAAATAAACAAATTAATTTCAATTCTCAAAATTTGTAATCAGTTAAGTACACAAATAAACGACAGAGTAAATTAAGTAGGGGATATATTGACAAATTTGCATGTAAATATATGTACAAACAGGTGGTTTAAAGAAACCACCATGAATATAATTATAACCGAAAATCCTCCCACCCCCAAATCCTAATACTAAAAACAACAAAATAGATAAAGTCCGATTACCCTTTGACTTTAAATCATCAATTATCAACACAACAATAAAAAATGCACTCAAAAGATAATCGTACTTGTCTCTGTTAAATAAAATCTACATCTAATTCTTGCGCATTACGTTAATTAATCCTTTATCAGTGATGTAGTTGTAGTCCATATGGTCTGCTTTCAGTAATCCTTTTTAAATTTGCAGATGCACTTGCACAGAACACAAAAGATAGCCGTATCCCTTAATGCACTCGGCTGTAATACCCACGAACGCCGTGTCTATGGTTCGTTCACTCGCGTATCTGATATATGGGCTTTTTAGCATAACACAGCATCACATTCCGCTTTAGTCTTTGCCCTTCAGAATGTAAAGGGTTAATTTAAGCTTTCTTTATTTATTATCAGATCACGCGCTCGACTTATGAACACTCAACAAAATATTTGCTGTTACTTTTAAATCTGCTTTCGCACTTTATAAATTTCTTGAATAAAATTAACAACTTTTTCCTTCAATTCACAAAATATTAAATTATTTATTTATGAATGTCTATACGATTTATCCCCTTATGGGTTATTGCAGTCGTTTATACATACGCTACCGAAACTATAATTTTCACAAATAAACTCCAACACTAAACCATTCTAATGGTTCCCTTAAAAACCAACGCGCGCGCGGCCACCCTTACTTAAGCTGTGTTCTAACTATCTGAACTCCCTTACTCTTAAATTGGGCTCTCCCTTATATACCTTCTGCCAAACATTCGCGCCAAAGTCAAAATTCACCTATCCCAATCGTGTATTTCGTGCGTTTCCGCCGAGTAGAAGGCCGGATGGAACCAACGCAAACGAAACTAAAGAACAACGTAGCCATTTTGAATTACTGTGTAAAGTCACTGAAAACTCTCCAAAGAAATCACTAGTTGCAATTACATTTACACTGTAGATTAACCAGATTATATCTCAACTTTTTATGCAAGTCTCACATGTGGGCGATTTCTATTTCCTCACAATTTAAAAAACTCAATCACATTTTATCACTTCATTCTTGAACATGCATTTAATTGTCCTGTTGCACAATATTACAAAAATTTCTACAAGCAATAATATGCATACACATTCCTTGCTGTACATTAATAAAATATCAATATATCATGAACGCACTCATTAGTACGTTAACAACCCTTTCATTAATGCAAATTTCTTTACATAAGGTAGCAAAAAGACTAGTAGTCCTACCAGTACCGTCTCAATAAAAATTTACTCAAAACATTATTTCTCAACCAAATTTAATGCTTTCAACACGAAAATATTTCTACAGCATTCAAATATTTCTTCATACGATAACTAATGCTTCATTAAATTCCAGTGGCGTATCATTTACACCAACTTACATTATGCATTTTTTTCATACAAACTCACTTCAGCTACTTTCAAAACACGGTACATACGCTATCAAAATATTACACATACACGGCGCATCAAAATAACCTTACAAGTTTTATCGAAAATTTACAATCTTATAAACATTTATCCAGAATCATTTTAGATAACATGTTGTAGAGGGGATAAAAACAAAAAATGTGTTTTATACATAGGGTATAAAACAATTAAGATTAAAAAAAAATAAAACAAATTGAACAGTGGTCTCGGAAATATGTCCAAAATGTCCGCCACAGTCTGAAATTTTCCCTCGTAAATATATAAGCGGTGATGTTTTAATTCAATTGAGAATCAAGGGAATGAAAAAATCGCAAAAGCTTACTCGTGCGATTGAGTGATATTATGCCAATCAAAAAATCACCACAAATGTATTTTAGCAGGATTAATACACACCGATAAATATCTAACTCAAAACTAATATTCTCGATTTCATTAAGAAATTCGGTCCATTTTTAAAAATCAGAATTTCCTGATTGGTTTTAATAGAAGGCAAGTATTAAACCATTTAAGTATATTCATTGTGTTTAATACATGGAGTTTATTCAAACCAATCAGGAGTGAAACAATTTGAATAACCGATAAAATAGTCGGTTGCACTTCCCAATAGATCAAAAAACCACAGCTATCATAATGATACAGTGCCAATTCATAAAAACTATTATATATATATATATATATATATATATATATATATATATATATATATATAGAGTGCTAGTAAAAAGTCCCCTCCCCCCCCTTGTATCTTTTGAACGGTTTTACTTATACTAATGAAATTTGGACGGTGAATATAATCGGATATATGCTTCTCAACTAGTCATGACAAGTAACGTAATAGTCATATATGACGTCACAGGGCCACAGTGACCAATAATTTTAAATAGTACCTTATGGCAAGTGACATCTCGTTTGAAAAGTATTATAATTACCTATTCAGTCATACTAATTTTGTTAGGGTTTAGGTTGATTTTGATAGAAAAATTAAATAAATACTAAAATTATGGTTTGGCATTTAATTAATCAAGATTGTAAAGTCTGCCTCTGGTTAATTATCAAAAAAGTTGACGTTTTTTAATTCTCTCGTTGTTTTTACTTTGATAAGTTTTTATACCTTGACTATTCAGTTTAATTATTCTTTAACGCGACATTTAAGTGTCTACATAGACACAATGGTACGTACGGGAGCCAACAAAGTAGCAGCTATCTTAATAATTGGTGAATGTAGAAACAATTTCCATACAGCGGAACGTCTTTTTAATGATAGGTACCCCGATCGCCCTATATCGAGGACTTATTTGAAGGAACTTCTTCAGAAGTTTGAAGCAACCGGTAGTGTTCAAGATGTCAAACGATCTGGTCGACTAACAATTAGTGACGACAAAAAAATCGACATAATTGCAGAAATGGTAGTACATCCTACTTCTTCTACAGCCCAAGTTGCGTCTATCTGTGAAGTCAGTCAAAGGACAGTACATAGGGTGTTGGCTAAAAACAAATTTCATCCATACAAATTAAAAATGGTGCACCAACTTTCAGATGATGACCCCGACCGAAGATTAGAATTCTGTGAAAATATGTCCAATCAAATTATACAACAATCAGACTCAATTTGTTTTAGTGGCGAAAGTACTTTCTTCCTCAATGGAAACGTTAACACACAAAATGTGAGATATTGGAGTGACACAAATCCTCAAATCTTTCGTGAAAAACATACTCAATTTCCAGAAAAAGTAAATGTTTGGGCAGGTATTTTGGGAAACCACATAGTTGGACCTGTTTTTCTCAATTCTAACTTAATCGGTGAAGTGTATCTGGAGATGTTACAAAACGCAATTGAACCGTTAATTCTTGAAATTTTGGAAGATAATCTAGATGAATTTGGCAACTTGGAAATAACGTTCCAACAATATGGTGCTCCTGCACACTATTATGGTGGAGTAAGACGTTACTTGGATGAAGAATATCGTGGCAGATGGATTGGATGACGAGATCCGATAGAATGGCCAGCTCGGTCACCAGTCCTGACACCATTAGATTTTTTCTGTGGGGGTACTTAAAATCTAAGGTTTACGCTACAGCACCTGGCAGTATGCACATTTTGAAACAAAAATTGTTGAAGAATATAGAGCAATTTACGCAGACACATTTGAACTAGTACGACAAGAGTTTAGCAATAGGATGCATTACTGTCAGGAATTAAGTGGAGCACATTTCCAACATTTACTATAAGAATTGGTCCTTGAATCTTGATTAATTAACTGCCAAACTATAATTTTAGTATTTATTTCATTTTTCTATCAAAATCAACCTAAACCCTAACAAAATTAGTATTACTGAATAGGTAATTTTAATACCTTTCAAACGAGATGTCACTTGCCATAAGGTACTATTTAAAAGTATTGGTCACTGTGGCCCTGTGACGTCATATATGACTATTACGTCACTTGTCATGACTAGTTGAGAAGCTTACCAAATTTCATTAGTATAAGTAAAACCATTCAAAAGATACAAGGGGAGGGACTTTGATATAGCACTATATATATATATATATATATATATATATATATATATATATATATATATATATATAAAGCAACAGTAAGCGTTTAATCGGCTAAGGTGGGAGCTTTTACATAAAGTATACCAGTATCTTTTACACCAAAACTTTTTTGCGAATTGCCAAGTATACTGATTACTAGATAACAAGCATGTTATATTTACATTGATCAGTTTTGTTTCGAATTGCTTAATTTAATTTAATCCATTAATGGACAGGTTTGGTTTTGAATCTCTTGATCAAATCAAAAGTATTGGTATTCAGTTGGCTGTTTATTATGTGTTGTTGTGTATTAATCTTCCTAAATTACATTCGTGGAAATTAGTATCTTGAATCACTAACCCCTAACAAATATTTTTGTGGTAATTTTTACTGTGCGTGTTCATAAGTAAAATGTGGCTGCCGTGTAAAGATTTTCGACGGTATGCGTACGTAGATGCAAGTGCGCGTGCGTGTGTGTATGTGAGTGTGTGAGTGTTAGTGTGTGCGTGTGTGCGTGTGTGCGTGTGTGCGTGTGTATGTGCATGTTGCGTGGGTGCTTGCGTGCATGTGTATGTGAGTGTGTCCGTGTGCGTGCGTGCGCTTGCGAGTGCCAGAACGTGAGCGTGAGTGCGTGCATGTGTGTGTGCGTGTGTGTGTGTGTGTTCGTGCGTACTTGAGCGCGTGGGCGTGTGCGTTCGTGTGCGTGTGTGTGTTTGGGAGTGTATGGGTGTGTGAGGGTGTGAGAGTGTGTGTTTGTAAACGTGAGTGTGAGTGCGCGTGAGCGTGTTGATTCTCTATAATTTTTTATTAAATATTAAAATATTAAAATTTTCGATAAGTTTTCTCTACAAAACTTTTTTGCATGTAATTACTAATAGTAATAATAATAATAATAAATAATAATAGAATAATAATGATAGTAACAATAATTACAATAATAATAATAATAATAATAATATGGAATCACATCATTCTAGTTCAAACCATAATTGAAGTTCAATATTCTTATGTACCTAACTATATCCATTCTTTTTTAAAATAAACAGTAAGTTGGCGTTATAATAAGGCTCCAAGTCCATCCACTTATTTATTAGTAGCTAGAATTGTAAATACTGTATTCCATGTAATGAAAAATAGAGTGGGGATCAGCTTAAGGAGACTGAAGAATTAATCTGTACTTAGGAGAAGATAAGCGGTAATATATTGCATTAAAACATTTTAACATCAGCAAGTATTAAGCACTCTTGTACAATAACGCAATAAAATCTGTACTTTTAATGTGTCTCTATATTTAAAGTAATTGTACTTTTTCACCTAAAATATAAGTACGTAATGGAACCGCACACTCCGTATCTTATATAAAATGTTACGTTGCCAATTTTTCCAACTGTAGTTCATTACAACTTTCCGGTTTGTTATTACCTCACTACAAACTCTAGCAGGATGTAAACTCTTATATGTAATACGGACATTATTTGATCCCTGGAGTATCTTTCAAACCCTGACGTCCGAGCTTTTCAGCCTGTGAACTTTTAGCCATCTTGATAACATAAACCCTTTTCGTGTATAAGTCACTCTCAGCTTTAAAAGTGTTTTTTTAATTTTTTTTTCTAGAATTGCATTATAATGTTGTTAGCGTTATGAATAATCTAATAGAAGTAAACGGGAAAACTACGTTTTATGATTGTCCATAGGGACTAACAGTGTATGTGCTACCAAAAAATGAATATTTTTGTGATATGAAGCAGTAATATTTGTATTTACTATGCATTGCATTAATTTAATTTATTGGTTGTTCTCCCATTTAATTGCTATTTTATTGACCAGTTGCAAAGTTACAGTTCACAGTATGATCATAAATGATCATTGTACCCTTTCAGTAAACTAGAACAAATTGGCATTTCATTGGTTTACTGCAACATAAATTGTTTCTACATAAAGTAACCGAAGATTCTGCCCTTTGTGCTTTCATATCTACCACACTCATATTGGATTTTGAGCACGATCTATTATTCATTTACATAATTTTTTCATGAAACCACAATATGGAGAAAGGTGGTATCAGTAAACCTTATTTTGTTAACAATTAACAAGCGGTCCATGTGTGTTCGTGTTCGCAACAGATAACTGCACCACCAATTAATCCCTCTTAGAATTACATATTAGAATTATTGCCACGATCGAATCTTATCAAATATCCTTATATCCACCACATACGAGGTCTGTAACTAAAGTAATGAGACTGATATTTTTACAGTCAATCTGGCAACACTGTAGCTTTGACAAGTAGACATATCTTTAGCTGAACAGCTGATAAAACAGTGAGCATTAATATTTTTAGCCTATTGTTGTTAAGCGACATATAAACAAACTTTTTGTAAAACAAGTTTTTGTTATGCGTTCAAAAATGAGTGAAATAAATTATGAGAACGTTGTGCGATCAAATTTTGTGTTTAACGCGGTGAGGATGCTACTGAAACGTTTAAAAAATTTAAGAAAGCGGGTGGAATTGAGCTATTTTCAGGAACACAAGTTTTTAGATGGTATAAAGCAGTTTCAGATGGACGAGAATTAGTTCAGGATGACCCTCGCTCCGGAAGACCAATAACGTCAAAAAGTGATGAAAATGTTGAGAAAATCAAAGATCTGGCGCATGATAACCGACGATTATCTGCTAGAATGATTGCAGAACAACTGAACTTGAACCATACCACAGTCCATCAAGTTTTGAAAAATGAACTGAACGTGAAAAAAGTTTGTGTAAAATTGGTTCCAAAAAACCCACTGATGAACAAAAAGACAAGAGAATGGAAGTTTGCCGAGATTTTTTGGGGCGAATCGAAAGAGATACTGATTTTTAAAACACGTCATCACCGGTCACGAATCTTGTATATTTCATTACGACCCAGAAACAAAACGTCAGAGTAAAGAATGGCACACTGCAAACTCACCTCGTCCCCAAAGGGCAAGAATGAGCAAATCCAATGTCAAAACCATGCTCATTTCTTTTTTCGATCACAATGGCATTGTCCAGAAAGAGTTTTGCCTGCAGGACAAACTGTAAATCGATATGTTTACCGAAAATCCTTGAAAGACTGCGGAAAAAAGTTGCCCGTGTGAGACCTGCCATCAAATACAACTGGATGCTGCATCATGACGATGCACCTTGTAACACTTGCACTCTCAATTACCGAGTTCTTGTCAAACAAAAACATTCCCGCCGTTGGTCAACCACCCTATTCTACTAATTTGAGCCTGTGTGACTTTTCCTGTTCCCTAAATTGAAAGAATACCTCAAAGGACACCATTTTGGAACAGTAGAAGACATTAAAAAAACTGTAACAAACCAGCTGAAGGATATTTCAGTTTGAGTTCCAGCACTCCTATGAAGAGTGGAAAACCCGGATGAAGCATTGTATGGCTTCCCAAAGCAATTATTTGAAAGGAGATAGAGTCCATGTCTGATTATATTATAAATATTAAGTATTATCGAACTAGTCTCTCATTACTGTTTTTCCAGACCTCGTATATAAACATACCCATCCCCACAATTCATATCCTGAATATTTTTTCTGCTTGGTTCCACCCTTCATTGGTAATAACTTATTATAGTTTGTTTGTAAGAGTACACCTTCGGCAACGGTACTCAGAAACACTATAATTTTGGTGGCTGAAAATAACAGACTTGTACTGCTAACCACATATCTTATACCTTTACCGTAACCTAGGGCGAACGCCGGCTTTAATCAGCGTGATATACTCTCTGCGCTGTGTATATTGGTGGTTGAACCATCTGTGACGTCGCTGTTACACCAATTCCAACATCGCACTCCCGTAATTGTAATGCCTACACGCCTCTTTTACCAAATTAAACGCACGAACTATCGCGATTTTAAAACGCATGATATTACTGCCACCTAGGAACGATCCGAAAAACTGCCATAGTCAGTAAAATGACGCCGAGAATTTCTCCCAATACTCTATCGTGTTATTCTAATTAAGTTGCAAATAACCAAATAAATTATGAAAATAAGCAAATCTACGAACCTAATTAAATACCTTCCATCCTATACAAATTTCACAGGAGGCTAGTTTACAATACTTTTTTTATTTTAAGACTTACACTCACTCAACTCACATTGGTAGTTATCGTTAATTGCTCGCTGGGAGAACTAATTAATGATCTCTAATTCATTTCAAATGATTAGTATCTCTAACGCAAAATTAAAGCACGTCACCTACCAGAACCTTAATGGTGCAATAACAAAGATATCGATTCATACAAGATAACTTCAAGCAAATTAAGGAACACTATTAGGTGTCACCTAACTCAGTATTGTGTTCGCATCTCACTTAATTTTACTTGAGTAAATTAAAAGTCAAAACGGATTTACAGTCGTAAATTATGGGCGCCAGTTAATCTTATTGGCGAAGCTCAGAAAACTATTATTCTTTTATCTACAAATAACATCTAACGTAAAATATAATTTAAAAAATAATATTTAGTTTACTTAATAATAATACCTATAAAAACTAAAATTGTAAGAATAGCCAATTGCAGGTGACGCTTCCAGTGAACTCTCACTATTACACAAATTAAGCTTCCATGGAAGTAGTTATTTATTAACGGAAAAGATAAGTGTTTAATGGTATTTCATTTATTTACAAGGACTTTCCAGCCCCTGGGGCGCATACGGCGATTGGTATTTCGTTTCTAGGGGTTGAACGCGAATTGCTTTGAGCGCCACCCAAAGAAACAACACAGTCTAGCTCGTTTTTGGGCCAAAGCTGAATCTGAATACTGAACCTGTACGGCTTCTTCGGGGATGCACCAGGTGTTCCCAGTGGACGTCGGCTCTAGGGTGGTTGAAAATGCGCCTAAACTTTACAGTTAATTGGGACTGGTTTGGGATATTGACAAAACTTACAGTTTTTTGCCTTTACAAACATACGGCCAGGAAATTACAAGGACAGTCGATCCATTCTACCAACTGTAATTTAAATTACTGTTCAAAATTAATATTTGAGCTCCTACCTATTAAATACAAATTTATTAGGCAATTCGAATGCTACCATACCTAATAATATTAAATCAGTTTGAATACGTTCTGACAACATAATTAGGTTCGCCTTGCTCTTATAGTCTCGGTACACAAGGGTTGGGTATTGGAAATCCCAACTCGACCTGCTTTCATGCGTCAGCGTCTTAATTTGTTCTAATTAGAATAAAATTAATTACTGATATTTTGGTAATATAAATATTCTAAAGTTACCCCTTTATGTGGGACGGAGAGGTTGGACCAAACAGAGTTTAGTACTTGGCACACGTACAAAATGGAAATTAGAAGAAATGAAGTAATTTTAATAACAATATCTTAGGATAGTTTATGCAGCCTCTTTTATAAAAAATTCATTACGAAAATAGGCAACATTGTAAAAACAAAAACAATAATTTATCCAAATAGACATTTAAAAGTTCATATCTGATAGTGGTTAATAGACCTCAACTTAAAAAAATTCCAAAGCCAACATCAATAATACAGCTTAAGCATTTTCAATCATATTTATATAATTTTTACATTTATTTCTACATTAAAAAACTTTATAAAGAAAAGTGTAAAATTAAATTTTATTTAAAAAATGTCTACACATTTTCTTATAAAACTAATCATTAGTCAGATATTGAAAACCTTAGGAATCCTTTACCGTTAAATTACGCGTCGCATCAAGAAGATGCATATAATGTAATTAATCTATATGGTTAAGGTCTGTATGTTGGTGATTTTATATTTTTGACATATAAAGCTATTCCAGGAAGATTTGAGAATAATCAACAACAGAACCTAATAAACCCCTTCTCCCCCGCCCAGAGTCCCGAAATCTAATCAGCTCTAGGAGAAATGAAAACAAGCTTAAATACAAAATTTTAAATACTTAGGTGTTCTGTAGTTATCATGGATGTTAACATCCACCCACATACAACACACAAACACACACGCCCACAGACGCACAGACACACAACACTCAACACACAACACACGACACACGACACACGACACACGACACACGACACACGACACACGACACACGAACGACACACGACACACGACACACAACACAACACAACACACAACACACACCACACACAACACACAACACACACACACCAGACACACGACACACGACACACGACACACGACACACGACACACGACACACGACACACGACACACGACACACGACACACACACACAACACACAACACACAACACACAACAAACAAACACAACACACAACACACAACACACAACACACAACACACAACCCACAACGCACAACGCACAACTCACAACGCACAACGCACGACACACGACACACGACGCTCGATGCTCGACGCTCGACGCTCGACGCTCGACGCACGACGCACGCCGCGCGACGCACGACCCACGACACACGACACACGACACACGACACACGACACACGACACACAATGCACGAGTCACGACGCACGACGCTCGACGCACGACGCACGACGCACGACACACGACACACTGCACACGGCACACGACGCACGACACACGACACACGACACACGACACACAATACACGAGTCACGACGCACGACGCTCGACGCACGACGCACGACACACTGCACACGGCACACGACACACGACGCACGACACACGACACACGGCACACGACACACGACACACTGCACACGTCACACGACACACGATACACTGCACATGACACACGGCGCACGACGCACTACGCATGACGCACGACACACGTCACACGTCACACGACACACGACGCACGGCACACGGCATACGACACACGACACAGCTTACTTGTTAAAATGTAAGATAAAGCAATATGTCTGTTATATTTTTAGATATGGATATACACAATAACTTTTCATGGAACACTCAGGTAAATAAAGTCATCAAAAAGATATGGACCTTAAATTTTGTACTTCGACATTGAAGTGGTTGATTCAACTTTGAATTATAGCATTATCTGTTGGGGTAGTTCTAGGAAAATGGTTATGGTTATGCATAAAAGGATAATGCGGACTATTTATCGCAATTCCCGTTTTATATGAAGCTTATCTCCACAGCAGTGAGCAGGGAATTGGGCAGGGAAGTGGGCAGCGCGAGCATGTAAACACGTCGCTCGCACTGCCATCGCTCATGCCACTGCCGCTGCCGCACGCTCCCTTCAGTGGTTCTATTTTGAACGGAAATCAAGGGACTGGCAGCACGAGCTGCAGCGACTGTTTGCATGCTGCCCGCTGTCGTGTCCTGCAGTTGCTACACGTGCACGAACGGAAACTTATTTGTCTGTTTGGTTAATTATTCGCGTTAAAAAAACATTTTAACCATGATTGAGTGGAGCAATGAGCAAGTGCTAAAGTTTTTAGAGCTGTATGCAACTAAGAGATTATTGTGGGTTTCTTTACATAAAAAAATACAAAGTACACGATGCGTGGAAAAGGATAAGCGAAAACCTAGAGAATACTCCAATTGAAGAGCTGAAGTCGAAGAAAAAATCGGTAATGGCAACATTCCGATCGCTATCAAAAAAGAAGAAAGCGTTGTTCAGGTCTGGAGCGGGTGGTGATGAGGCCCATTTGGTTTGCGTTTGATGTAATAGAAAGTTTTTCGGGAACGTTTTATGACGTGGAAGACAATAAATACCGAAGGCGAGGTAAGTAAATAAAAAAATAAATGCTTTTACTATTATTGACTTAGGGCAACCACTTATGCATAATTTATCCACTGCATGCGCCCCACGTTTTTGGTTTTTTACGTACCAGTATTTTCATATCTTTTATTTATACTTTTTAATCCGATTTAAAAACATGGTCAATTTAAAAAAATATATAGTTATGTAGATTCTTATTTTTTATTTAAAAATTTTTTATATCTGTTTACGAGTGAACATTATTAATATAAGCGGCAAATTCTGATCTAACTTGTAGAGCGGTAGTTGGCGCTCGTCTGACTACAGGTGGTATAGTCCTTAAAGCAGATAAATCTGTATTATTTTCAACGATTACATGAGTGCTTGAAAGTCTGTAGTTGAACATTCGTTCATTCGTGCCCTTATCGTGATTTCCTGGAAAAGGTTTCATCATATTTCTATGTAATGCAAAAGTCCCATCGCCTAGAAACACATAAGGTATGTTCTAAATTAAGTGCATTTATGTCAATTTTTTTCCATAAGAGGCAGTTTTGAAAAATGTCTCCATCACTAATACGCCCTTGGCTACTTATATGGGCAAAAATAAAGTAATAATCACTATCAACTAAAGCTATCAAAACTATGCTATAAGTTCCTTTGTAGCAATAATATTGGGATCCACTATGTGCTGGACGTTTAATTACGATGTGCTTGCCATCTATGACTCCGGCGCATCAGGCAAATTTTTCTTCTATAGCTAACCATTGCCCCGTATTTCAGGTAACTGAAACAAAAGAAACGTAATAATTTTAAAGACATAAAATAAATAATCACAAATGATGTATTAAAAAAAGTGTGAAGGGTTTTATATTTTTTCCACCTGAACAAGCTGATGCAACGGCTTTCTTAACACAGGATACAGTTAAAAACAAAGAAAATGAAGAAGAAGAAAAGGGCGAAGAAAATATCACAAATAGAAAGACGACAGATGGTACAAAGACAAAAGCTCAGCCTTCGAAAAAAGACGCACATGTGAAGCTTTTGACGCAGAGCTTGCATATAAACATGTAAATGACAGTTTTAAAACACTAAACCAGATTTTGCAGAGCAAACAGGGTAACTTAAAATATGACTGCGATCTATACGGAAAACTTTTAGCTAGAAAATTAAAAAGCTACCCTGAACACCAGTGGCAAAGAATTATGTATAAAATAGACGGCGTTCTATTAGATAATCCTCCTGAAGCTTGCTTCCAGGTCTTCATCTGCCTATACACCTTAAAACTCTCATATCTATCCACAGCATTCCCAACCTTCTCCTGCCTATTCACAGGATTCCCAAGTTTCTGGCTACTCACAACATTCTCAAACTTCTGTCTATTCACAACATTCCCAACCTTCCCCTGTCAATTCGCACAATTACCAACTAGAACTCAACCTACATCCAACAAGGAGTATTATAGAGAGTGCCTTTGGTAAATATTACCTACATAAAATGTAAATGTTTATTGCTTACCTTTATCTGGTTCTTTAAAACAATATTAATTAGTTTGCAAACTTCAGGTACAATTAACGAAATGGCTGATGTTGAAACTTTAAATAAATAATGCAAACTATGGTAACTGTCCCCAGTGGCTAAATATCGTAATGTTATTGCCAAACATATTTTTGGTGGCATCGGAATTCCTACTTTAGTCTGATTTTTTTTATCATGAGCTCAATTTTATTTAGCAAAAATCAAAATCTATGCGTGAAATTCTGCAAATGTTAAAAAATTCTCCGGATTCACAAGTCAGTTCATTGACAAAGTTCCTCATACTTCCTCTGTAAAAAAACCATGTTTAAGTACATATTCAGGTTATTAATGAAATAAAAGACTTACAACACTGTTGCGATGAATCGCTGTCACCCACCATCGCCTTGTTCGTCGTCAACGTTTCTTATTAAAACATTAATATAATTTTGTCGCCGAGCCAATTTCTAGGTCCTACATTAATTGCTGAAGAATAAATGCGGCGCGGAAGCTGTATGTAAACAGCCACTTTCTTCAAATGGTGCCGTGGAATTATTGTGAATTTTACTAGTGTTGACCTTAGAAACAAGGATAAGTTAAGGTTGCCTAAACACAATTACTGTTTTGTGGCTAATCATTTTCGCATTAAATTATGGAATAAACTTCCTCAAAACGTAACACTATATAAGTAAATGTGCCTTCCGAAAAGTTATTAAGGATATTTTTATTAGAAATCTGTACAATATTTAAGAATATTAAATTTTTAATTTTAGTAATCCGTAAGATATTTTTAGGGATATCAGAATTTGTGTTATTATAGTTACATATAGCGTTGTTGGCTTGTAACATTACTAGGCATGTATTACAACCATACACGATAATAGTATATTATACAACGAGCATGTAAGGCTATTAATCACGAGAACGAGCGCAGGCAAGTGGAGTAAATCCTTCAAGTGATTAATAGCCCCTATATGTGAGTTGTATAATATGCTTTGTCCACGACTACAAATATTCTTAATTTAATTTAAATACTTATTTTATTTAAAATTAACACGGACATGATCTGTCAAATATGATGAAAATCTAAATGATTTGTTTTCAGTTGTTTGATTAAATGCTAATCGATCTAGTTATCGTCAAAAATCCACCAGTTTGACAGGAATTAACATTTATAATATTAACAATAAATTATAAGGAAATCTTATTTATTAACATGTATATTAATTGTAAATTTAGAACAATTTTTTTATATTTAATGCTGGTATTTCAATTAGTTTAATATCCTGTTATTCACATATATTTGCTTCAGTAATAACATTACTGCTGCTAATATTTGTAATTGCATTACAAATTTTGTTAGCAGTATTCTCTTTATTTTGTATGGAGTCATTAATATAACCTTCTGCTACCGTTGTGGTCTTCCAGCCCTCATGCCTTTTTACTAAGATAGTAATATCACCACCCGCCCCAACTAAAATCGTAGCGGAAATTCTTCGGAAACTATGTCCAGCTAGAGTAGCTTTCTGGGATTGGTAGTTTCGAAAAATTAGTAATATCTCTACCCATTTTTATAAAGGAATTAATGCCAATTTTTTGTTTTGTTAATTTCACGTTTCTTATCTGGAGAAAAACTATGTCACTTTTTACTTCTCGCTTAAATATACTCTACTCATTTCGTAAAACTCCTCAGTTATTGTAAATTATTCCCATTATTAATGTGATCTAGAAAAGATATACTGTTAGTTCACATTAGTAAAGTTTTTAGATTTACTTGGTAATAAGTCGAGGGATGCTATTTCAAATGCGTAAACGTCTAAGAGAGAGAAAGAGATCAATTCTCTTCTACAAACCGACACTCTTGATTGAATGTATTTGACGGATACCATGACAATATATAAAATAACAGTGATTATTTTTATTAATCACGCTGCTAATGACCATAACAGTGATTAATGAAAATTAGGTTGTAATGTAAGCTATTAGTATTGTCTGCCGAGACATATAACGACTAATATAGTATTATATAGTATAATATATACTATAGTTGTGGACAAATATTATTATTATTAATCCAGTTATGTTGTGTCATTTTGACAAAATTATTAAAAATTGCAGAACCACATTTGCATGAAATTCCATAACATATAAGAAGAAATGAGTACAGTAACATCGTAATTCTACAGATGAATGTAGATTGTGAAGGTTTTGAATAAGTATTTAGAGCAGTAAAAACCTGCATAAATCTAGTCTAATTTATGAAAAAGTGAGCAAATCTATAAAAAAGTGAACTTTAAAAAAATATTGGTAAATCATAGCAAAATAAATTAACTCAAGTTCATACCATAACGTAAAATTTTGAGTACAACTAGAAAGATTAGATTATTTTTAATAAAACCATATAATATAAAAATTATTTATTAATTATTAGTGTGAGAAATACCACATGTTAACGACGTGCTCCTACTAACCCATTAATTACTTTATGATAAAGAATTTATGTATGGATTTATAATAAATTACGAATATTCGTTCGTGGCTGTGAAATTATTGCTTTCTTCAGAATGAATTAAATTTGTTTTTAGGAAATACTTTCAATTTTAGAAACTGGTTTAAATTTACACCTGTTTTATTAACTAGAATTAATTTAAATTGTTTATTTTCAATTAGAGTTATTCAAGTACATTTTGAATGTGAACCGTATTGAATAAATTTTAATGTTTGTATTTAAATACAAACATAAAAAATATCGGATGTTGCACGGTTAACATTTATTCATATTTTCTCTTTTATTAAATGTACAGAATAATAAGTCTTATTTCTCACTTAATATTCACATAATCTATTTAGAAATTATAAAGACAATCAACTTGGTAAGACAATTTATTCATTTTATGTTTGTAACGTCTGTGACAAACAGTATATTTCATTAGGAGTCCAGAAGATAGGCTTTTCCCGTGCGCGCGTGGCAATCAAGGGAACAGTTATTTGTTCATTAGTCCAAAAAATGTCGATTTTCGGGACGAGGAAGAAAGTTGCTGGACGACAGGAAGCGGAGTCTATCTTCCGAGTCCCGAAAATGCATTTTTTTTGTACGAATAAAACAAAATTTTTTTCTCTGGTCACTTTTATTCATCATTTATTTGTTTTGGTCGCTATCAGTATCAGACATTAATAATCATTTTATACAGAATGGTGTTATTCTACTTTTCAGTGAAATAGTTATTTTCGTAACTAGTGCGCTGTTTACACATTTCTTGATGCGAGGCCGTTCTTTTTACCCGAGGCGTAGCCGAGGGATAAAATATAAGGCCGAGCACCAAAAATGTGACAGCGCACGTGTTGCGAATAAAATTTTTTGTAATCGTTTACAGGAAATTAGAAAAAAATTAAATTTTGAAATATTTGATGACAAATGTCAAATTAAGTACATAAACAAAAAAGTTTATATATTTAGTTATATACAACTTTTTTGTGTATTAAAAGTAATGATTACAAAAAAAAAATTTACCGTGTAGTTTTTAATTAATATTCAATGGATCTTACCATCCATAAATTTAATTCAAATGTTAGTGAAATAATATGAAGATAAATGTTGCCATCGGTGACAGCAAATGTCGATATCTGTTCATAGAAGACATTCACTCAAACATATAAATAAACTTACAGTTGCTTAAAAAAAAACTAAAAAACAAAATTATATTAAATATCAATACTTATTTGTGACAGAAAAGTCCATTTTGATGAACATTTGAAAATTTTAAAATTGTATTTCTTGAAGAAATGACGTCCCATGGACGTTATTCACACGAAGTTGATATTTAGTGAAGGTCAAATTACTCTTTGTACTAGGACAAAAAGAAAATTACTTTTTGTAGTTGCAATGGAGACACTGCAGAATCCCGAATCAGTCACTTTTGGGTACCAAATACTGTTACAATATAGCGTCTTATTTAGGTGGTTGGAGAAAAAAATCATTTTTGGACGAGTAACCAACGATACTTTTCATTATACCTCTGAAAACAGAAAGCAAGGTAAAAAACCGGCAAAAAAATCTATACAATGTTAGAAACCTTTTGTAACGTGTTAATTTGGCATCGGAATTTTAGTATGAGTTGAGATTCTTATGCCTGTTGTTACGCAACAAAACTTACGGTGGCTCCAATTTTGAGAAATTTGGCAACAGTGTTCGTATCTAAATTCAATGTTTCTAGTAAATTTTAAAATGCGATAATGTCGAATTTTCTCATTTGTTAAAAAGAATCATGAAACTTTTTTTCTGATTTCTTCTGTGACTGTAGTACGCCATTTTTGGTGAAACGAAAAATGCGTTGTTGAAAAATTTATATAGGGGAGATATTTTCTTCTAACTGCTATGAAATCTTTATTTAATAGAAATTATATACAGTGACTACTGGTTTTACATTCTCTACCAGAATTATACTAAGTACAGTTTTCGTTTTGTACGGATTTCAAGTTTTCCTAACAAAAGCTTCTCGTCAGATCAAGAGGTAAGCGAAACCACTTTCTTTCTTTCTTTTACACTGGTATTTTATAGATCTAAATGTTAAAACAGAGGTCTGTTTTAACATTTAAATCTATAAAATACATGTTTGACAATTTAAAATACACTTTTGCAATTTCGTATGCGACTCGTATCTAAAACAAGGGTTTCTCTAGGTTTTCCTTACTATTGGTTATTATCGTCCTCCTTCGTTTTTTCAAGATATTGCTGTGACCGATTCTACCAGTGTACTTGCTCAACGTTCTTCCGAGTTGTGATCTAACATGCAAATGGTCTAGCTAAGTCGAAGATACTTCATATTACTTCACTTCGAACCATCATCTTACTACAAACAAATAGGTTTATATATATATATATATATATATATATATAGAATACTCTGTTAAATAATTATACACAAGTAAGATCCTGGTAGTTTCTTTTACTTGTACGAAGCTCTCACTGTATAGGCAATTGCTGTAGTTAATCTGTAGAGCATTTTAAGAGCAGCTTGTTACGTTAAAGAATTACAGTTCTAAGTATAACACTGTTCTTCTAAATCTGTGTGAGTGACTTCTGTTATTCGAACTTTTATTGGTATTACATCTAACGCGGTTATGTTCCTGTAACGATAAAGGTTGTATACGCTTTAGTTGAAATGTTATGACCTTTAATTACACAAGTACTCTTGCGAATAAACCATTAATATTAGCTTCAATCGTTGACCATTTTCATATGTAATAACTTTACATTTGAAAAAGATTGCAGTGTTTAAACAGCTGTATACCTACTGCTTTGTAGTGATCAGCTGTTTGTAGATTTGAACTTTGCCACTTACTCAACTAGACTGTTGCTATACAGAGTGCTTCACGAGATATGTTAATATACAGGGTGGCGCATTAGTGTGACAAAGTCCCATATCTCCTTTATTTAAAGAGATACAAAAAAAATTAAATACAAAAGTTGTAAGATATGTTCTGGTGCATATTTCAAAAATATTTTTAATTATACAGGGTAGATCGTAAAAGCTTAGAAGTAATTTAAAATTTTTTTTTAAATAGAAAACCTTTTACATTATTACATATTTAGATTCTACATACAATTTTAAACACATTTTATGTATAATGTCCTATACCTAAGTCTAACCGTTTTTGACAAATTTCAAATTTTTTGTCAAAAATGACGTTAGCAGGTCAAAACATAGGTGGGAATCTTTTCTAAACGAAGCCTTTATCAATTAGTTATGGTTGGTTTCCTTGGAATGGGGACCTACTCTAATGGGCTGTATTGATATTTTTGTAATACATTCATACCGGTGATCAAAAATGGACAATAAAAAGTAGATTAAAAAAAAACCTATGAAGTCATTTTTTTTAATGGAAACCCCCTATTTTTTAATTCTATCTTATTTAGCATTAAAAATAAGGGTGACTTTGTATAAGAGTGTATATTCCAAAAAATTGTAGTTTTTGAAATAATGACAATTTAACATTTATTTATTGTAAAAAGATTATACGGCTTTCAAGTTTTGTTATTAGTTGGCGGTGACGGCGGGGCGCGTTGAAACAAAAAAAAATCGAGCGCTTTAGATCGAAATATTACAATTTATTGAACCCCATATAAATAATTATTTTATTAAACGAACTTGAAGTAAAGACAATATTTTTTTGATTCAACAAGTTATGTCCTAATCCTAATCATAAACTTAACACCTCTAATGTCACTAAACCTGTAACTAATTATACAGATAAAAGTACTAGAAACACGTCAAATACGTACTACCTAATAAGTTGTTCGAAATGTCCGCCTCTTTCTTGAATACACAATGCAATACGTCTCTCAAATTCGCTGCTTAAATTTCTACACATTTCAACACTAATGTTTTGAAAACAGTTTCTAATCCTAATCTTCATGTCTTCCTTTGTTGTAGGCGGTATTTTATGAACCTGCTCTTTGAGGTACCCCCATATGCTGAAGTCCATTTAAGTAAGATCTGGGGATCTAGCAGACCAAGCAACAGGCCCTCCCCTTCCAATCCAACATTCTGGATATCTAGCATTTAAAAAAGTTATTATCGGACCTGTATGATGTACTGAGGCCCCATCATGAAGAAACCACATTTCTTGTTGCGTATCCTGTGGCACTTGACGCAACAAATTAGGTAGATGGTTTTGCAGAAAGTATAAGTATACTTCCCCTGTTACTCGTTGATCAAAAAAATATGGTCCAATTACATGATTACCGACAACACCTACCCAAACATTTAAAGACCATCTAGTTTGAGAAGTATACCTTACAAAATGTGGATTTTCGATAGAATAGTAACGAAAATTGTGTCTGTTTACACTTCCGTTTCTGTGAAATGTGGCCTCATCTGTAAATAAAATCAAATGAACAAAATTTCTTTGTTGGTTTATTTTGTTTTGAGCCCATTGACAAAATTCCAGTCGTCTTTGATAATCTTCTGGAACCAACTCTTGAAGTAGTTGTGATTGGGGTGCATTTTTTGAGACTTCAATATCCGCTGTTCCGTACTTCATTCAACACCAATCTACTGAGAAATGGGTTGTTGTCCAATATATGGATTTTCGGTAACTGTTAATAGTACATTTAATTGATTTTTCTCAGTCTGTGCATGTTTTTCCCTAGCATTTTTTTCATATAACACATTGCCAGTTCTTTAAAAACGCTCCAAAAGCTTTTCAAACGCCCTTCTTTCAGGTTGCCGTCTCTCTGGAAACCGTTGTTGATACAACCTTCTTGCTAAGAGCGTATTCTTATCACTAGCTCTCAAAACAAAAATCATATCAACCATCTCGGCTTGTGAAAAATTCATTATTTACAATTTTTATTCAAGTTTTAAATCAATTTGCTATAAAATACACTAATGGATCACACAAATTATCAACTGACAATAAATAATGACGTTTCTGATGATCTCTATTATTTTTATATGCCACGCCTCGCCGTCACGGCCAACTAACAACAAAACTTGAAAGCCGTATAGCCTTTTTACAATAAAAAAATGTTAAATTGTCATTATTTCAAAAACTAAAATTTTTTGGAATATACACTCTTATACAAAGTCACCATTATTTTTAATGCTAAATGAGATAAAATTAAAAAAATAGGGGGTTTCCGTTTAAAAAAAGTGACTTTATAGGTTTTTTTTGAATCTACTCTTTATTGTCGATTTTTGATCACCCTGTATGAATGTATTACAAAAATATCAATACAGCCCATTAGAGTAGGTCCCCATTTCCAAGGAAACCAACCATAACTAATTGATAAAGGGTTCGTTTAGAAAAGATTTCCACCTATGTTTTGGCCTGCAAACGTCATTTTTAACCAAAAATTTGAAATTTGTCAAAAACGGTTAGACTTAGGTATAGAACATTATACATAAAATGTGTCTAAAATTGTATGTAGAATCTAAATATGTAATAATATATAGGGTTTTCTATTTAAAAAAAAATTTAAAATTACTTCTAAGCTTTTATGATCTACCCTGTATAATTAAAAATATTTTTGGAATATGTACCAGAACACATCTTACAACTTTTGTATTTAATTTTTTTTTGTATCTCTTTAAATAAAGGAGATATGGGACTTTGTCACACTAGTGCACCACCCTGTATGTGCTTATATGAACTAGACTGCTTATATATAGGGTTACTCATATCTCAATTTTATACTTTAAGTATCAACACACGCTATCATAATAAGGAAGCTATTCCATTTTTTTTTGCTTCTATTTCGGCCCTCAGCCATATGGTGAAACATATTTGCTTTACATTTCTTGGTAATTGTAATAATTCTAAATTACGCTGTTGCTATACAGGCTTATATAAATAGTAGCAACCTAACACTTTCTGATTGCTGTGTGAAAAATCTTTGCTTTATTTTTTTGCCGGTACTATTAATTTACGTTTAAATTTACGTTGTTGTGCTTAAGAAAAACGTACTGATAAGACATCTAAGTGAAATAAATTTGGTTATTAATTTTGAGGTTAACACACTTTTCGTTTGATTTAAAACTGATACGCCAGTTTTAAGGAGAGCTCTTGCTAAGACTTCGGTTTTACTTTGTGGAATTAATTTTGAGATTGTGTTATGTTTATTCTTTCTAGGGTCAACGCTGGATGTCGAACAATGTAAAGTAACTTTGATGTTGAGTAATGTATATTCAATTATCTTTTCTTTGTTTGTCAGTTTTTATTATAGGGTCAATACTGCCCAGCAAGGTAAGTATCTGTCTACTATAACGTTCGGATACGTATTTAATTGCGCTTAAATTAATTCTCTAAGCTCTGTCCGCAAACCGTGTAGCTATCCGAATTTACGATAACGGTTGTGTTAATATTTATTATCGTGTGTAAATTGTTGATATAGCTGGAAATATTTTGTGGGGATATGTACAGATTACGTTCTTATTTGTAATATATATATATATATATATATATATATATATATATATATATATATATATACAGGTGAATCTTATCTAATCCGCCAAAATTAAAGGAGTACTAGAACTCATCATTCTAAGCAAAAAAGTTCATATGTACATGGGTCCGGAAATGCTTCGTTTCCGAGATACAGGGTGTCAAAGTTGAAAAAAAAATCGTGATTTCTTCAATATCTTTCGACTGTTTCGAAATAATTTCGTGTACGGGGGTTTTCTGGGACAGTTGTTTGAACATTTATCAAAAGAACATGTTTACTTTTAATATTAATTTCTTTTCTTTTTCTTTTTTAATGTTGGATATTTTAGTGCTCCTTACAAAAGTTAGTTTTAAATAAATAAAATGCGCTTTAAATGCGTTTTTCTCAGAAAAGGTTGCTCCTAGCGACATCACTAAAATATACCTTTTTTTAGGAGAAAAGATAGGAGAATCGATTTTTCTAGTCCAAAATGCAACGATTTAAAGGGGTCGAAATGGTTGCCGCTGGCGCCCTCTAGAAGCCACAACTAAATTGACCACAAATTTGTATTTGTCATCTCAAAAAACCACCGTATACGAAATTTCATGAAATTATTTCGAAACAGTCGAAAGATATTGAAGAAAACGCGATTTCTTTTTTCAACTTTGACACCCTGTATATATATATATATATATATATATATATTTCTGTGCAATCTAAATTTTGCGAAGAGCATTTGCATCGTAGAGTGCAATTATTTTTTTTTACATGAGTACTTCACCAGGTTAAGGACCTGATCTGGTGCACACGGGCGATCACAATAATTTGGCTCGCATTCATCATTTGTACGTTTTCATCCATAGTTTGTGGCCGGTGGTAAACTAGGGTGCGCAACGGTATCGCGATACCATTCCATACACTGATAGTGGCACCCTTGTATTGCGAGTCTAAGGGCTCTCAATGATGGAGGAAGATTTTCAAAGAAACTTTGTGAGAAGAGCCAGCATCGCAAATCAGCAAGGTGTTTAAATTTTTTTTTACTTCCCAATGACGCCAAAGCTTCTAGAGTTAATGTAGGTAACTCTAAGAATGTTTTCCAGAAGCTTACTTTAGATTTTTCCTTAAAAGCCCCTGCAATATCTCCCCCTGACAATGCATGTAGTCCCGGAAGTGCGTCAACCTTTAGTTTACCCAGATTGTCATAAATTGGTTGTAAATATATTTCACGGTTGCTGGCTCCAAGGGAGACAAATATAGTGTCTACAGGAAATAGTGGATACCTTCTCAATGCCAATACAAAAACATCAGTGTCTGGCGAGTAAATTCTCAATATGTGACAACTTCGTTTTGACGCATCGACAGCATGATATATCAGTTTCGTGTCAGATTCCTCGTGTGAGCTATTTAAGTGTATCATATCTCCACATAAATCTGTAGTTGCTATTGTGTCTTTAAAAGCACAAACTACTTTTTTATTCGTTCGATTAGTGGAAAAATATTACGTGATAGCATGCTTTTTATTAACATTTTATCAGGCTAACCACACTACGGCTAAAAATTGGATACTTCTTTTCTATTGGAAAATGGCTTTATTCAAATAAACGAACATTTTTGTGCAAATATCGCCTTGTACCTGTGGAAACTGATTTCCAAATATTGTAATATTTAAGGGGTGGTTTCACCCCCTTAACATTCGAGTTTTGAAAAATCCTTTCTTATCGAACTTCTATACCCAACAATATATCTGTAAGCCAAAATTCAGCTTTTTACCTCTAGTGGTTTCTACTTGACGAAAAGGGAGTCTTTCACCCCCTTGTGGGAAAAAATATGTTCGTATGTAAAAAAACAAAAATAAAAAATACGTGTTCATTCATTTTTTCACGAAACCAATGGTTTTTTGAATAAAAAATATTGTTATATTGAAGGGGTGGTTTCACCCCCTTAAATTTCGATTTTTGAAAATCCTTTTTTGGCGAGCGTTTACATTATAAAGCCAAAATGTCCTCCAATATATATATATATATATATATATATATATATATATATATATATATATATATATATATATATAGGTCTAAATTCCATACATTCCATCCATAAATCTAGATTATTTTCAAAGGCGGTAAAGAGAGGCGGTTTTCTCCCTTCGGACACATCTACGAGGAACGGGCTATAGATTTCTGGGATCTACATTTTTTTTTTCAAATATTGATGTATAACGCAATATTGATTCACGAAAGTGCACACGGGGATCCACTTTTTGGCCATTTGAAAACTGACTACTATGTAGCTCGGATAAAACAGATCGTTTTTTAAATAATTTTTTCCAGGCGTGCAAAACGGATATTTATTGTTTTTAATTTATTGCTCGTAAACTACTAAAATAAACCAAATTTTGGGAAATAGGAAAGAACACAAAAAAGAATTAAAATATGCAAAAAATACAGGGTGTACCATTCAAAAAATTCATTTTATGTCGTCATACTTTTGTGGGCCACCCTGTATATGCCAACATATTTTCCCAAAATACACTCATATGTACAGTATAGGTAACTGCGTTCGAACGAAACTCCTAACTTAATTGGTCTAGGTTAATTTGTGGTGAAAATCCTGCGACACGTTAATTTTTTATTTTGATGCCGGAGTTTCTATTGTGCCCCACATGTAGATGGCGCTGCGCATTTTGCGGATATGACGTCAAAGTTCATAGTTTTAAATGGCAACCCTGTATGTTCTTCGCTGAAATCGATGCAACTCTTTCTCCTGAGTTCAAAAATACCCTATTTATTGGGATTATTTGAAACAGTATGCGCGATATTAACTATTAAATGTGGTATTATTCGAAAAGTGGTGCGGTGTTACTCAAGAACGAAACTGGTGTGATTGAAATGTAGGCTTTTGTCAAAACAACAAGCAACTAGGTAACTCGGTATGGAGTTCATTTTTTATTTTCAAGGAGCCGAAAACCGCATATTTATGTATCGTTATAGGTAGACTTGAAGTACGTATTTTTGGCACCGGAAGACAAAAACTCTTTCAAGTCTTATTTTATGTTTGTTTTCGTTCAGTTTATGTTTATTTTAATAAATGTTGTGCACTGTTTAGTACTCCTATTCTTAATTTAACGCAAACATTGACAACACTAACACCGCATCACTTTTCGAATTGTGCCACATTTAATAATTAATATAGCGCATATTGTTTCAAATAATCCCTATAAATAAGGCATTTTTGAACTCAGGAGAAAGAGTTGCATCGATTTCCGCGAAGAACATACAGGGTTGCCATTTAAAAATATGAACTTTGACGTCATATCCGGTAAGTGCACAGCACCATCTACATGTGCGACACAGCATAAACTCCGGAATCAAAATAAAAAATCGACGTGTCGCCGGATTTTGACCACAAATTAACGATTTCGAAAATAATGAATTTATCAGTTACTTTCTGAGCACATTGTATCAGTAAATAATACCAACACAGTATTTATTATTTATATTAGTGGTTTGGCCTGTGTTACTAATTACAACCATTTCCTTTGCATTTCAACAAATTGACGATTATATGTTCTTGTTTCTAAATTAGTACAAATATTGATGGGAATATGGTTTTTCAAAAAAAGATTGAGGGCATATGTACCTATATTTATATAAAAAATGAAAATGAAAAGATGAAAAGTTAAAAGTACAATACGAAATAATAGGGAAATCAAATAATCGATAAAGTGCTTTTTAAGATTACATCATAATCTCTCTTTACATGTAATGACTAGGTTTATCGTTTATAATACCATGTTTTCGAATCTAATTAAGGTATTTATTAGAACAATGAGATTTTTTGAAAGTGATTAGAATTCAAACACTGCGGTAGGTAATAAATACGTATTCGTCTCATAAGAATTCAATAGATTTTAATAATAAGAGAATTTTTGGAATCAATTTCTCATAAAGATTTTCTCATTAATATATGAAATTGAAATGCGGTTTCTATAAGGTAATTAATTAAGGTAATTTTATTGAATTAATTTTTTTTAAATATATCTTCACAAAAAATTGGTCATTTTAATTTTATTCTCAGAGCTGTGTTCGTTTAGTATGACCTCGGTTTATTATGTATTATTAAAAACTGTCAAAAAATGTTTCAGACAAAAGTTGTAGACAATAATTTATACAGGGTGTTACATAATTGCAGGAGATACTTGCCATTTTTTTTAATGGGGCGCCCTGGATAACCGTGGTTTTTCATTTATTAAGAAGTGCAACTAACTATTTTATCGCTTATTTAAATGATTCAACCGAAAAAATCGTACCGAGTGACGTCACGGCCGTTCAATCCGTGCAATTAAACTTGAATTTTGTAGATTTGTTCATTTTCTGTAGCGTATTAAACTTTTTGTTTTTTAAATAAACATTGTTTTGATGTTATGTTCTCTTGGGAAGATTTCAGGTTTGGCTTATTACCAAACCATTTGCCGTTGATTTGGTTTATGGTTGAAACAACGTTCACATTAAACAATGCATTAGGTTCTAGTCATAACAGAACTCTAGAGTATTTTTTTTCCGATAGAATTCAACATCCCAAACAAATTTACATTTGTGCTGGAATTTTAGGAAACGAGATAATTAGTCCATTTAAAATTATATTATTTTCGGACCTAGACTTATTGCTGAACAGTAGCCCGTACTTTGGAAGACACGACAAGTGAAAATAGTGGGGGAAAATGGTTTTATTGAACGACAATCTCCCATTTTGGACAACAAGTCTTTTTAAGTGCTGTATCGTACGTAGTAGAACAATTAACCTACTCAGTGAGATCATCTGATTTGTTATTAATATAAATTTATATACGAAGTCATTAAAATCTTAATTGTTTGAAATCGTGCAACAACCGAACGAAAAAAACATAAGGAATATATATTTCAATCGATTATGTTATTGCTTGGTTTAAAATATAAGATTATTTGAACATTGTCATAAATCGGTTAACTAATTTATTGATTGTTTGCATGTTTTTATGTGTTCTCATTTAGAAAATCATATAATAATAAAAAGGTAGGCATTTTGAACGCTTTCACTTATTATTATTAGATATTTATTTTAAACAAAGTTTATGTAGAAGTGCGTTACCTGCTGCTCGTCAGAAACTGAAGCATAGTGCATAGGCTGTATAGGGGAAGGTGGGGCAGGTTGTTACAATTTCAACGTTTTAATTTTTTTTACCCAACTCAAGCATCGAATTCAAAATTAAATCAACACACGTAATCAGTAATACTTCTACTTCAACTACAAATTTTAGTCGTCATTTTAGTACAAAAATAGAAAAGTTATTTATGTTCCAAGACACTATTCAAAATGTTAAATATGTGGGGAAGGTTGTTACACCATGAGGGGTTAGTTGTTACAGTATATATTAGACAGAAAATAAACTGTATTTGTTACCAAAAACATATTTAAAGTAGGTACAAAATAATAGTTATTCATTGGATATCTCAACAAAATAAAGAAAAACTTGAATAATGATGAAACAAAGGAAAAAGAAATGTATCCACCTTACAAAGATATACAGTTACACAGTTTAAACAAATATAAAACACGTCGATACTACCACAGGATACGTTTTTCATACAGAACACTGAATCCAGCCTTCATTTATTGATCGAAGTAAGGCATCAACCAGGCCAGGCACAACTCATCACCATCTTCTTCAGAGTCTGACGACGTACGATCTCTAGTAATTTCTTTCTTCTTACCTCTTTTTTTAGTTTCCAAACTCTTGTTACTATTACTAATATTCTTTACGACAGTTTTTCCCTTTTTCTTCCTTTCTTGCCGTGCAGCAGCTTCTACTTCGAGTTAACCCTTTATTGGTGTATCGGTTAATACAACCGATTTACTTTTCCGGCGATTTATTTTTGTTTTTCTCTGACCAGCTTTCGGAAATAGTTTCAACTGTTAAGGTGTCACATCGAATGTGTGCGTAGGAACGTCATCTTTAGAACTAGTGTTAAAACTGGTGTTAAATGACAACTTTCTGACCTTTCTTCGTTCATCTGGTTTTCAGTTGATGGGTGTACAGGAGTGCTGGGAGATGTTTAAATATGGTTTTGGGTTTTCGTGATAATCGGAGTTTGTTGGAGAATGGGATTTGTAACATTTGTTTAGTAGGTATCGTGTCACCGTTTACCATGCGATTTGTGTATTTGGTTTGTAGTGTTTTTAGTCTGTAGTGATTGATCTTATTTTGGCCATTCCCAATATTCTCAACATTATCTAGTTCTCTGTTTTGTTCGTTAGAATCTATTTTAGAAAAAAAAAACATTACAAATACTTTATAAATATGTTAAACTTTTGTTATACTATATCACACACAATTCATATTGTTGCTCAATTAATTTGGAAAATATTAAAAATGTACGTTTTATATCGAATAGTGATCTGTAATATTTCGCAGTTAAGGAAGGCTTTCTTTAATTAAGAAAACGTTAGAATTTTTTAGATGAACAACATATTACAAATATTCCCAAAATAAATAAAGGATTTTATTTTACATCAGTATTTATCTTAATTATTTATTGATTATGTACAGTCTTAAATGACATTGGGGTAGCTGCCCCAATTTAATATATGTGTTAGATACGTTGAAAAGGCGGCGGGGGAAGATGGGGGGGTTCTTTAATTTATTTTTGGTAAATTCTGGCCCGTTTTCGAGAAAAATTGATTCTTTTGTTTGAAAAGGCTGAACTTAGAAAATATGCTTAAAAATATTTCAATCACCTACTAGGGGTAGCTTTTACATTAGGGGTAGCTGCTTCATGCATTACTTTCGTCATATTTGCCTATAAAAAGTTTACTGAATCATGCACACGCAAAGAAAGTCTTTTATTATAAACTAAGAAATGTCATACGATACCCCTACAGGTCAACAATCATTGACCTTGACTACTCTATTTTTAGACTTCTAAGAATTGTAATATGATGATGACATTGCAATTTCTATTGTTTTTGACCTTGACATACAAATTTCCCGCCAAAACGTTTGACCGCAGAGTAACCTTGTAATATGATGAGGATGGTGACATTGCAATTTCTATTTTTATCGAGCTCCTAAAATTTAAATTTCCCGCAAAAGTTTGACCTTGAAGAGATCCAAAAGCTTACATTTCTCACACCAGATGGCGAGTGGCCTTGAACTGGTCCAGAACCGGCCCTTAATCACTACTCTTATATGCGTACTATACTATTCATTGGATCGCCATAATACTTTGGGAAATTGTACACTCCCGCGAAGGTTTCTTGCATTAAAAATGTTTAAATATCGCCCCCCATGGGGGGCCTTACATACATGATATAACATTCATGCGACCGTCATAAAAGAGAGAGGGAGCGGGAGTTAAATAATTCTGTATATAATGTCTGTCTTAGTTCGTACTTCTGTAAAAAAATTGAAATCATTTATTTTCCAAATAAGATGTCAACAAAATAATATAATTTCAAGGTAATGCTTTCTATAAAATAAATATGCAATTCTATGGAATAAAAAAATCAAAATAAATTGTAAGTGTATTTAAAACTAATGCACTACAAATGTTCTATATGGAAAAGTACCAGTTAGTTAACTTCCGATGGTAAAAATTCATCATCTTGAAAAATTTCCCTATTGAGTAGCCAAATCCCCGTAATTACAAATCCATTTTGATTATTCGCTGGTCTAGCGGGCTGAGGTAGAGCGTCTTTTAATACTGTTGGAATATCGTAAATCGTCACAGGAATTCCTGGATGCGATCTGAGCCATCCATAAGCATGAGCACTATAATATCTTGTTACATTCGTTACTTTTGCTGTACTATTAAGTAAATTTTTGCGATCTATTAAAATTAATGGATTACTCGTATTTCTTTGAACTTTCTATTTTTATAGAAATAATAACATTTCTCTAAGCTTATCTCTGTAGTTTCTTGAATATATTACGCTTCACAATTAAAAAACATTACTGTAATGGTTAGATATACCTTTTGATGGTCACTTATAAGTTATATTTCAACTTCATGTGTTGGGTGTCACTGGTATATATCCGTTTGACATTCGCATATTTGATTTTAATTTCACTTCCTTCCGGTCTGTGCTTGGCGAAAGAAAGCCATTTTGTGTTTCCTAAAAGAAAAATGTAAATTTCTGGACTTTATTTAGCCCATCGACGGTTGTCGGTTTTATATTTTTCTAAATTTTGTGCCGAATCACCATAATTAGTGGGTACAAACGATTTATATCGGATATATAGGAAATACTGAAAACAGGTGAGTTTTTGTCACGCTTAGTTTTTTGTTCTTCTACCACGTTTTACTTTCAGACAATCGATCTGGTTCGATTGAAGAACTAAATCCATTAACAAAATCATTAAACCAATTAGCTAAAGGGGTTAAACTTAACCTCACAAATTTCTCTAACCACGAAGTTGTTTTTATACTTTAGATTTGATGGTAAGAATGTAATAACCTACTTAAACGGTTGCTAGATTTATTTTTATTTTAGGGGAACTCATACTCGAAATTAACTGAATCCATTTCTCTACGTTACTTTTCTGATTCTTTACCTCATTGAAGGTAAGATTGATATTCATGCTTTCATTTGGCTGTATGTATTTAATTTTAGAGGTACCTTTGGTACACCACATAATATACTTTTCGTACATCTAAATATACTGGTATGCTGTGTAAATATATGTACATTTGTATATAATTCGTATACTGTTGGACATACTGGTATTTCGCTGATGAAGTGTGTTACTTATTACATAATTAGCAAGAAATTTTACTTCCACATCTCTGAAAATTTGAAATTATAACTTTCCGACAGGCTGAGGCTGAGATATGAAAGATAAGTTATATATATCTCATATTCCGACTCTTCGGGGACCTTAATGCTTTGATTAATCTGTGACCAATCCTAAAAGTTGTATAGATCTATGTACATGTTTGTGATAAAACTTTAAGTGTTATTGCACAAATTTTTGCGCTTTTACAGTAAATTGCTTTGGGTTAAATTTTTGAGTATAAAAATTATCTTGTCTATTGGTAATCAATGTAATTAAACACTGTTTTGTAAGAAACTGTGTAACTGGATGCATTCAGCTCAACAGATTCGAGTTAAAGGTTTTATTAACCACCTGATCATTTCTATTATTTTTGTTTACTGAAAGTTATTCATAGCAATTGTATTATTATTATAATCTATTATTCAATGTGCCTTTACAACTTGGGGAATGCTTAAATTACCTGTTTACTGTATTTTATTAAAGACTATAAACCTATGTTTTAGCATAACTTAACTTTGCAATTCTGTATATTACTTTGCCATTTTTGGATGTAAATTTAGCTTAATTTCATTTTCTAAATTCTAGTATTAAATTCTTTGGGTGGCTTGCTATATTGTGTAATTAAGAGCACAAATATTTTATGTATTCTCTGTGGTTAACAATTTGTGTAACACGAGTGAATTACTTATTTATTTAGGGAATTATCTCCCTTTTACTTTTTTGGAATGTAATTATATTATATATTATATATATATATATATATATATATATATATATATATATATATATATATGTAAAACATACAAATGCAAACTATATACTGCCATTATTAGAAATTTATATATCGCTTCTGTTTTGGGGACTTTCTACTTTTATTTTTTCCTAGTGCTCAGATCCTTGCACATATTTCGTTACTTGGCTAGAAAAGTGGCAAATTAACTAGTTATCTAGGGCTGGCTGTTTTATCATTCTAGCTGGTGCCCTTCTCTTCTCTTTCAGCTACCATTACCATCTGTATCACTGTGGGACCCCTCCATCTTTACCGTGACCGAGCTGCCGGCAAGTTTTATATAAAAGGTATCTCCTCTGTTGGGGCAAGTTTGAGCACAAAGTTGAAGTTTGCACGTAACAATCTCTTTAAGGTACCGTGTACAGTCTTATTCAGGGGTTGTAAGCGGTAAGATGTAGTGGGAAACTCAGAAGCACTATACCATTTTCGTTACAGTTATTCAGTACTTCGATAGATAAATGCGACTCATGGTTGTCGAGCAGAAGTGAAACAGGCTTGTCTTTAGAACATCGAGTGTATGCAATAAAATGTTTTATGAATTCCAAGAATATATCGCATGTCATCCAGCCAGAGGGTGAAGCCGCTCCTACACAGCTAGGAGGTGCATTTGCAATCATGAACTGTTTGAATTTGTTTCTCATTGGTGGGACAGTATTCCCACTTGTACAGGGTGTCCCAACGATAGAGTAAAGTAAGTTTATGCTTAACTAGAATTATTTGTGTAAATGTAGTATGGACCATGGGGTAGAGGTAAGAAGTGTGCATTTTTTTAAAATATTGGAAGTTATACAGGGTGTGCCAGAAAAGCAGGACGTGAAAAAGTATGATTTTTTTAAATAGAACACCCCGTATTTGATTTTAGTTTTTAATTCTACGTGTCCATACAAACATATTTTGTCATACAAAAGATTGGGTGAAAGTTTTTAGTTCTTGAGATATTCGCGTTTAAAGATTATTATGGTCATTTTCGTGGGGTTGATGAATGGGCAATTGTTCCGTTATTTCACAATAAAAAAATTTGATATTTCGTGTGAAAAATGAGTGATATTATACTAACGTTTAGACCGAGTAGTATTTCTAATTTTCTCAACAGGGTGTTTGTTATAACCATTCAAATTTGAAAATTCTCAAATTAAAAAAATCAGTTTTTTAATTGCACACCTATATATTTTATTTCATTTTATTCGGGATTAAAAATCTATCATTTTTGTCAAATATATCCTATATCTATCTTTGATAGTTTTCGAGTAATTTCGATTTTTTCACACTAACTACTTTATTTTCGATAACATTGCATTGCATGGATCTCCTGCTTTTCTGACACACCCTGTATAACTTCCAATATTTTAAAAAAATGCACACTTCTTACCTCTACCCCATGGTCCATACAATATTTACACAAATAATTCTAGTTAAGCATAAACTTACTTTACTCTAACGTTGGGACACCCTATACTTATTTCCAAGCACATGGTTACTAGTTGACCCCGGTCTCCTGAAGTTATTGTCCCAACTTGCTTTGTGCCTTTCTTGGCAATAAATTTTGAAGGCTTCTGGACTGTGGTCAGTTATTTCAAATCTTTTTGCCTCATCTGGATTCGACATTCCGGTTTCTGCAATTTTATGAGCAGCCTCTTCAAAATCCGGGAGAGGTATGTTTTCCCTATCAGGCTTCTTTTTATAGTTTCTCTCTATTTTGACTGAAATGAAATACAGCTCTTTAAAACTTGGTTTCAATAACTTCTGATTGATGGGGGCAAGTTGTTACGCATAACAACGTGCCCCACGATGATTGTAACACCAGCTCCGCAGGTGATAAGTGTGGTTAAGTTAATGTTTCTGTGCATTGTTGGGTTAAAACGAAACAATAAACGGACGAAATTTAAGACAAATAGCAAAAATATTGAATAATTACTCACCGTGTAGTAAATTAAACTCGATTATTCCAAAAATAACTAATTCACTATACACGTGTTAAAACAATGACATGAATAATTTTGTTACTGTCATAGATTTAGATTCCCAACTTCATAGGAATGTGAAACTTGACTAATTGTTTTACCTCTGCCGAATAGAGGGCGTTACAAGTATAAATAAAGGAATTATTTGTAATGTAACAACTTGCCCCTGTAGCAACCTGCCCCACCGTGCCCTACACGTGCATGTGTAACCAGATTGTAGATTTTTGAAAATCATTTAGTCCCTTAAGTTTTTGTTCCTCACGAAATTCTAAAGAACGGAAGTATTTAATCCAGTACATGAATAAGTGCTATACGCTAAGTACGAAATTTAGTTTTAACAAAACAAAAGAAATTTATAAAATTGTTTAATGAATATTTTAGTTAAAAAAAAAAGTTACACACTTTAACAATATGGGAACAACTATTTTCTTCTTTACATGAGTAGGGTAAATTGTACTAAAAATACCCGAAACTTTCCAAAAAGTTCCTGAAGATAATTGAACCTGTCGTGTCCCAAGGCACCCTATCCATAAAAGTGTATTTCAAATTACTCTCAATAATTAAAGGACTGTAAAATATTTAAGAGCGTAATCTTGAACTTATTCACAGTAATGCAAATTCAATAAAAACAATTTGATGTGTGCAACACATGACCTCACAATACGAGGCTGGCAACCCTAACGTATTATGTTGCATACTTCAGCCATCTTTTAGAAGCGTACTCTCAAAATTTCATGAAAATCCGTCAGCTACTTTATGTGTGACAGTCAATCAAACAAGACACGTTTTGAATTAAATTAGAAATGGATAAAAGGAATTTCGTGTGTTAATAAAACACTATTTCTTACGCGGAAAGAACATCAAACAAGCGGAAGAGAAAATACGCAAATATTACGGCGAATCTGCTCTGTCCCAAGGAATGGTTTGCAAGTGGTTTGCTGCTTTTAAAAATGGCCATATGAGCACGGAAGATGCGGAACGTCCAGGACCGTCGAATACGGTTACCTCTCAAGAAACAATCGATAAAGTCAGTTCCATTATAAAATGTGATCGTCAAGTTAAAAGTGCGAAAGATAGCCAATGAACTGCGTATATCAACGGAATGAGTGCATAATATCTTACATCAATATTTAAATATGAAAAAGTGCAAGATAAGTGCCGCGTTTGTTAACAGAAGCACAAATGCATACACGTGTTTCGATTTCAAGTGACTGTTTGGTTAAGTTGAAGCGTAATCCAATCGAATTCTTTCGTCGATACGTTACCGTGGATGAAACATGGATTCACCATTACACGCCTGAGACGAAAATGCAGTCGAAACAATGGACTTTCGCGGATGAACGTGCCCCTAAAAAGGCAAAAACCGTTTTTTTCTGCCAACAAAGTTATGGCCACGGTCTTTTGGGACTCTCAAGAGGTAATCCTTATTGATTACCTACAGAAGGGTAGTACTATAACTGTCGAGTATTATTACAACTTATTAACACGCTTTGACGCGGAATTAAGAAAGAAACGGCCACATTTAAACAAAAAGAAAGTTCTTTTCCATTATGATAACGCGCTCTATGATTCGTCCGTTATTGCATCGAATAAATTAATTGAATTGGGTTATGAATTGCTGCCCCATCCTCCATATTCGCCAGATCTGGCTCCAAATAATTTTTTCTTGTTCCCAAACTTGAAGAAGACTCGGAGGATAGAGATTTCATACAAATGAAGAAGTAATGGAAGCAACGGATGCATATTTTGCAGAGTTTCTAAAAAATTATTTTTCTGAAGGTTTAAAAAGGTTGGAAAGCCGTTAGAACAAGCATATAGAATTAAAGGGAAATTATGTAGAAAAATAAAAACAAGTTCATTATTGAAAAGTCACTCTTCCGTCAAACCACCCTCGTACAATGTAATTGATAATTTAAAGAAGCACAAGTAAAATTGAAGTAAGACTTCGACAGAAACAATTAAATATGACGACCAAGACATATTATCTTAAATTTGTTATTATTTAAATAATACCTATAAAGCTTGAACATTTTTTAGCAAAGGGCCAACAATTTTCCAAAAATCGTCTCAAATGGTCAGAAATGGCTCAAAACGTGTAAAAATGAAAAACTAAATTTCGAAAATGTTTGACCAAAGGACCAAAATTCAAAAATCGTTTCAAATGGCCAGAAATGCCTTAACACGTCTAATAAGATAAGATTAAAAAACCTCGTACAGTATGCGTCTTGAACCCGAGACGCCGGGATATCATCCAAACGCGCTGCCACTGCGCTACCGGAGGAGTTCACGAACAAACGAAAAACTTGGTAGATATTCAATTCTAGGGATGGTTCACTTAGTTGCCTACGTTTTGCTACGAATAACCATTCGTATTTATACACTCTATAATAGTCGAAATCTGGAATTCCATTTTAACTGGACAGATTTCGCTCAAAAGTTGACCATTCCGTCTACTCATGGATCCAAACCTGGGTACCAAATTTCATAACGATCGGATTATCTTTGTGGACGCTTTCGCGTTGGAATACATACATACAGACAGACAGACATACATTTTGAAACTTTCATGTTTGAACCTCTTTTTTTCCAACTTACGGTAAAGCAATTTTAAGTATTGTAGCTCATTTTAAATGAAATTTAATCCTCTTTAATAATCCGCTGGGATCTACGTTCTATCTATTTTCTATTTTGCGATAATTCACAAAAACTAAAGTGCTGCACTCGAAATTTCGCCGACCGATTTCAATTCCTCCCAATACTTTCGGATTGTGAGGTAAAAATCGCTAAGGGATGGTATCTTGGCGTTACTGACAATAACGCTACTCTAACTCAAATTAATTGCTTGTCTTTCATTTACTTTCCCGGCAGTGATTAAAACATTAGAATTTAATGACAAGGTATACTTAGAAACGCAAAACCTTCCCTACAATGTTTTACTTGAAACCCTCTAATAATTGGTTACAGAATGTAACTAGTTTCGGCAGCATTGTCATTTTCAGACCTTAAACTATTGACAAATTTAACATCTGACATGAATAACTAACAAATACTTCCAAGTACTTATACATATGTTTATAGTAAACATGTACAAATATATAAATTAATGCAATTCCGTACTAGTTAAAACGCTAAAGTGTAAGGTTAATCAATATCAAGATAAGTTTTGATGTACATATCAAGAATTGAAATTAGAAACCTTTTACCTGAGAAAGGAATGTTTCAAAACTTAAAAAAGTTAAAAACCAACAGTTAACAAAAGAAACAAATGAGGCCTTGAAGAGGAACTCGTAAGAACGTCAAGAAATTTTTTTATTAAAACAGCTTCCTAAAAATACAATATGTCACAAACTTAAAAACTAAAATAGGTACCCAGTTATGTTAAAACATTAAAATCCCATTACGGGAACGATAACAAAATTCAAACCCATGTTGAAATATAGTAGTAAATTGTCAAACATGATGAATCAATAACTCCATTGATTTAGCTCACTCACTTAAAAGTCTTCATCTTAACGATATCATGGTATCGTTTAATATAGTAAATATTTTTCCTAGTGTTCCTGTCTCCGAATGCTTACAAATTATTAACAATTACCTTAACAACTTACAGTTAACAGATGTAGAATGTTCCTGCATTGGAGAAAGCCTCAAAATTTGCCACGAACAAAACTTTTTCATGTTTAATCAGAATATTTATAGACAAAAAAACAGGATTACCTATGGGCAGCAACCTTTCTCCTCTTCTCTCCGAAATTTTCTTATATGAGCTCGAAAAATAGTTTTTTTTATCCGAAACTCATTCATTAAAGAACGGTAAGTTTTTTTACAAAAGATATGTGGGTAATATTTTAGGAATCTTCAAAGGGGATGATAGAGAGTTGAGTCAATGTCATGATCTGCTAAACTTCTTCCATCAAAACATTAAAATCACATTAGAAAAAGAAGTGGAGAACACCATCAATTTTCTTGATTTATCCATTATCAGAAAGGATAATAACATACACATCAGTGTCTATAGGAAACCAACCACTACAAATCATGTAATTCACTACAGGCCTTTTCTTACGTTAAATCACAAACTAGCAGCTTTTAGGTATTTCATAAAACAGTTTACTTCTCTCATATTAAAGATTACACCACATTAGACAACATTACTGAAGAACAATTCCACTTTAGATCTTTTCCATATATTGGTCCTTCTTTATTTCAATTTGTAAAGGTTTTTAAACATTTTAACACAAATATTTCTTTCAGCAACAATAAAAATCTCAAATCTTCCTTAATGAAAACCAAAGATAAGACTGGTAGGCTTTCTCAATCAGGTGTTTATAAGTTACAATGTAGTTCGTGTCAATGTAAGTACATAGGCCCAACTGGACGCTCTTTCAGAAGTAGGTTCGCTGAACACATCAATTGTATTAAAAAGAACAACCACACAACCCAAAGATCAGCCTTCGCACACCACATTTTATCTACTAATCATAACTATCGAAATATTACGTATATGCAATAGAGGGAACAAACTAAGTTTTTAGAAATATTAGAAATTCATAAACAATTAAAAGAAAACTCTCAGTATTGTCTTAATGAAGTACTCAATTTTAATAAAGGTTATATTTTTGTGAAATGAGTTCACGTAGTAGGTATATTGGCAACACCTGTGGCTAACTTCTCACTTTTCGGAGAACAGCTGATTACATGCAGCTGGTCTCGCGTCTATTTTCATTAATTTTTATTAAATTTCTGAGATTCGGTTGTAATTAATGTTTAAACCGATTTAAATTTTTTCCCGTAAGTATTACATCAAACTTTGCTCGGTTTAGAATTTTATCCTTTATCACAAGGGTTTTGGTACATTAAAAATTTTTATAACCTCATTCGAAGTTGACCACATGAGTTGTTTTACGCATAAATTTAACTAATTAATCGTTGAAATTAAAACTTTTATATTGGATTAATTCATCATGATTGATAATTCACTCCTCTATTTCAACATGGGTTTGAATTTTGTTATCCTTCCCGTAATGAAATTTTAATGTTTTAACATAACTAGGTAACTATTTGAGTTCTAAATATTTAAGTTTGTGACATATTCTATTTTTAGGAAGCTGTTTTAATTAAACATTTTCTTGACTTTCTTACGAGTTCCTCTTCAAGACCTCATTTGTTTCTTTGTTAATTGATTCAACTGTTGGTTTTTACCTTTTTTAAATTTTGAAACTTTCCTTTGATGCAACCTCAGGTTTCTAATTTTGATTCTTGATAAGTACGTCAAAACTTATCTTGATATTGATTAACCTTACACTTTAGCGTTTTAACCATAGTGCGGAACTGCATTAATTTATATATTTGTACATGTTTACTATAAACATATGTATAAGTACTTTTAAGTATTTATTAGTTATTCATACAAGATGTTAAATTTGTCAATAGTTTAAGGTCTGAAGATGACAATTTTGTCGAAACTAGTCACCATTTTGTAACCAATTGTTAAAGGGTTTCAAGTAAAAACATTGTGGGGAAGGTTTTGTGTTTCTAAGTATACCTGTGTCACTATAACCCCATTTAGAGTTTTCAAAATCTCATATTGAATTACTCGCAAATCTGATAAAAATAATTGGCCGACTAGTGGTAAGCTACGCCGTGTTATGTGAATGAGATAGAATTGGATGAGGTTAAGTGTTGCATCATAGTGGAACAGGTAAACAATGAAACTACTCAAATTAGAATTAACGAACTTTGCGCAAAGGTAGTTCAACCATTCAATTAATTTGTTAAATTGGGAAAGAACCACCAAGAAAACCCAATTTATTAATTGCATACATTGATAAATCAAAGAACAAAAAAAAACAAAGAAAGGATTCAATATATAACACAACACCATTAATCAGGTTAAAGTGCGTACAAAATTACAAAATTAAGTAACATAAAAAAAAACGAAAAGCAGTTTAACTACATATAAACACAAAAAAAAACAGACGGCGAAATCATAACCACAATTGTGTCATACATAAATGAGAATAAAAATTGTAATATCAAACATGTGGCCGTTATTCAACCAATCATGACGGTCTTTAAGTTAACAATATAGTAAATAAAAACATAATAATGCAGGTTAAGGTGCATATAAAATACAATAAATAGTAAAATTAAACAGGTAACAATAAGGTAACTGCAATGCAGTTTAACTACACTTAGATAAGAACAAAAAAATAGGCAAGGAATTTACACATGCACAATTGTATAGTGAATAAAAGCACAAAAGTACATAAGTACAATTGCAATAAATTACATATATAAAGAAAAATCAGTTCGTAGACAAACAGTTCTAAATAAGCTAGCTGAATCAAATCGAAAGTTTGAGTGACTGCGTTACAAACTACAGTATCCCTTTCACAGCTTAAACGTTGTAAAAAAATTAATTTCAAAATGATAGAAGCATTCACAAATATATACATGACATCAAATAAAACAATCCAGTTAAATCTAACAAAGAGATATCTTTATCAATAAGTGCAAGTGTTATTAACAATGAAAAGCATAATACAGAACGTTTTTTGTAATTTTTTGAATTTTAATCTTAATTTCAACTACTTATGTTAAATTATAGTACTGCGGTAATTTAACATATAATTGGTAAAGCACTTGCTTCAAGGTCTAGGAAAAACATAGCAAAATACCTAGACTTACGAAAAGTCAAAATTAAAATCAAAATTAAGACGTATCATTATGCATTTTTTTTAATTATAAGATGCCAAAACCTATTTAAACGGAGATTTTTTTCTTGTCTATTAAAATTTTTAACAGATATTACTACTGACGAAGATAACTGTAAGTGTTATCGAAACGTTTAGATTGTATAATTTAAAATACACCATTAAAAAAACCCAAAAAAGATAAGTATTTTATTATGTGTGATAATGGTGAAAGTTTACATTTTCATGTTTAAATATGCAGGCCAGTATAAAACAAAAAGTTCAATTGATGAGAAGCAAAATGCCATTAAGTTAGTAAAGATGGGGAGATGACACATCAAGAAAAGAAAGCGTATCACCTCCGTCTTATTTATATGACATTTGCATCAAGCTGTGTCAGTAAATGTCAGTCGTTCGTTAAGCTCGTTTTATTTATTAAAGTGCGTTGTATTTTTAGAAAGTAATATACAAATTTAAATTTTCCACACTGTATAAAAAACGGTGTCTTCAGTGCTACGTTCATATAGCACTAGGGCCATAGTAGCTGTTTACATTGACATGTTATTCACAGGTATTCAGTATGAATATGTAATAATATATTACATTATTAATAGTATCCAATCTATTCCTGTGTAACGCGATTACTTGTCCTTTCTTAGAACATTTTATTGCTATGAACGCTATTGAACAATTAATTGAAGAAAGGTTTGATCTATCGACTTTAAATAATCATTAACAAAACCTGTTATTTTAAGATATTGCAACACTAGATTTTATTATTTGTATAAAACTAAAAATAAGATGGCAGTGGCAGTAAATTATTATGTTTTGTTATGAACGAATAAGTTCAAAAGTAAATATCTAATTAAAAATTATTATTAATTTTATTAAATGCATAAATAAAAAGTTTACCTCGAGTAGGATTGAACCTACGACATGTACTTTGCTAGAGTACCGCTCTAACCAACTGAGCTATCGAGATACAAACCCCAATCGATGTAAATATTGTCTTTATGTACGTAGAATTGATGTAAATTCTAACTATAATGAGAGTGTTTTCCATAAAATGAGTAAAGCGGGAACACCGTTTCCTAACACTTCGATAGTAACGATTGCTTAGCAGCAGTTATTAATTCTTTACGTAAATTGATATAATGTTGTCTCAATAACGCATATGTACGCGGCAAAGAATTGGCACCTGAAACAGAAAGTAACAATAACAGTTAATTTTTTTTAAAATGTCTTTCAAGATAATTGTTAAAAATTTATAATTTTCATTCCATTCTGAATAAACTGTTAAAATTAAAATGTGAGTGATCAGTATTCGTATTGCAACCCTACATCAATAATAATAATTGCATATGATATGTTCATATTTCAGTCACGCTTCATTTGATGGTTTCTTGAATAAAATATGTACGTTTCAACCGTTAAGGGATGATCGCTTGCGCTTCAGAAACTTTACACAGCATACATAAGATTAGAAAAAGGTAGGCCATCAGAACTGGTTAGACGGTTTCAAATTTGATTACATTTGAATTTAGATTTTATTTTCCAGAGGTGTTATCCATTATTACTATAAAAATGTATTTATAATACTTACGTTGCGTTAAGTAAAGGAGTTCTTGTTTAGTTGTTTTCGTTTCCCTTCCATTAAAATGCTTCTCATGGTCCAAGCGAAGTATTGGTTCGTCAACCTTTATCTGATCAGAAACTTTACTTGCTTCTGTTTAGTTATTTATAGGTAACTCTTTTTCTCGAAGTACATGTTTTGCATATGTAAAAACCTACTTGAACACGTTCCTGTTGTCCATAATGAAATTCATAACCGTGAGAGTGACTAATTAATTATTAATTCACATTCGTTATGTAACGGTTAAAAAACGTATATTATGTTGTTATTCTTATACGATTTTTTTAATTACTTAAATATTTTTCTACTATTGCAGTGATTAATAAGTATTGAGTACATAATCATATTATGATATAATGAAACTTTAACATAATTATTTGATGTCACTATTTAAGAAAAGCACTACGCCCGTGGTATAGAAAGACTGAGATGTAAGAGAATCTCATTAAAAATCTCCTGTCGAAGATATAACTCTAGAATAAAGATTAGATTATTTTTGAATCCGTATTGAGATATCAATTAGTACAGAAAACAGTAACTTACGGCCATTTCAGCTTAAAATAGATCGATTTCTGTTGGTTTAAAAGAAAAGCGTTTAAAATCGCATTACCTTTTTACCTTTTGGCGCGTTTAATGTGATCATGACCATGACTACCATATAGTTACGATAAAATTGCTTCATCCGGCTGTGGCATGTATTTTTGGGTTTTTGTGGATTAACCTGTGGACGATACATTATCAATTATAATTTCACAAGGACACCAAAATCATCCATAATTTTTTATGAATGTATGGTTCTATTTTCATCTTTTAAAATAAAAGAGAAAAGTGAAAAGTAACAAAAGCAGTTTTAAAACGCGTGACGCATGAATATAAAAATTATCTCAATATTGTGGACGCACGAGTGAAATTTAGTAGATTATTTCAAGAACCCTATTTATCAGTTTTTATAACTAAATTTGAACAATTAAAGTTATTATGATGACATCCACAGTTATTACCTATAATTAGCGATATTTTTAACATTTTCTAAAAAAATGGTTTTATTAACTGCGATGTTGACTATCAAAATTAAACCGGTAAATTTAATAAACGAGCATAAACGCAATTTTAAAAAATGCTAGATATTATGTTGGTAATAGATAATTACCACTAAAAGTATTAAACTATTAAACGAGAACTGTGTCACGATGTCTCCGATGCAATTTTCACCCTAGTGCTTGGATTATTTCAGGAATTTTTTTCGTGTTTTGAAAATTATCCCGAAAAGAAGACGAGGCATAATTTTTTCAAAACATTCGTAAACGAGAAGTAATTTCCGGTAATTAATTCAAGCACGTGGGGGATTCAATAAGAACGTTTCACACCTCAAAATTATAATGGTAATCAATTTTATTTGGCAATAATATTATTTAGACATGAAAAAGAAAAGGTTAGTTTGACATGATTGTTTATTGGTATGTCAAAAATTATACTACTTTAAATTTTTACCTTCCAACCTACATATAGTAGCGCCGGGGAGAGGTGTCTCATGGCGGACTCGATAATGGGGCTATAATTATTACTGTGAAATGCATCTGTTTCCCTTTATCTTAGTGCGAAGTTCCCACTTAAAGAGAGACGGGTTATAATTTATACGTCTGCTATATATTCTAAATGCAGAACTTAAAAACCTATGTCGATTCTACAGTCAAAGCGCGTGGCACTGTCAGATGTCTTCTTGGCTATTTAACCTCAAATTATTCTTCGTATTTCGTTTCGTATAATCGCATCGTGTTTTGTGGTTATAATAATTTATCTTTCGCAACAGTTTTTTTCAAAACTATTATTATTATTAATATTCACTATTACGAGGTAAGTTTATAATACAAAATGTATTTCCAATTGATTGAATGCATTTATTTATTTTGCAGCAAATAATGATGTCATTAAAAGGTAAATCTTTGAAAAGCCAAACTCAAGTAATGTTAATGAATATACTTCATTATTTCAAGATGGCACGCGATAACGGGGGGCTAAGTTTACCTTTAACTTTTCACTATTTAAATTTATATTTATGTAATATTATGTTGCAGCCAACTGCTCTCGTATGCGGCATTTCCAAGAAAACCGTAACTCGGACAAAGGCAAGAATGGCTTTCGCCTAAGAATCTGGGAAATCGGCGCCGGATTCACCGCAAAAACATAGGCTGCATTTGAAGTCGAAGTGAGAGGATGTCGACGAATACGTGAAAGACGTTTCGAAACGAAAAATTTACACCATGCATGCAACTGGTAAATAATTCAGAAATTATTGCTGAAATGAAGTTAATCACTGTTTAATTTTAGGCTCACATATTACTATCGAAAAACTCCAAACTGAACTTAAAGAAGGTAAAATATTTATCTTCAGTAAAACGAGTTTGAAACAATTGTTACACAAAATTGGTTTTGAATTCAAAGTTGACGATGGAAGAAGGCGTTTAATGGAGCAGGTTCATATTGCTGGTGCTCGAGCAACATTTTTGCGAAAATATTTTGCTAATAAAAGGTGTGAACTTAGTTACGATCTTGTCTTTTTGGATGAGACGTGGATTTTTAGTCGAGGAAGCGTTAGAAAATCATGGCATAATAATGATTTGAAAAGCACAAAAAACAAACCGCTAGGAGAAGGGAAACGGTAATTAACCAATTCATCATTGGTATTTTCTAGTAAAAGTAATACAGCAGACTACCACAATAATATGAACGCTGATTTATTTATTTATTTTCAAGTTTGATAATTTTTGACAATGTCAGTTATCATTCTACATTAGTAGAAAAATCACCTTCAAGTAGTTCAATTTTTAAGAAAACACAACATTTCTCATTCGAATGATATGCTGAAAGTGGAATTATTACAAATTGCCAAGGATTTACAAGTTCAAAAAATGTATGCAATTGATGAAATCGCTCATTAATGGGGACATCAAATGTTACGTTTACCTCCGTATCACTGCCAATTCAACCCTATCGAGTTAATATGGGCAAATTGTACACAGTATTACAACAAAAACGTTGGAAAACAGGGCTTCAGGGACGAGAATGTTTTATCGCTATGGAAGGATTCCTTAAACCAAGCAACTGGAGAACTGTGGCAAAAGTGTATTTTACATGCTGAAAAGGAAATGAGCCAGTGGTGGGACATTCAAAAAAGAGCTGAGGGAATAATAAAACCTCTAGTAGTCAATGTCGGAGAGTCGAGTGAAGATGGTAGTGAAAGTGAAGGTGATGACTTTTAATTATTAGATGTCCATTATTTGAATTTAAAGCAAACATTAGAATCTTAGTTACTTTATAACATTGTAAAGAATTATTATATTTAACATATACCTCTGTAGCTGTACTTAGGTTTACATTCGTTATATATATATATATATATATATATATATATATATATATATATATTGACGAACTGTAAACTGAGATTTTTAAAATATTATTAACTAATAATAAATCTCATTTTTAACATCCCATACAGCGCATTTATTTATGACAAAATCAGTTATTTATAAGTGACTTCGATAACCAAATTACAGTCTTGACTCTTTTGACGCAGTGAGATCTGTCGGCTAAAAACAATCCTCCACAATTAATCAAACTTTTCGGACTTCATTCGGGCACTGCCTACTGCTAGCTAATTCCTTTCTTGTCGAAAATTATGGATACAATTAATTTGTAAAACAGATCCAAAACGAAATTTTGTTGACCCGGTCTCGGTTCTGATAATCGTTTGCAGTTGTACAATATATTTTTATCATATGACTACCCACACTCGGTGGACTTTACATGTCAAAATAAGTGCGAACAGACCTTAAACGAAATTCAACTTTATTTATACGAGTGGATGGGGATTTTTAAGACCTTTAGGATGCTAAATCCCGAGATATTCGGACAATAATTTTATTGAAATTTGACAGCGCGGCTTAAATTTGAAAATAACCTAGAAACATTGACGATGTTTTGTTGGTATTCAAAATTACGAACCATATGAACCAATAACGACATACGTTTTTAAAATCTTAAACCATGCTTTACTAAAAGATGAGTCATAAGACACTTCTCGCCGGCCCGACTATACATACTATCTTTTCCACCAAAAATATGAGTCAACTTATATCCATAATAATAAATGATTAAAAATCAAACTTAATAAATCTTCTCGTAGATGGCGGTAATGTAAAGGGTGATTCAAAAAGCGCGCCGGTTTTAATTATAACAAAAAACAAAGTTTATTTTAAAAAAATCATTTACAAAAGACATAAATCCGTTAATCAAACCTTCCCATTTTAGGAATGGAAAATCACATCGGGCATATGTCTCCCTCTACTTTGCTGGCATGCCAAAACTCTCTTCCTGAAATTGTTGATTACAGCTTCACAAACTTGCACGTCGATTTCGTTGATAACTCGTCGAATTTCTTCCTTTACCTCGCGGATGTCTCGGGGTTTATTGACATAAACCAATGATTTGACATAACCCCAAAAAAAAAGATCGCATGGGATTAAATTACACGACCTTATTGGCCATTGCTGGTCGCCACGAAGTGAGATGAGCCAATCCGGGAATTTCTCAAGCAGCAATGCAATGGTTTCGGCGGAAATGTGACATGTGGTGCCATCTACGCTTTGTCATAAGTCTGCGCATTGTTGATTCATTACACCCGAAAATCGACGAAGTCGTCGGACAGTTTCTGCAAAACTTTCTCCGCTTTGATAAAACGTTTTCAGGATTAACACACGTTTTTCAGTAGAAAAGCGTTCCATTTTGACACTGAATGAAATCGGAATATTAGAGATGTCAACTTTATAAACAACTATGTTGCTAAGCAACAACCTACAAAATGGCGAGCGATTCAAAACCGGCGCGCTTTTTGAATCACCCTTTAGTAATGTTTCCAAATGTCAAAACACCACTTCTTACAAAAACTTAAAAAAATTAAATATATTAAATTGTAATTTTGTTAAAACCGATTAGAAAGGTTTATAACGTAAAAATTAAAGTCCATGGTAAGTGTTTTGATTTCTCGCATGTATTGTTTCAATAACTGTGTTCTCATTTCAGCTATATTTTTTTTCTACCAAAGCTCTTCTATTACACTCTTTCTGGAACTCGAACCCCATTGCATGTGAGGCACGATTTAAACTTAGAATAATAATTGTGTTACGAATTTCTGCATTTAAAGTTGCAACTGTGACATGTTTTGCTGTAAATAATACAATTTAGACTAATGTAGAAGCTATATATAATTATAATACACTCACTTTGTTCGTACATATTATGTAAGGTATTCCTGATGGACATTTTCGAGGTATCTGCAAGATTTTCGGATTTAACCTTCTTACGTGGCCCTTTTTTCCCGAGCTAGACAGAATTGGGTTGGATTTTGCACGAGACTGCAGATAGACTGTGACAGATATACCCAAGGCATTTGCCACACGGTGTAAATTTGAGATCACTATTAATTGAGCTTAAGACAATTTTAAAAACACCTACATCTTGAACACTAGAAAGTGGTATTTAAAGGGCCGTTGTTTTCTTTCTCCTTTTCAAAATATTGTAATAAATTCAACACAAACTCTCGTGCTTGCGTATGCAAGGTTTTACCTTGCATAGACATTACGAGGTTTCGGAAAGACTAACAAAGATGTTGGAATAAACGTAAATGATTAAACAAAGGGAAGAGTTCTGAAAATAACTGTTTTGAAAATGTATAATGAAAAATGAAATTTGGAAACGTAGGAAATATGAAAGAAAGTCACAAGTGGTAACAAGCAAAAGGAGGTTATGTCATAAGAATAATAAACGAGGTTAGTCAAAGGTACATTTTCATGATCATATTAGGACAAAAATTACAACAAGTCACCTATTTTCATTGTGTTTAAACAGTCTATAACTAACGTCGGTTGCTCAAAATGCACTTGAAATTTTAACCATCCTTTTTTGATGTATACTTAAATGTGCGATGGCAAAATAAAAGTTTTATTTAGCTAGGTGCATGTATCGATGACGAAGGTCAATTATTAAGTGGCAAACATTATATGTAGGTATAGAAGGTTGTGCAATCGAATTTTTTTTTCACTATCAGTAAATCGACTTATTAGCTCATTTTACTTTTGGCCAAGTTTCGCCAAGATCAGCCATCATGTCTGGATGTCTGTGTGCCTGTGTGTATGTATGTGTGGATGTATGTTAGTATCCACGATAATTCCAGAACGAAAATATTCGGCAAGATTATTTCTTTCGTAAATTAAATTAATTTCAGAACAAAAATTAGAAGATATTTTATTAACTGAATACCGAAATACAAAAAAGAGGAACACAACTAAAACAATAAGAAATTAAAAATAATATTAAATGAAGTTAGAATAGTATATTCTGTAACGAGGTTAGAATGAGAAAATTCGATACGAGTGGAACATTTAGAACGCGAGTGTTAGCGAGCGTGAGGAACCACGAGTATCGAATTTTCCATTCTAACAGACTAACAGACTTTATTTTCTCCACGACAAGAAAATATGAATCATTAACAATTAAACTAAATCTGAACAAAAAACAAAACAAGTTTTGAGATTAATATTTTAATTTCTTTACAACGAAGGTATGAATAACTAACAAATAAATGAAATCTCAACAAAACAAATCATTGTACTATATGAACAGACAAGTTACTTAATGATTACTTACTAATATTTATATTTATAGTGTTGGTACAATTACTGAAGTTAAAAATCGGTGCGTTGGAAATATTTTCCGTGACATTTTTCAAAACAGATTGATTTGAAGAGGCAGATGTAACAGTTGTGTAGCAAGCAGAATTGGAAGATGAAGGAACGATCTCGGACGAACTAGATCCAGTAATCAAAGCGACTATTTGATTTGCTACATTTATTCGGTTTTGCAGAGAATCTTCTATGTACCCTTCTGCTACTTGCGAAGACTTCCACCCTCCATGTCTTTTCAATGTAGTAATATCCGCACCTGCATTTACCAACGTAGTTGCTGAGGTACGGCGGAAACAGTGGCCAGTATATTCATGGGGGTTATCCATATTCAGGAATGTGGCAATTTGTTTAGGCATATTGCCCAGTTTGTTTATTCCAATCACTTGTCGTGTACATTTATTTTTTTGGAAATTGATAAAAAAGAGCCAAATATTTCTTTACAATATTATAAAATTCTCCTGTGACTGTAAATTCTCTTGGTTTTTTAGTTTTTGTAACAGGAATAGAAATTACTACTTATTGCGGATCCCAAATCTTTAATATTGGAAATTTTAATGTTGTAGAAGTTCATTCTTGCGACAAGCCCCTAAAACGCCAATGACAAGAGCGACCTAGCAAAAAATACTACATAGTATTAAAATTGCAAATTGAATTATAATTTTTATTACCTTTGTAACTAAATATGTCTCATCTGGAGCATTTTCTAAGAAATCATTAACATTTTCTTTCGTAAAAACCTTCGATTTTTTAGCAATACAGCTTTCAGAAGAGCGCTTCAACAAAGCTCTTAATTTCTTATATCGTGATATATCAACATCGTGTTTCACATTTATAGTTGCCTTTAGGATTGAATATATTTTCCATAGCGTGGAAGATTTCCATTTTTTTAATAAGTCGCCAAAAAATGCCAGTAAAATGTTTTCAGAAAATGAGTTCGTTTCTTTTTCTTGTTGTCAGTCCCTTAACCCTTTAAGGCGCAGAACTATTTTTGGTAGAAATATTTATTTTTTAGTAGTGAATGTTATTAAACGTAGCCAGAATACGCAAAAAATGTTTAAAAAATCTAGGAATGGCCGTTTAGGCTGTAAAGTTAGACATAGCTACCATTGACCACTATCATCAATGACCAACCTTTAGTGAGCACTGGTAGATATAGCTACCTTAACAAATAAATAAATTCTCTGTTGTATTGTACAAAAATATAATTGTAAAGAAAAATTTATAAAAAACATTTATGAATTAAAATTTCACATCATTTTAAATGATATGGTGCAAAGCAATCTTTACATAGGGCAACATTACACACTTGACATATTATATTGCACCGCTTTGCTTGTGTTTCAATGAACTGCAGAGCACACAACGACGTAGGTCTTGATGAAGATGTGCATCGACATTCAAAGTAGATGGCTTCTGTTGCGCCCAGGTTTTTTCTTTGGGTAAATGTTCCAATTAGTTCATTTGCCAGTTCACTTCGAAACTGTAAAGCAGTTAGAGGTTTAGCACTTGTATTTGTTTTCTTTAAGGTTTCTTTATAGAGTATATAGCTGTTGACTATAGATGCATCTACTAAGTAGTAAAGTATTTTAATCCACCAACGTCTAGATTTCCACGCAATTGAGTAGTTTGCATGATATTGGTCAAAGTCTACTGCCCATATATCTATTGTATTCCGCAATAGATTCTGGGCGTACTATCCCTTTGTCCTGTTTTATTGGTTCGTAAACCTGTGTTTTTCTCTATAGTCGTGTTTATTACTAGCAAGAGCTACGCATTTTACAGATCCTTCCATTTGTAGACCGATATATTACCTGAAGCAATAGAATCTGATTGGCTGCGAGAAAGATCCTTATCAGTGCTTAACAAGTGCTTGGAAAAATTCTTTCTATGTTGCTAATAGTACCACAACCAAAAGACCTCTGTCTAACAGTTTCTGCATAAGAGAGATGGTGGTAAAGAAATTATCAAAATACAGACAATACACGATTTTGAAATTTTTGGGATAGTTGAAGCACAACACGTTCGCAACATATCACCGGTTGATTCCACCTTGCCTTGATAAATCTGAAAGTTGAGTAGATATCCTGTTGTCATGACAAAGCATATTTTGAAACCCCTTTTAATGGGTTTCATGGGCATATATTGTTTCATGGACGTACGCCCTTTGAAAGCACACATACTTTCGTCGATGCACAAATGTCTGTAAGTGTAAAAGCGGTTTGGAACAGTTAGTAAGATGAGTTAACAATGGCCTAAGTTTGTACAACTTATCGAAGTTAAGAGTTTTCGGTTGTGGCATTGTTTCATTGTTGTTTAGATGCAAGTACCTAAGAATTTTAAAAATCTTTTTAGAGTAAATATCTTCGTAACACGTTCGACGTGAAAATTTCATTGTGACCAATATGATCTCAGTGTATAGGCTGTGAAAACCCATTACTATTAGTATACCTAGAAATGCATCAAGTTCTTCTGCACTTAATCCTAACTGAGTGTTTTTTGACTAGCATAGATATTTGATTCACCAACTATCATTTCACAGATATTTTTGTTAAAATAAATCTTGAAATAATCGATAGGTTTACACGAATCGACTACAAAGTTCACTCGTGAGGACTCAGCAAATGATACGATTGAAACATCAGTGGCTGAGTATTTTCTTGGACCATGAAAATTTTTCATGTGGTGAAACTACATCCTCTGAAACTATCCTCTTCCTCTTCGTCCTCAGAAGACAGTTCATTATTATGAACAACCTCAAAGTTTGTTTGTGGACCATTCATATCGTTTGGATCGAAATCTGGGTCTGCATCTGAGTCATCACAAACTTCCTCACTGTTACTATCCGCATTTTGTAGCTTTTGAAACCATCCTTCTCAATCCCATACTGGATGAACTAATAGGTTGACAATCAATACCTGACAACGCTGACGATGAAGATGAGCTTTCAAGAGGCAAATCGTCTTCAGTATCATCATCCTCAAATTGCACAATAATCTTCATCACTAAGGTTTACTACCATTTCCTCCAACAGCTTGAGTTAGCGATCGATTTCTGAACGACATACTGAAAAAGGAGAAGTTCGATGTAACATTCGACGTTTTCTGCGGTAATTTTGAAATATTTTCCTAGCGCAATAACCATATATTAAAATATCAATACGTGTTGACAGCTGTTTTGTACTTCTTTCAGTAATAAAATAAATTCTATCAACCGAAAATTACATTGTTCTTACGGAAGAACAATTATTGTTGATTGCTAGGTTATGCCTTAGTACAGAACAATTTTAATTTTCTAGCTTTTGAGGTGATCAAATGTAATACTTAACTAGGAATAGATAGCAAACATATGCATAATTTACTTACCTAGTGAATATCACTTTAAACTAAATTCAACACAAATATATTTTACATCAAAATAACTAAACACCACAAATTATTTACCGTCGGTATCCATAATGCACAGTGGTAAATTATCCTACCTGGTTCATACGCTAACGAGCAATATGCACGTTTGGTATCAATACTTACCGAACAATCTAGTTGACGACTAGGTTCATTAGAACCAGAATCGCATGACCGGTCACAGCAGTATAGGCTTAACGCCTGGTATATATTGTTACCAGTTAAATTAACAGCGCATAATACTTTCGTATTCTTTTCTCGATTTTTGAGGCAGGAGGTTCGCGCTTATGTTATTTGCATAATTCGTAATTTCAGGCGAGTACTATCGAATTCCGTATCTAATGGTTCACTCATTATTTTAATTAAATCACATAAAACAAATAAATTAAAATTTGTCAGGATAATTATCCGTCAGATTGGCAATCTACGTCGTTTGGACCGATTACGGAATATTATACCGTATCTAGATATGGAATGAAAATACATGCAAAACGCATAAGAGCAAGTATTTCAGAAAAAAAATTCACACACAGAGTGGGAATGTTTGTATTCTATTATAAAAAACGATTTTGTAATTATTACGTTCCGTATTGGTCGTGGAGAAACACAGTTATTGTATGTCACATGTAACAATTTATTAACGGAAAAAACTGACAGAAGCATTTTAAATTTTACTGGACGATGATGAAAGTTACTATTTCTCTAGTGTCATTCCGATTGGTCTGAATTTTATAATGTATGACATTTCATTGGTTAATATAAAGCGAAGGAAATAATCGGGGATAATATAACTAATGTTATGATTATCATCGATTATTAATCATAACACGTGTTATATTTGGTAAGAGAATATAATGAATGTTAATAGAAAATATATTTTTTTAAAGTCTATAATTTTCTAAAGGTTTTGAGTGGTATCATCGATTATCAATCATAACACGTGTTATATTTGGTAAGAGAATATAATGAACGTTAACAGAAAAAATATTTTTTTAAAGTCTACAATTTTAAACGATTTGTCACTTTGACAGTAAACTATTTTATTCATTAAAATCATGTGACAGTCAACATGTGGTGACAAAATTATCACCGATTTGATAGCCTACTCTGCGATTTTGTTTTTGTATTTTAACCAATTAAGTATTAAAAAATGTACGATGTGACACGTGAATTATATCCTCGCTGTAATTTTATATCCTTTAATATTATTAGTTAAAATAATATGAGGGAAATAGTCTAATAAATTTGTTTCGTGTATTCAAGATGTCGGAAAATTTTGCATTAAAAACCAGTTCCGTTTAAGTACCTGCATTCGTTCACTTTCATTGTTGTTAAAAATGTACACGACGGTTTCTAGGTAACCGCTTTTTAGGCAAAATTTTAGATCATTTCGAATGTACTAAACAATTGACTACAGAATATGTTTTGAATACACCATTTTCTCACATTTTTTTTGACTGGTCATGTTAAAATGCAGGTAACATTTTTATAAATTCAATAAAATTATTAGAAATTTTATAGGTAGAGGAAGTTTCTTGAAGAAAATTTCAACGCTTGTGTTAATACAGTTATTTTTGTAATTTGCTTCCATTTTGATTCTTTAATAGCCATATTAAGAAACGCGACATCATCATCTCCGATGTCATTATCGCCATTAATTCACGGCACATTTCACGAAAATGTTTAGGTTGGCAAAACTTGTTCCGGAATTATATCTGCATGTCAGTCTTGTCAAAAACAGAATGCGTACAGTGGACGCAGTGATGTGAGCAAATTCGCGACAGTATTTTTGGCAATTTCACATGTTTCAGGGTGTGTACATGTAAGATTATCTTGATTATCTTCCATTTTCGTGTTTTGTGACAAAATTTGGATAAAACAAAGGGCGACTAGTTCAAATTCTCGCTTTTAAAATTAATACATTACCAACCGCCACAAAAATCCCTAATTATTTAGTAACAACGTAAGTAAAGTAAAAATTTTTGTTTAAAAATGGGCAAATTACAAAAAATATCATAAAAACGTGTTTTATAAGAGCTTGAAACACGTTTTTTTTTTAAACTTAAATTCGTGCTTCAAGACTGGTCGTATGAAACTTGTTTTTTAATAATATACTATTTTATGTGTATTGTAATGTAGCAAATGCAAATAACGGGTGTAAAATATTCAGTAACTGAAAAATGTAATATTGAAAGACTTGTAGATTTACTACTTTTAAATTACGGCATATATGTAAATTGATATGTTGACATTAACAAATATTCTTTTCGTACAACCATTAATTGAATTAAAATAAGATTTTCTTAGATTTAATTTGTTCTTTATCTTCTTACATCTTGCATTCGAATAGTTTACATTTAAAGCCCTTTTTAAATAAGGGTTTATTACTTGAGTTAAAGCAATTTTATTTTTTCATTAGGGTTATTTAGTCCCACAGTACAAGTTATTTTTATTTTCTCATTTTTTTTATCTTATTTATTTATTTATTTTCATAGGTTTATTTAATAGCACAGTGCAAGTTATTTTTATTTTCTTAATTAATTTATCTTATTTATTAATTTATGGATATTCTATAAGTAATATTTTTGTGTCACGCAACATTATGTAGACGCGTTTTATGTATTGCGTTGTATCTTCGTTCACAAAAAGTTGCATTTCGCTCATTCCTAATTGTTATTTTTATTAATTCATAACCTCACATTCATAAAAAAAATTGAATGAAATGGCTATGCGAGTTTATGGGTTCTTGCAGCAAAAAAAAATTAAATCTATCCCTCTGGTTCTTCACCATGCAACCGCACCATCATCAAAAATCACTGGAATCCAGACATCTGTTCGCTAATTTTGAATACCGTCGCCTTTCAATGTCTGGAGTGATTGCGACCGAGGCAAAACCACATTTACTCCTTACTCCTTACTTCGCAGAAACCACCAAAATTCACGGGGTTCTAACAATTAGATGCTTAATACTCATGTTAAGTTTGGATATAATTGCTTTCCAATTTTTTGAGTTATCGCATCCGAAATTTATTTTATTTACCCATCTCACTCCCTGTCCCGCTAGCCAAGCCTTCCACCTAAGATCACTTAGGCCTAGACAATTAGGTCATAAGTACATATTTGAAATTGGAACGCATTCCTTTTTAAATTTTTGAGTATCGCGTACGAAATATTCATCAAACACACACACACACACACACACACACACACACACACACACACGCACGCACGCACGCACGCACGCACACACGCACACACGCGGGCACGCTGACATGCTGACACGCTGACACTCTGACTCGCTGACACGCTGTCACGCTGACACGCTGAGACGCTGTCACGCTGACACGCTGAGACGCGGACACCCGGACTCGCGGACACACGGACACACTTGCACACGCGCAAACTCGTACCCGCTCGCCCGCGGACCCATGTGCCCGTGGCGCACGCTAGCACACACTTAACCAACCAACCAAACGCACACGCGCACGCACAAACACACCCACACACATACACACTCACTTACCCACACACCCATACACCCACACACCTATACGCATACATCAACTCAAAATTGGTCTAGATGGTTCTCAAAGCGCTGAAGACATGTGAATCGGTTGAAATATGGAATTTTTTCACAAATACAATGCTTTACTTATGACTTTGCTCATAGGTAAGCAATAACCATTACGGGGTTATCTATTTCTTATCCAGTATATAACGTTACACAGAAATATAAAATCTTGTTCTTAAAGGAAGTTGAATTCCTAAATGTCTAGATTCTAGTAATTTTTAATGGAATTTATTCAAACAATTGTGTGAAATTTGGATTAAACTTTTCTAAAGTAACCGTTCTAATATAATTTCAAATACGGCAACATTGAGACAGTTGTATAGTTCCGTAACGAATTCTATTATGTAACTAACAACATACTTCAAGATCAAAAGCGTTAAGACGTTTAACGTTTTTTATCCTCGTGTATCTGTACGCATTAAATCTGTTTAAAAAATTACTACACTTTGTGAATCTAGAAATGTTAACTCATGTATAAATTTAAATATTTAATTCTTGTTCGTTGATCGAAGGTAATAAACCGATAAAGATCATGTACATTGATTTAGAATAGTAATACAAAATACGATGTCAGTGACATTAACCTTGAAGTGTGATCTCCACTAAAAGAAATCGCCATAAATAAATTTTCAGAACATTATTTTTTACATTGCCTGTTACTTACCTAATGGGAAAATAAATTAATAACGCCCTAAAGATAACTCCTAGTCGTTAACTGTTTCTATTAAAAGACTTCATCGTACTGTTTATGGAAAAACAACAAATTTTTTGCATAAATTTTGTATACGTCAAAGTATTTTTATAATAATGAAGGTTGTATGACAGTTTCAAAGTCTGCTGTTTAGGAGTAGTATTGCTTTTTGTAAATGTTCTTTCTAGATGTTGATGAATTGTTTATACACTTTTGAACCGCAACTATTTAACGGAAATTAAAAACAAATCTCGTTATATTGTTAGAGATGATAAGTTTATGACGCAAAATGTATGAAAAATTTCAATTAATTTTCTGACATTTACCGCAAATGTCAGTGCAGTTTACTTTAAGGTCAACAAGCTAATGTCACATCAATCCAGTATTTTTTATAAGCGTTATAAACAATTTTTTTCATACGGGAGAAAAGTTTAAATATGCCATTTTCTATTCAATTTGTTTAGGAGTTTGTGAGGTTTTACAAAAAGTCTCTGTGAAGATCTATAACCTTAAACACTACGATTACAATTACTATCCTATGTTTTATTTTCTATAAATATCTGATATGGAACAATAATACACCAGCCAGCCTATCTTGTTTGGGTTTTTTAATGGTGTATTTGTATATTTAAGTTTATACAATCTAAACGTTTAGATAACACCTACAGTTATCTTCATCAGTGGTACATTTTCATACTTTAATTATGCAACCCCAATTGTAATGCTTTCATAATGAAAATAAAACCAACAATAATCTGTCACATGGACATTTAAACCTACATGTCGGATATAGGTTAATAGCCATGCTAACTAGAAAAACAAAAACTTAAAGTCGCTCGCTTCTATAAAATATCGATAATACAATTTAATATAATTAATCGTTGTTCAGATAATTTTTACACTTAAATTCCTCCTTTGGAATCCAAATCCAAATTACGCGTCGTACCAAAAAATTACATAGAATATAATTCATAATTTTAAGATCTATTTGCTGGTATATTTATATATGTGAAATATACAACTGCTTCAGAAATATTAGATAAAAACCAAAAACTGTGTCAAACCCCCTACATCTGTATACAGGGTGTCCCGTAAAGAACGGGCCATAGTTCAGAGATAGTTTTTTTTGGTTCAAATAACCCCATTTAGACCAACGTACCTTTTTCCGATTTTGCTTCCTTAAAGAGAAAGATGCATTTTTAATTTCACTTTTTTCGGACAGCTGTTGTATTTTTCAAGATATCTTTAAACTTGGTACAGGGGAGTTTTTTGGGTAGACAAACATGAATGTCTATTTACTCTCAACGTAATAGACAGAGGGCGCCACCTTACTCATGTTTCTGGTTTCCGCTGTATTTTCCGTGGATAAAGATTTTGATATACTTGTTAACATTTCTGAAAGGTCATTCTATTTTCTTTAAAAAAGGTACTCTTATTGTATAACGCTAAATGGTTCCGCTTTAGAGGCAAATGCTCTTAAAGTGAACGCTGCAGAATGTACATTTTTCACTTGCATATTTACAAACAACCAACCAATGTATATTGGTTAGAAGGTAAGAATTTAAAGATGGTCAAATTTAAGGATTATTCTGTATAAGGTGAGTCAACGATATAATGAAGCAGATTTAGTGTGAGGAAAACCTATATGTGTCCTATAATCATGGGCAATAGGATTAACATATTTTCCTATTGGAATATGATGAGTTGATTTTTGGATTTTACTAAAACTTTGGAGGTTTTTTAAGGTTATTACAACCTTCAATAATTGTAACCGTATATTTATGCAAATATTGTACGGCATTATTTTGACAGAAGAAAGAGTTACTATGATGTGGAACTGTAGGGTATTTGATATAAGCAATTTTCGTTGGAATATAGCAGAATGAGTAATTAATGAGCATACTCATTACTCCGAATACATTGTAAGCAAATTTTATATATCAAGGCACATACAAACACAAAATAACATATATAATATAGTAGTAGACATATTATAAACACATAAAGTAGTATGTGAAATAATCAAACCTTTAAAATGTACCTTGCATATACAGGGTGAGTCAGTTTTTTGTAGACAAACTTTAACAGGAGATAGAACACATGTTTCTAAAAAGAAAAGTTCCTATAAAAATATGTCATAGAAGGCTTCGTTTCCGAGATACAGGGTGTTGAATATAATTTTTTTTTCTCAAATTTTCATTATAACTCATAAACGAATGCTTAGATTTTTTTCATGTTGGGGGGATAATGTCTATTAATGAAGGAGCATAAAAGAAGCGATAAGAATGTTCACAAACTTGCACAATGGCGGAGTGGAGGGGGTGCTCAACCCCTTTCATAAACAGAACTTCTACGCCAATGACTATTTTTAAAAAAAAACTGTTATTTTCATTATCTACATACAGTTTAACAAAAATAATGTACCTTCTTCTGTTTCGAAATTCCTGTGCGTTTCCGAGTCATTTTGATTTTTAGTGTTTGATGTGGTACTAAGTTAAGTAATGTGCTTTATGTGAATAATTGAATATAAAGTTTTTAATAAAAAAGATATAATAAAACATTTAGAGCCATTTTAGTACCTAACGATCGTTTCTTTAAAATTTCAAATACATTTTCATTTATAAATAGGTAGGTTATCGGTTTTTTTTAGTATCCATTGTTATTATCCTCGTATAAAAAGAAATGCATAATTACTATTGTTATGCGGTCAATACTTTCTGTATAATTATGTATGTATCAATTTCGCCATAAACATGTATGTAGTTTTTAAGTGAGATTCTAATAAGTTATAGACCGCTGCTCACTTGCTCTCATTAAAGAGCCGCCACTGTATCAAGCCATACTCAAATGCAAGACTTCTGTAAATTGAAATCTATTTAGTACACTAATTTTAACAATCCTTATTTATTATTGTAACAATACTTAATTAATAATTGTGAAATTAATAAGAATTCTTAGCAATAACGATTTATAAATAAATAACAATAACACTAGTATAATAAAATTAGACACTTTGTTCAAAATGTAAATGTAAAGGTTCATTAGGAGCACATTTTAAAATTATTTTCGAATATGCAGGGTGGTCCATAAAAATTTTACACATCAAAGTTATGAAAATTTAAATGGAACACCCTATATTTGATTGCATATTTCGATTCTGTGGACTAAATAAAGGGCACTTACTGTTATACTCCCTATACCTAACTCCACCTGTTGTCGAGATATTTCATTATTTGTGAGAATGTAGATCGAAATTCAAAAGAACTCTGTGTTTTACGTATTCAAGGAATTTTTTTCAAATGTAAAGTGTGACATCTCGTTGAATTCAGAATCAAGGAGAGAATTTAAATATGGTAAAAATAATTTTTTCGTGTATTTAAAAAAATAAAGTTGATGATGGTTGCTAACAAACGAAACGTTGTATCAAAAATTGAATAACAGCATTAAGTAGAGCTAGAAAAGTGGCAATAAGAATGTGCTCTTCTTTTCTTGATAGCTCTTCAAATAAGGTCAGAAAAAAATAAAAACGAAAATCAGAAAATTCAATTTTTTTCAAATATCTCAAAAACTAAAAGAGATATACGAGTTCTACAAAGACCATAAATACATCCTCTCAAATGTGTAACTTTTGTTCCATTTAACCGACCTTCCATCTCTTACCGTTTCCGAGATCCCCATAGTGGGCATCCTTATCTTGGACACGGTGTATATATATTGCTGAAAATATTCATATTCTGAATTTCTTCGCGTTTATATCGAAAAACTATTTCTTTCTACATTTCAGAAACTTATTTTTCTAGATTTTCTAGAATATAGACAAGTGTTATACAGGGTGTTTCTGAAATAGGGTTCCGAATTTCTACTGCATGTAGAACTCATTAAAATAAGATAAAATGTTCCTATAAACATGTGTTAAATTACAGTTAAATTCAATGAAACTGATTTTATTCAATTATTTCAAAAACGATAAAGATAAAGATGAAATTAAATACATAATTTATAATAACATGACTATAACTTTTTCGTTATTCGAAAATCGTCCTTTTACAAATGAATAATAAAATTTTAGATTTTCAAATTTTTAAAAAGTTCATAAATTTTGACGTTTTATGAAAATGTCGTCTTTTAATCGATATAATTTTTTGTAAAATGAGTTTGAAAATTATCATCATTTGATAAAATTATGTCATTCATTGAATCATTGATATACTTTACAAAATACATTTTACGTTAAAATGTAAATAATATGAATTTGTAAAATTCAAAAAGGTTTACAAATTACTGACTATTTGAGTCTGTAATCGTTTTAACGAAAGATGCGTGAAATGTTTATGTAGTAATTTCATTTTGTCTTATTTTAAATGAGTTCTAATAGTTATAAATTGAACTTAATTTCAGAAACTGTATTATGAATTATTCTAAGTTTTAATAAATAAGTTGTTCTGAAACTGTCAATGTGCGATTGTTCTACTAAATTTCGACTCAATGGGCATCCTATGTGAGAGGTAGTGTTATTGGTTGTGTGAATTTGTTGTTGGTCGTGGGATTCGGTAAATGGTGGTCTTGTGTTATTTATATTAATTAATTAATTGTATTAATGGAGGAAATGTACTTACTCTAGTAAGTTATTCAACGTTTAATTTCAAGCAAAAGGTGCCTACAAACTTATGTTCGGAAACGCTTCGTTTAGGATGTACATGGTGTAGAAGTTAAAAAATAAATTAATTTTAACATTTTTCGATCACCTCGAGCTAATTTTTTAACGAAATTTTGTAATTTCTTCGGACGAGAAATTCAAATTCATTGACGATTTCGGTGTATCTTCTAGAGGGCGCCACAAGCAAGCATTGTGCTACATTGTATGTCACTTTCGGTTGGAAAAACCTTCTTCCTTACCCTTTCTGTTTAAAAGTTGCTAGGACCAACGGTTTCCGAGAGAAACGCATCTAAAGTTGATGATACAAATAATTTAATAAAATTAACTTAAATACGGTAACAACAGTAATACTACAACGAAATAACAACAAGAAAACAACTTAACATTACCAAATTAACACTACTAAATTAATTCTCAAACTGTTCAAGAAAACACTCTTGCATATGGAACCGCTCTATTAGAAAATAGTCTAGTAGACTTACGTCAAATAGTTGACATTTAATTAAAAGTGTCATAAAAATTTCTATGCAAATATTAAAAATGCCACGCATCTTTACCCATAGTGAGTATGCTGATAAGTTGTTCTGTTATGGAGAATATCGGAAGCGATTTCCTAATAGACCGGTTTCAGATGCCTGAGTGTTTTCTAACACATTTGACAAAATACGTGAATCCGGTGTCCTTCCAGGTAGTCACTATCATTCTGAACGAGCAGACAACAGGTAAAATAAAAACACCGTACTTACAAAAGAGCTACGGATTATATAAAGTGAACGTGCAATTACGAATCCTAATTACATTTTTATTTATAGAAGTAATCTTTAACATATAGAAATTAAAGAAATGATAGAGAATTGGTAATTATGGATAGAAGATAAGTCATAAATCATAAATAATGGATGGTAGAATATACATGATATAGAATTGATGATAAGAGCCTAGAAGATATATAACAGATCCACAAACACAAACATAAATTCTAAAATTCCGATTTGATTTAACTTACAGCCTGCAAAAATCAACTTTCAATTGTAAAATATTGATTTTATTTAACTTATAGCTTGTAAAATCCAACTTTCAATTCTAAAATGCTGATTTGATTTAATTTGCAGTTTGCAGAAAGTAAGACAGACAACGTGCAAGAAAACCATATATTGTCATGTATAGTTGAACTTGTCTCTTGATTCTTTATTTGAATACTGCATAATATACAGGGTGTTGTATTACACACAAGATATTCAATCTGGATATCATACTAACAAAGTACGGTGAGAGGGTGGGAGTGGAACTAGAGAAATTTAAATGTGTGCTACCCGAGCGTTAGCATAAGTTTCTCAAGTCTAATGACCGTCGTATACAACAATTTAACGAGCGGTTGAAGAGTAAAGCTGTCTCAATGCGTTCTTTAGAACCAATAGGGGAAGCAACCAATTTAATATTCCTTTAGAAAAACGATTTTATTATAATTACTATGTTATTTGATGATGGATGATTGGTTTAATAAATAAAATCAATTTTGTTTTGTAGTACTTGGGAGTGATTTGATCGAGACCGATTAGATTCAGATCGATTTGATTGAGATTGATCAGATTGATTGATTTGATTGAGATTGATTTTATTGACATTGATTTGATTGAGATTGAGATCTGGAGCGTGAGCGTGATCTATGGACCAATCAGAAAGCAAGGCACATGCCAGATGAATTAAGGTTGTGGAGCGGTGTCGGCAAACATCAAAAGTGCGCGCCCAGTAACGCTTTTCCACGATCTTTAAAATTTCCCCACGCTCAAAAATATGAATTAAGGTGAAATAAAATTATTTTAATTGTAAGTCATAATTATGATCCGTAGGGATGCTAAGACGAATTAAGATGAACTAAGATGCATTATGATGAATTAAGAAGATTTCAATTATGAGTCATAATTATGGTCCTTAGGGATGCTTAGATGAATTAAGATGAATTAAGATTAATTAAGATGAATTAAGATGAATTAAGATGAATTAAGATTAATTAAGATGAATTAAAATGAATTAAGATGAATTAAGATGAATTAAGATGAATTAAGATGAATTAAGATGAATTAAGATTAATCAAGATTAATTAGGATGAATTAGGATGCATTAGGATGAATTAGTGAATTGTCTCTTGATTTATTTGAGATTACTGATAATATGAAGTGTATTAAGAAGAATTAGATCTGGATATCATATAACAAATGATATGAATTGAGATGAACTTAGATGAATTTGATGAATGTGATGATGTTAGATAAGTTAAGTTATGACCGTCGTATAACAATTTAAGATTGAATGTAAAGCTGTTAATGCGTTCTTTAGAACCAATTGAGACAATTTAGATGAATTCCTTTAGAAACGATTTTATTATGAATTGACTATGTTATTTGATGATGGATGATTGAGTTTAATTAGAAATGAATTGTTTTAGATGAATTGAGATGATGATTGAGATGAATTGAGATTAGATGATTTAGATTGAATTGAAGATGAATTGATTTGAATTGAGATTGAATTTTAGATGACATTGATTTGAATTGAGATTGAGATTGAGATGAATTGAGTGAATTGATGAAATTGAGATGAATTGAGATGAATTAAGATGAATTGATGAATTGGAACATCAAAAGTGCGTAATTAGATCTTTAAAATTACGCTCAAAATATGAATTAATGAAAATTATTTTAGATTGTAAATTATGATGTAGATGCTAAGATGAATTGAGATGAATTGAGATGAATTATGATGAATTAAGATGAGATTAGATTATGAGTCATGAATTGAGATGGTTTAGATGTGAGATGAATTGAGATGAATTAAGATTAATTAAGATGAATTGAGATGAACTGACATGAATTAAGATTAATTAAGATGAATTAAGAATGAATTAAGATGAATTAGATGAATTGAGATGAATTAAGATGAATTGAGATTAATTAAGATTAATTAAGATTAATTAGATGAATTAGGATGCATTAGATGAATTAATGAATTAAGATGTATTAGATTAATTAAGATTAATTGAGGATGAATTAGATGAATTAAGATGAATTAAGATGAATAATATGAATTGAGATGAATTGAGATGAATTGAGATGAATTAGATGAATTGATGATGAATTGAGATGAATTGAGATGAATTGAGATGAATTGAGATGAATTGAGATGAATTGAGATGAATTGAGATGAATTGAGATGAATTGATTAATTAAGATTAATTAAGATTAATTAAGATTAATTAAGATTAATTCAGATTAATTGATTAATTAAGATTAATTAAGATTAATTAAGATAATTGATGAATTAGATGAATTAGATGAATTAGGATGAATTAAGATGAATTAGATGAATTAGGATGAATTAGATGAAGTAATATGAATTAAGATGAATTAATATGAATTAATATGAATTAGATGAATTAAGATGAATAAGATGAATTAATGAATTAGATGAATTAAGATGAATTAAGATGAATTAAGATGAATTGAGATGAATTAGATGAATTGAGATGAATTAAGATGAATTGAGATGAATTAAGATGAATTGAGATGAATTAGATGAATTAGATGAATTAAGATGAATTGAGATGAAATAGATGAATGAGATGAATTAAGATGAATTGAGATGAATTAGATGAATTGAGATGAATTGAGATGAATTGAGATGAATTAGATGAATTAGATGAATTGAGATGAATTAGATGAATTAGATGAATAAGATGAATTGAGATGAATTAGATGAATTAAGATGAATAATGTAATTAAGATGAATTAGATGAATTAAGATGAATTAAGATGAATTGAGATGAATGATGAATTGAATTAATGAGATGAATTGAGATGAATTAGATGAATTGATTAATTAACTGATGAACTAGATGAATATGAAGGATGAATTAGTGAATAAGATGAATGAAATATGAGATGAGAGATGAATCGAGGATGAATTAAGATGAATTAAGATGACTAGATGAATAGATGAATCGAGTGAATAGATGAATTAAGATGAATTAAGATGAATTAGATAATTGAATTAATTGAGATTAATTGAGATTAATAAGATAATTAGATGAATTGAGATGAATGAGATGAACTGAGATGAACTGAGATGAACTGAGATGAATTAATGAATTAAGATGAATTGAGATGAACTGAGATGAATTAGATGAACTGAGATGAACTGAGATGAACTGAGATGAACTGAGATGAATCGATGAATGAAATGAATTAAATGAATTGATCAGATGAATAGATGTATAGATGACTCGAGATGAATAGATGAATGAGATGAATTGAATATTGAGATCAATTGAGATCAATTGAGATCAATTGAGATGAATTGAGATTAATTGAGATTAATTGAGATGAATTGAGATGAACTGAGATGAATTGAGATGAATTGAGATGAATTGAGATGTATTGAGATGAATTGAGATGAATTGAGATGAATTGAGATGAATTGAGATGAATTGAGATGAATTGAGATGAATTGAGATGAATTGAGATGATTGAGATGAATTGAGATGAATTGAGATGAATTGAGATGAATCGAGATGAATCGAGATGAATCGAGATGAATCGAGAAGAATTGAGATGCATTGAGATGAATTGAGATGAATTGAGATTAATTAAGATTAATTAAGATTAATTAAGATTAATTAAGATTAATTAAGATTAATTAAGATTAATTAGATTAATTAAGATTAATTAAGATTAATTAAGATTAATTAAGAATAATTAGGATGAATTAGGATGAATTAGGATGAATTAGGATGAATTAAGATGAATTACGATGAATTAGGATGAATTAGGATGAAGTAATATGAATTAAGATGAATTAATATGAATTAATATGAATTAGGATGAACTAAGATGAAGTAAGATGAATTGGAATGAATTAGTATGAAATTAAGATGAATTAAGATGAATTAAGATAAATTAAGGTGAATTAAGGTGAATTAAGGTGAATTAAGATGAATTACGATTAATTAAGATTAATTAGGATGAATTAGGATGAATTAGGGTGAATTAAGATGAATTAATATGAATAAAGATGAATGAGGATGAATTAAGATGAATTAAGATGAAGTAAGATGAATTAAGATGAATTAAGATGAATTAAGATGAATTAATATGAATAAAGATGAATGAGGATGAATTAAGATGAATTAAGATGAAGTAAGATGAATAAGATGAATTAAGATGAATTAAGATGAATAAGTGAATTAAGATGAATTAAGATGAATTAAGGTGAATTAAGATGAATTAAGATGAATTAATATGAATTAAGTAATTAAGATGAATTAAGATGAATTAGATAATTAAGATTAATTAGATGAATTAGGATGAATTAAGTGAATTAAGATGAATTAATATGAATAAAGATGAATTGAGGATGAATTAAGATGAATTAAGATGAATAAGATGAATTAAGATGAATTAAGATGAATTAAGATGAATTAAATGAATTAAGGTTAATTAAGATTAAGTAAGATGAATTAAGATGAATTAGGATGAATTAAGATGAATTAAGATGAATTAAGTTGAATTAGGATGAATTAAGTGAATTAAGATGAATTAAGATGAATTAAGATGAATTAAGATGAATTAAGATGAATTAAAATGAATTAAGACGAATTAAGATGATTTAAGATGAATTAAGATGAATTAAGATGAATTAAGATGAATTAAGATTAATTAAGATTAATTAGATGAATTAGGAATTAGATGAATTAGGATGAATTAAGATGATTGAGATTAATTAAGATGAATTAGATGAATTAAGAAATTAAGATGAATTAAGATGAAATGATATGAATTAAGATGAATTGAGATGAATTGAGATGAATTAGATGAATTAGATGAATTAAGATGAATTAGATGAATTGAGATGAATTAGATGAATTAGATGAATTAAGATGAATTAGATGAATTGAGATGAATTGAGATGAATTGAGATGAATTGAGATGAATTGAGATGAATTAGATGAATTGAGATGAATTGAGATAATTGAAGATGAATTGAGATGAATTAGATGAATTAGATGAATTTGATGAATTGAGATGAATTAGATGAATTAGATGAATTGAGATGAATTAAGATGAATTAGATGAATTAGATGAATTAGATGAATTGAGATGAATTAAGATGAATTAGATGAATTGAGATGAATTAGATGAATTAGATGAATTGAGATGAATTAGATGAATTAGATGAATTGAGATGAATTAGATGAATTAGATGAATTGAGATGAATTAGATGAATTAGATGAATGAGATGAACTGACATGAATAGATGAATTAGATGAATTAGATGAATTGAGAATGAATTAAGATTAATTAAGATTAATTAAGATTAATTAATATTAATTAAGATTAATTAAGATTAATTAAGATTAATTAGATTAATTAGATGAATTAGATGAATTAGGGTGAATTAAGATGAATTAATATGAATAAGATGAATTAGATGAATTAAGATGAATAAGATGAATTGAATGAATAGATGAATTAGATGAATTAGATGAATTGAAGATGAATTAGATGAATTGAGATGAATTGAGATGAATTGAGATGAATTAAATGAATTAGATGAATTGAGATGAATTGAGATGAATTGAGATGAATTAAGATGAATTAGATGAATTGAGATGAATTAGATGAATTAGATGAATTAAATGAATTAGATGAATTGAGATGAATTAGATGAATTGAGATGAATTAGATGAATGAAGATGAACTGAGATGAATTAAAGATGAATTGAGATGAATTGAGATGAATTAAGATGAACTGAGATGAACTGAGTTGAATTAGATGAATTGAAGATGAATTAGATGAATTGAGATGAATTAGATGAATTGGGATGAATTAGATGAATTAGATGAATTGAGATGAATTAGATGAATTGAGATGAATTAGATGAATTAGATGAACTGAGATGAACTGAGATGAATTGAAGATGAATTAAGATGAATTGAGATGAATATGAAGATGAACTGAGATGAACTGAGATGAATTAGATGAATGATGAACTTGAAGATGAATTAGATGAATTAGATGAATTGAGAATGAATCGAGATGGATCGAGATGAATGAGATGAATGAGATGTATAAGATGAACTAAGATGAATTGAGATGAATTAGATGAATTAGATGAATTAGATGAATTGAGATCAATTGAGATGAATTGAGATGAATATGAATTGAATGAATTGAGATGAACTGAGATGAATTGAGATGAATTGAGATGAATTGAGATGTATTGAGATGAATTGAGATGAATTGAGATGAATTGAGATGAATTGAGATGAATTGAGATGAATTGAGATGAATTGAGATGAATTGAGATGAATTGAGATGAATTGAGATGAATTGAGATGAATTGAGATGAATTGAGATGAATCGAGATGAATCGAGATGAATCGAGATGAATCGAGAAGAATTGAGATGCATTGAGATGAATTGAGATGAATTGAGATTAATTAAGATTAATTAAGATTAATTAAGATTAATTAAGATTAATTAAGATTAATTAAGATTAATTCAGATTAATTAAGATTAATTAAGATTAATTAAGATTAATTAAGAATAATTAGGATGAATTAGGATGAATTAGGATGAATTAGGATGAATTAAGATGAATTACGATGAATTAGGATGAATTAGGATGAAGTAATATGAATTAAGATGAATTAATATGAATTAATATGAATTAGGATGAACTAAGATGAAGTAAGATGAATTGGAATGAATTAGTATGAAATTAAGATGAATTAAGATGAATTAAGATAAATTAAGGTGAATTAAGGTGAATTAAGGTGAATTAAGATGAATTACGATTAATTAAGATTAATTAGGATGAATTAGATGAATTAGATGAATTAAGATGAATTAGATATGAATAATAGATGAATGAGGATGAATTAAGATGAATTAAGATGAAGTAAGATGAATTAAGATGAATTAAGATGAATTAAGATGAATTAATATGAATAAAGATGAATGAGGATGAATTAAGATGAATTAAGATGAAGTAAGATGAAGTAAGATGAATTAAGATGAATTAAGATGAAGTAAGGTGAATTAAGATGAATTAAGATGAATTAAGGTGAATTAAGATGAATTAAGATGAATTAATATGAATTAAGGTTAATTAAGATGAATTAAGATGAATTACGATTAATTAAGATTAATTAGGATGAATTAGGATGAATTAGGGTGAATTAAGATGAATTAATATGAATAAAGATGAATGAGGATGAATTAAGATGAATTAAGATGAAGTAAGATGAATTAAGATGAATTAAGATGAATTAAGATGAATTAATATGAATTAAGGTTAATTAAGATTAAGTAAGATGAATTAAGATGAATTAGGATGAATTAAGATGAACTAAGATGAATTAAGTTGAATTAGGATGAATTAGGCTGAAATTAAGATGAATTAAGATGAATTAAGATGACTTAAGATGAATTAAGATGAATTAAAATGAATTAAGACGAATTAAGATGATTTAAGATGAATTAAGATGAATTAAGATGAATTAAGATGAATTAAGATTAATTAAGATTAATTAGGATGAATTAGGATGCATTAGGATGAATTAGGATGAATTAAGATGTATTGAGATTAATTAAGATGAAGTGAGATGAATTAAGAAGAATTAAGATGAATTAAGATGAAATGATATGAATTGAGATGAATTGAGATGAATTGAGATGAATTGAGATGAATTGAGATGAATTGAGATGAATTGAGATGAATTGAGATGAATTGAGATGAATTGAGATGAATTGAGATGAATTGAGATGAATTGAGATGAATTAAGATGAATTAACATGAATTAAGATGAATTAGATGAATTAGATGAATTGAGATGAATTAGATGAATTAGATGAATTAAGATGAATTAAGATGAATTAAGATGAATTAAGATGAATTGAGATGAATTAGATGAATTAAGATGAATTGAGATGAATTAGATGAATTGAGATGAATTAAGATGAATTAGATGAATTGAGATGAATTGAGATGAATTAAGATGAATTGAGATGAATTGAGATGAATTAGATGAATTAGATGAATTGAGATGAATTAGATGAATTAAGATGAATTAAGATGAATTAGATGAATTAGATGAATTAGATGAATTAGATGAATTAGATGAATTGAGATGAATTAAGATGAATTAGATGAATTAGATGAATTGATGAATTAAGATGAATTAAGATGAATTAGATGAATTGAGATGAATTAGATGAATTAGATGAATTAGATGAATTAGATGAATTGAGATGAATTAGATGAATTGAGATGAATTAAGATGAATTAGATGAATTGAGATGAATTGAGATGAATTAAGATGAATTAGATAATTGAGAAATTAAGATGAATTAGATGAATTAATGAATTAAGATGAATTAGATGAATTGAGATGAGATGAATTAGATGAATTATGAATTAGAATTGAATGAATTAAGATTAATTAAGATTAATTAAAGATAATTAATATTAATTAGATAATTAAGATTAATTAAGATTAATTAGGAATTAGATGAATTAGGATGAATTAGGTGAATTAAGATGAATTAATATGAATTAAGATGAATTGAGATGAATTAAGATGAATTAAGATGAATTGAATGAATTAGATGAATTGAGATGAATTGAGATGAATTGAGATGAATTAGATGAATAGATGAATTAGATGAATTGAGATGAATTAAATGAATTAAGATGAATTAGATGAATTAGATGAATTGAGATGAATTAAGATGAATTAAGATGAATTGAGATGAATAGTGAATTGAGATGAATTAGATGAATTAAGATGAATTAAGATGAATTAGATGAATTGAGATGAATGAGATGAATGAGATGAATTAAGATGAAATGATGAATTAGATGAATTAGATGAACTGAGATGAATGAGTTGAATTAGATGAATTAGATGAATTAGATGAATTAGATGAATTGAGATGAATTAAGATGAATTAAGATGAATTAGATGAATTAAGATGAATTAATATGAATTAAGATGAATTAAGATGAATTAAGATGAATTAGGATGAATTAAGATGAATAAGATGAATTAATGAATTAGATGAATTAAGATGAATTAAGATGAATTAAGATGAATTAAGATGAATTAAGATGAATTAAGGTGAATTAAGATGAATTAGATGAATTAAGATTAATTAGATGAATTAGATGAATTAGATGAATTAAGATGAATTAAGATGAATTAAGGTGAATTAGGATGAATTAAGATGAATTAAGGTGAATTAAGATACATTAAGATGAAATAAGATGAATTAAGATTAATTAAGATCAATACAAATGAATTAAGATGAATTAAGATGAATTAAGATGAATTAAGATGAATTAAGATGAATTAAGATGAATTAAGATGAATTAAGATGAATTAAGATGAATTAAGATGAATTAAGATGAATTAAGATGAATTAATATGAATTAATGAATAAGATGAATTAAGATGAATTAAGATTAATTAAGATGAATTAGATGAATTAGAGATGAATTAAGATGAATTAAGATGAATTAATATGAATTAAGATGAATTGAGATGAATTAAGATGAATTAGATGAATTAGATGAATTAGATGAATTAAGATGAATTAAGATGAATTAAGATGAATTAAGGTGAATTAAGATGAATAAGATGAATTAAGATGAATTAAGATGAATTAAGATGAATTAAGATGAATAGATGAATGATGAATTAGATGAATTAGAGATGAATTAAGATGAATTAAGATGAATTAAGATGAATTAAGATGAATTAAGATGAATTAAGATGAATTAAGATGAATTAAGATGAATTAAGATGAATTAAGATGAATTAAGATTGAATTAAGATGAATTAAGATTAATTAAGATTAATTAAGATTGAATTAGGATGAATTAGATGAATTAAGATGAATTAAGATGAATTAGATGAATTAAGATGAATTGAGGATGAATTAAGATGAATTAAGATGAATTAAGATGAAAATAAGATATGAATTAAGATGAATTAGATGAATTAATATGAATTAGAATAAGATTGAATAAGATGAATTGAGATGAATTAGATGAATTAAGATGAATTAAGATGAATTGAATAGGATGAATTAGTGAATTAAGATGAATTAAGATGAATTAGATGAATTGAGATGAATTGAGATGAATTAGATGAATTAGATGAATTAATGATTAAGATGAATTAAGATGAATTGAGATGAATTAAGATGAATTAAGATGAATTAAGATGAATTAGATGAATTAAGATGAATTAGATGAATTAGATGAATTAAGATGAATTGAGATGAATTGAAGATGAATTGAGATGAATTAAGATGAATTAAGATGAATTAAGATGAATTGAGATGAATTGAGATGAATTGAGATGAATTGAGATGAATTGAGATGAATTAAGATGAATTAAGATGAATTGAGATGAATTAGATGAATTAAGATGAATTGAGATGAATTGAGATGAATTGAGATGAATTGAGATGAATTAGTGAATTGAGATGAATTAGAGATGAATAGATGAATTAAGACGAATTAAGATGAATTAAGATGAATTAAGATGAATTAAGATGAATTAAGATGAATTGAGATGAATTGAGATGAATTGAGATGAATTGAGATGAATTGAGATGAATTGAGATGAATTGAGATGAATTGAGATGAATTGAGATGAATTGAGATGAATTGAGATGAATTGAGATGAATTGAGATGAATTGAGATGAATTGAGATGAATTGAGATGAATTGAGATGAATTGAGATGAACTGAGATGAACTGACATGAACTGAGATGAATTGAGATGAATTGAGATGAATTGAGAATAATTAAGATTAATTAAGATTAATTAAGATTAATTAATATTAATTAAGATTAATTAAGATTAATTAAGATTAATTAGGATGAATTAGGATGAATTAGGGTGAATTAAGATGAATTAATATGAATAAAGATGAATGAGGATGAATTAAGATGAAGTAAGATGAATTGATATGAATGGAGATGAATTGAGATGAATTGAGATGAATTGAGATGAATTGAGATGAATTGAGATGAATTGAGATGAATTGAGATGAATTGAGATGAATTGAGATGAATTGAGATGAATTGAGATGAATTGAGATGAATTGATGAATTGAGATGAATTGAGATGAATTGAGATGAATTGAGATGAATTGAGATGAATTGAGATGAACTGAGATGAACTGAGATGAATAGATGAAATGAGATGAATTGAGATGAATTGAGATGAACTGAGATGAACTGAGTTGAATTGAGATGAATTGAGATGAATTGAGATGAATTGAGATGAATTGGGATGAATTGAGATGAATTGAGATGAATTGAGATGAATTGAGATGAATGAGATGAACTGAGATGAACTGAGATGAACTGAGATGAACTGAGATGAACTGAGATGAACTGAGATGAACTGAGATGAACTGAGATGAACTGAGATGAACTGAGATGAATCGAGGTGAATCGAAATGAATCGAAATGAATCGAGATGGATCGAGATGAATCGAGATGTATAGAGATGACTCGAGATGAATCGAGATGAATCGAGATGAATTGAGATCAATTGAGATCAATTGAGATCAATTGAGATGAATTGAGATTAATTGAGATTAATTGAGATTAATTGAGATGAACTGAGATGAACTGAGATGAATTGAGATGAACTGAGATGAATTGAGATGAATTGAGATGAATTGAGATGTATTGAGATGAATTGAGATGAATTGAGATGAATTGAGATGAATTGAGATGAATTGAGATGAATTGAGATGAATTGAGATGAATTGAGATGAATTGAGATGCATTGAGATGAATTGAGATGAATGAGATGAATTAAGATGAATTAAGATTAATTAAGATTAATTAGATTAATTAAGATTAATTAAGATTAATTAAGATGAATTAAGATGAATTAGATGAATTAAGATGAATTAAGATGAATTAAGATGAATTAAGATGAATTAAGTGAATTAAGATGAATTAAGATGAATTAAGATGAATTAAGATGAATTAGATGAATTAGATGAATTAAGATGAATTAAGGTGAATTAAGTGAATTAAGGTGAATTAAGATTAATTAAGATGAATTAAGATGAATTAGATAAATTAGGTGAATTAAGATGAATTAAGATGAATTAAATGAATAAGATGAAGATGAATTAAGATGAAGTAAGATGAAGTAAGTTTAATTAAGATTAATTAAGATGAATTAAGCTGAATTAAGATGAATTAAGATTAATTAACATTAATTAAGATTAATTAGGATGAATTAGGATGAATTAGGATGAATTAGGATGAAGTAAGATGAAATGAGATGAAGTGAGATGAATTAAGATGAATTAAGATTAATTAAGATTAATTAAGATTAATTAGGATGAATTAGGTTGAATTAGGATGCATTAGGATGAATTAGGATGAATTAGGATGAATTAAGATGAAGTAAGATGAAGTAAGATGAAGTGAGATGAAGTGAGATGAAGTGAGATGAATTAAGATTAATTAAGATTAATTAGGATGAATTAGGATGAATTAGGATGAATTAAGATGAATTTAGATGACTTAATATGAATTAGGATGAGTTAAGATAAATTAAGATGAAGTAAGATGAACTAAGCTGAATTAGGATGAACTAAGATGAAGTAAGATGAATTGGAATGAATTAGGATGAAATTAAGATGAATTAAGATGAATTAAGATAAATTAAGGTGAATTAAGGTGAATTAAGATGAATTACGATTAATTAAGATTAATTAGGATGAATTAGGATGAATTAGGGTGAATTAAGATGAATTAATATGAATAAAGATGAATGTGGATGAATTAAGATGAATTAAGATGAAGTAAGGTGAATTAAGATGAATTAAGATGAATTAAGATGAAGTAAGGTGAATTAAGATGAGTTAAGATGAATTAAACTGAATTAAGGTTAATTAAGATTAAGTAAGATGAATTAAGATGAATTAGGATGAATTAAGATGAACTAAGATGAATTAAGTTGAATTAGGATGAATTAGGCTGAAATTAAGATGAATTAAGATGAATTAAGGTGAATTAAGGTGAATTAAGATGAATTAAGATGGATTAAGATGAACTAAGATGCTTTAAGATAAAGTAAGATGATTTTAATTATGAGTCATAATTTTGATCCTTAGGGATGCTGGTGATCCGACTGCGTCGGAGATTGGTGACCCCATTCTACTTATATATGGAGCACTAAAAATAAAAGTTTTATACAGTTAGTGTAATAAAGACAGTCCTGCGTTAAAGAATAAATAAAATTCAAGCGTTATTTTCTTGGTTGATTTTGATCTCAGCAAGTATTTGAAGAAATCTATAATAAATACAGATTACACCAGTGCGATATTATACAAGTACATACCAATAATTTATGAAACTAGAAACATTTACGACTATCATTCACAATTAAGATACTTAACCTTAGTTACAGTCGTATATTATTATGTATACTTTTACAAATTGAAACATTTTCTTAAGAATTACAGCTATCGTCGTCATTAAATGACATAATTAAAACTAAGTTATCAAACAATTTTATTGAGGATGAAAACGCTAATATAAGCCTGTTATAACAGTTAGGTAAATGTATTCGAAAGCTACGGCACGTAATTTTATGTTAGTAAAGAGCTATATCTTTAATATTTGCATTTACATTCCAAATTACAACAGACGAAGGCTAACTATTAAAAGTAGCAACATTTAATCAAGATATGTCAATGCAAAGTTGTAAAAAAATTTTAATCTGAAAGTGGTAAATACATTTACAGCTATAACTTGACATACCAATTAAATAACTAGTAAAATTACAAAAAATATAATTATGGATCATTGAATACAGAATGTATACATTTAAAATCTCATTTAATTCTAACTATAATGTTAAATCATTGCAATGCTGGTATGATTAAACATATTTCATTGTCGAAGCATTCACTTCAAGACCTAGGAAAACAGTAAAAACCTAAAAATAGCAAAAGTTAAATTTCAGATGCGATAGTCTTCCAGTTTTTAGTTAAAAGATGCCAAAACCTAGTTAATCGTAGATTACTTTCTTCTTATTGAAGTTATTTGAATATATGACATATATTTTCAAATTAAATTAATAAAAATATAACGTATAACGTGTCGCTCGAAGAGTTTCTAACACTTAAACTTTAATATGGTATATCCCGTATTCATGTTTAATAGTTTGTGAAACATTCGAAACGTATTAGGTTTGAGTATCGCGTTCATCCAAAGTGCCATTGGTTAAATTGCGGAAGTGACCAAAACCAAAGGCCAGAAAAAAAATTACACTGTGATTAGTCATTACTATAGATTGTACTTTGGTACATGTTTTCAACGAAACCTCTGTTTAAAATAGGTTATTCAAAAAAATGAAAAATTTGGTGTAATAACTGGAGAAATCCACAATTTGGAGATGTTATCTGACTTTGCTTAATCAACTATCAGCCGAACTGCAAGCAAATATATGAATAGCTCCTACCACATAGAGCTTCATTAGGAATTATAGGATGATCAGCAACGATCGCAGTTCAGTGATGCAATAATTAAACAATTACAGTTAAATGAAACGCTTTTAGACAATGTTTTGTTGTCAAATGTAAAATATCCACTGTAACACGAGAATCGGTTCATATTTCTTCCATAGTATTTAAATGGCCAGATCTATATGAACTTTTTAGAATAAGATGTTTCAAATTTGTCAATTGAATCTAATGACAAAATACGTGGCTACAACATGATGAGACCCCTCCACATTTCCACTAAGAGGTTCGTGTACTCTTAGAATTCTTACAAAAGTGGATTTCGTTGGCTTTGTTTCAGTAAGAGGCCAACTAAGGAATTGAGATATAATTCAAAATTTTTTTTGTAGAATTATATGTTATATGCTTTCTTACGTAAAATGTTTAGCGCAAGAGAAAACAACCAAAACAATATCCGTGATGTCAGAGATGATACTACGAAAAAGGGTAGAGCTCGACTGCTTCATTTGTGATTATAAAATAATACCTGAAATTAGTTTACGTAGTTTACTATTTACAACATCCTATGTTATTCATTTTAATCATACGCCGTCATAGATTGCTTTTCTTCAATTTTTAATGCATGGCTACCGCAACCAAAACAATAATTATTTCAAAAACAATGGAAGGTAGATATAGGGCACATTTTGTAAGATTATTGTTAGAGCTCTATCGAGTGACATAATAATGCAGTATACCTTTTGAATTGACTTCTTAAAAGTTCTATAGTTTGAAATATTACAAGAGCGGATAACATATTATAGTGTGACGAGCGGAAATGACAGGAGATGCTACAAGTTGAGTGCAGCCTGGACGCATAGATTGATAGAGAAAGGCTTTAATGGAATTTCAATGATGTATGTGGATATAGGTGATTAATAATTATAATTAACATCTTCCTGTCGCTTCTGTACGTCTTTATCTATCGAAATAGGTTTTCTATTACATACATGTATATACTAGTACATATATTAAATTCAATGGAACAAGATGAGGTCCTTATTGTGAACTTATATTTATATCATAGTGATTATCTTTTTGTTTGTAATCATTCGGTATTTTCTTAATTATGCAAAAACACTTTACCTAACCACAATGTAAATGTGATTAACAAAAAAAGGGTTTCAATAGTTGTAATTAGAATATAATTAGTACGTATATCTAATTCCTAATAAGTGCTAGAGGAATTGAATTCTGATTTAGTGATGCGATCACTAATCAAAATATTAGAAAGTCTAATTATTTAATTTTTTTGTTTATGTATGTAGCTATATTTCTTCAGTTTAATTTATGTAAATACATAAACTAGTTAAGAACGTTATTAAAAAAAAGTATATACAAACATTTCCAAATATAGCAACAATTAACATTGAATGAAATTGGTATTAACTATTTTTTAAATGAAAAGCAAGACAAACAATTTGCTAATGTAAAATAGGTATAAATTATTTATTAATCATCATCTTTAGCATACTAGCTTCAGAATTTCCATCATCCACCGATATTATTAATGGTTCTACCATTATGTCTAGCACCTTTCGTATATTATTTTTTCGGTATGCAGTATGGCCTTTTACCAAATTTTACCATGATCTATCTTCAAATCCGTCTTTGGAAAATAGTATATTTTTATTATTTTTGTTAACTATTTTTGTAGCTTTTCAGTTTTCCATAAATAACATGGCGTTTCATACCAATTAAACATGGACCCTGTAGGTTTGCAAATAGTCCTTTCAAAATTTTTGGCGAATATTAATAAAACGATCTTTATTTTCGGCGTGCAAGATTAAAAACTTTTTACCATTCGAAGAATAATTCGAGTTTTTTGCACTTTTTGGTGTATCTTCTTGCTAAGATACCCACGTTTCATCTGGGAATACAACTGGTAGTGGTGATGACGAGGTCATATTATGCACATATTTTTTTGAAGAGTGCACCCTTACACTCTTTATTCTTTACACTCTTTGAAACCAATTCAATAATTTGCTTATGGTAGGCCGAAATGCTGCTAGCAATTCCTTTTATTTTAATGATTTTCAGTATTTCTAATGTACAGGGTGACCAACTAAAAATGCGAGGTACTGTATCTGGGGAACTATCCAACGTAGAGGCTTGCGGAAAAAAAAGTTAACTAAAACGACCAATACAAAAACCTGGAAAATATTTTCAAGTTTCTGAAATGGCCGCTAGGGGGCGTAACTGCAATCTTTAATCTAAACAAATTATGTTTCTGTGAATTCTGCTATATTAATCTAATAAAAAAATAACTGATCTTTAAAGTAGAGGATAATCTGAACTTTTTTTGTTTGGCACTTTTTGACGTATGTCTAAAAATAAAGTGGTGGGGGTATTCAAAGGTTTCTTTAAATAACGCCCTGTATCTTCGAAACGGCTAAGCCGATTTGAACAAACTTGGGTGCGTTGAAATGAGCTATTCTTGGGCTACAAATGTTATAATATTTGAAGTTTTGTTATTTTCACATGTCGTCGCTAGAGGGCTTTGTTCGACATTCCAACAGAAACGGTTAATTTTCGCAAAAAAATTAAATGCATTGGTATGACTTTTTTTCATGAACAAGTAGATAAATGATGCCTAAACAAGCTCGCGAAAACCGCATCTCGATATCTTGTTCTTAATCTAAAATATCGGCTAAAGAAAACTTTATACCAAAATCCGTTAAATTTTTATTTTTCTTTAACTATATTTTTCTGGAATTGTTTCTATTATGCAAGTTGTGGCCCCAAGAAGGACCGATTTAAAGGAGGAAGGTTTTTAATACCCCAGTAAATGCTCGAAATGCTGACCATCACGCTCTATGCATTGCTGAAGCCTCTCATGACTAGACAAAACTGCAGCTTTAATTTCGGCTCTCGGTATGTTACGTATTGCGTTACGAATCCGGTTTTTCATATCTTCTCTAGTAGTAGGTTGAGTCCGAAAAAACACGATGTCCTTTAAGCGCCCCCATAAATGAAAATCGAGGCAAGTTAAGTCTGGCGATCGCGGAGGCCGTGGAAACAGACTTCCTCTTCCAATCCACCGCTGTTGAAATACTGCATTAATATGCTTTCGCACATTAATAGCAAAATGTGCTGGGCAATCATCCAACTGCAAAAACAATGTTTGCCTTGTTTCCAGAGGCACATCTTCCAACAACAACGGTAATTGATTGGCCAAAAAGTCAAGAAATACATTGCCATTTAGGGGTTGCTCGAAAAAAATGTGGCCCAATAATTCTGCCTCCCAGTATGCCACACCATACATTTAAACTCCAACGGCCTTGGCGCTGAACTTCACGCAGCCAATGGGGATTTTCTGCAGACCAATAATGCATATTGTGCAGATTGAGTCTCCCGTCACTACCGAAGGTGGTTTCATCGGTCCAAAGAATTTGAAATAAAAATTCTCTATTTTCGCGTATCATGCGTAACATAAAATGGCAATAGTCTAACCTTCGATCAAAATCTTCCTCTTTCAAGGCCAAATGCAGAACGACATGATATGGGTGCATTCTTAAAATAATTAAAAAAAGTTTTAACGAATACCTATATATTTTGATGGCCATTAGAACTTACCTATGGTCCTTCAAAATATTTGGAACCGTTGTCTGTGATATGCCCAACTCTGTAGATAATGCTCTTGTGCTAACATGAGGATTTCGTTCAATATAGCCCAGTACACGGTTAACATTTCCTTGTGTTCTTCCAATTCTTTGCCGCTGAAACGTAGACCGAAAACTACCATTGGCTCGTAAGCTCGCCACTAATCGGGGAAAAACTCTTACATCGCAAGGACGCCGATTAGGATATCGAGCCACGTAAACTCTTTTAGCTACTGCGGCGTTCTGAAGACATTCAAAATAAACCGCAAGCATATCAACAGCTTCATTATTCGTAAAACGCATTTTGAAAGCACAAAAATTGCTCAAAGTAACGCGAAAGTATTGACAATTTGAGGATTATGTATGTTTTGTTTAGGTATCTGTTTCCATTGCCTGCTTCTATTAATTGTATTTTTCGTATATATCCATAGTGAATATGCATTTAAACAAAAAAAAAAAATAGGCCTTTCGTATAACTTTTAGCATTGCTTACTTGCCTTTAGTAATTTCAAAAAGGGTGATTTCATTCTGGTGTATAAATTTAAAAACATTTAAAATCGCAATTTCTAGGTAACCTATTCAGAGCCGAAATTGAAGCTGCAGTTTTGTCTACCCATAAGAGGCCTCAGCAATGCACTCCTTTAAATCGGTCCTTTTTAGGGCCACAACTTACATAATAGAAACAATTCCAGAAAAATATAGTTAAAAAAAAAATAAAAATTTAAGGGATTTTCGTATAAAGTTTCCTTCGGCCGATATTTTAGGTTAGGAACAAGATATTGAGATGCGGTTTTCGCGAGCTTGTTTAGGCATCATTTAACTAATATTCATGAAAAAAAGTCATACCAATGCATTTAATTTTTTTGCGAAAATTAACCGTTTCTGTCGGAATGTGGAACACTGCCTCTAGCGACGACATGTGAAACTTACAAAACTTCAATTATTTTAACATTTGTAGCCTAAGAAAAGCTCTTTTCAAAGCGGCCAAGTTCGTTAAAATCGGATTAGCTGTTTCGAAGATATGGGGGGTGATTTAAGGAAACCTTTGAATACCCCCCACCACTTTATTTTTATAGATACGTCAAAAAGTGCCAAACAAAAAAAGTTCAGATTATCCTCGACTTCAAAGATCAGTTATTTTTTTATTAGGTTAATATAGCAGAATTCACAGAAACATCACTTTTTTAGATTCAAGATTGCAGTTGCGCCCCCTAGCGGCCATTTCAGAAACATGAAAATGTTTTCCAGGTTTTTGTATTGGCCGTTTTAGTAATAACTTTTTTTTCCGCAAGCCTCTACGATGTATAGTTTCCCAGAAACAGTACCTCGCATTCTTTATTGGCCACCTCGTACATTTCCATCTCAGCAAACTTCGAATAAATTTTATGTCGTATTTTAAGTTGCAGACCACCAGATATAATTGTGACACGAGGTTTCGCGAGTGTTCGTTAACGAAAGGTTCCGTTTCATGCTCTCACTTATCTTCGTTAATGTAGCACACTGTTGTTTAAAACTTCCAGTGCTTTTCCTTATCCTGCTTAGCATTACGGAACGGTCCAAAATTATCTTTTTCTGGGGAAAATTACTTGTACACGTTAAATATCAGCTCTTGGAAATGTTTGTTTAAAACATTGCCAGATACTTTTCAAAAAAATTCCAAGTACAAAAGTGTATCCGTCACTAAATTAAAATTTACTTCATCCAGTATTTACTAAGAATTAAATAAACTAATTACAATTATTGAAATTGCATTAAATACATTTTCTATTAATTACACTTATATTTTCAGTTATGTCAAGTCCTTTTGCACAATTAAGAAATTACGGAATTACTGCAAAGGAAGAATCACTATTATTCTTTCCAAAGTATACGTTCACAATAACAAACCAATTTCGTAATTACTTTAATTATTTTCTCTAACGATCATGGCATGTGCTAGAACCACAAAGATATATAATCTCTTTTGAAGCTTCGATTTTACCGAGTATAATAGAAACGTTAATTTATCACAATTCACCACAATAATAAAACAGATTTGATATATAGTTATTAAATTAAATAACAAATAACTAACTCTAACTCGGAAATCTAAATTAAAGATAATTAAATCATTTGGCCGCAAATAAATAAATAAATAAAAGTAGAGCGAGAACCAAAAATCGCGTAGGGAACAATCTAATTGAAACATAATGTAATTGAAAAGTATGTAAGTAAATAGTATATTACGTATATAAGTATTAATAGGCATATATATGGAGATATTATATAATTATACATATTCATACAGTAGGTATACACTCTACAGCGCTAGTAAAATATGCATATACATATATATATATATATATATATATATATATATATACATTTACATATTCATACAGTAGGTATACACTCTACAGCGCTCCTAAGCAAACATGAAAACGGGATATATGCTAACTAACTTTAAAATATCGTGGTGGTAAAACATCGTCCAATGACGTTTAGTATGTACATTCTGTGACAAAAGTGATTGATAATGATGAATATAGTGAATTTCTTTAGCATAAATAAGTAGTGATTGTTTTTACATTAATATTTTTGTTCTTCTCGTTCAAAATTACTAGCTGAAATGTAAATTCTATTTGTTGTTATGGTAACTAGGCTTTAATGATTACTGATACTGTAGTTAAATTCTTACGTATTTATTGTTTTGTTAGTAAAAACAAACTGTTCTGTTTAGGATCTTAATTTATTAATATATTATTATTATTAATGCAGCCCATAGGGATTTAAATTGATCGCCAAAATCTTTTTACCATTGAATGTACCAGAATGTAGTCAGCGCCATTATCCCCACATCCCATTTTCATATTTTCTTAGGAGCGCTGTACATTATTTATATCTTTCTTGACTTTGTCTATATTTCTACTTCTTACTTCCTTACGTGTCGGGGCAGTAGACAAATTACTGTCAGGTAGTAGGACGATACCGTTAGTCGGGAATGCTACATCGACCGGGGCACGATTTGGCTAGTAACAAGTCTTCCCGCTATGGTATTACTCAAGAGAGCAATACGATTGCCTCGGATCGACCTGACTACAAGGGGCGGCCAAGGTCGAGACAGACAGGTCCCGTTGCTGACGACTGTGCCAGGAATGAATAGCGAGCCGGTACGTGGAATGTTAGTGCATGGTAAAGAATTTCAAATTTCGAATGTAATGCACGATAGGCAGCTTGCTATTCTGTATGTATCGGAGACAAAGCGCAAAGGGAAGGATGCTGTGGAGATGGAGAATGGAAGCCTAGCACTATGGTCAGGAGTTGAGACTGAAGTGTATGGCGCAAAACGAGTTGGGTGATCGAAAGTGAAAAAGAGAAAAGAGGTGTCAAACAGTACGAATTGGCATCTCCCCGGGTAATGTGGGTTAGAATGAAAGTGGAGTTTCGAAGAATTCTTCTTATTGCATGCCATTCACCTGTGAATGGAGAGAGACCAAGAGTGTGAGAACTTCTGGAATAATGTAGAGATCGTCTTGAACGTATGTAAGCCAAACGCAAAGGTGATGATAGTGGGAAATATGAATGGATGGGTGGGTGTACCAGACAGAACATACTGAACGCGTTCTAGGAAAGTTGGCAAACCAAAGAGTCAATGAGAATGGTGAATTTCTGGTAAACACCTGTGTGTAGAGTAGCCTGTTTGTATCTAATAGTGGTTTAAACATAAAGATGTGCATGTATATACATGGTAAAAAGATTACTTGAAGAGTATGATTGACTTGATAGCGTATGATTAACGACTTAGAAATCTGGTGAAAGACACAATAGTAATGCGCGGGTCGGGGTGTGGATTGGGGAACTTTTGGTTCTAATGAGAGTGTATTTAGGGCAAAAGTGGGCCTGGAGAAGGAAAGCAAACGTAGTGCGAACGTTCAGAATTATGGTAGACAAACTAGTCGATAATGATAAAGAGTTGAATGTGAATGAAACAGTGTGGAACGAACAAATAAAAGACAATGACGTTGACAGTACACGAATAAGCTTGAAAAACTGTGTTGTCAATTGTGCCGTGCAGATATGTCAAACAGCGACTGTCGATAGACAGAAAAAATATGCTTGGTGGAATGAATCGGTAAAAAAGGTAGTATGTAAAAAAAAAGACGCGTGCATGGCAATGATTGCTGCAAAAAATGAAACTAAGAAAAAGCAGTTGTATGAGATGTACAGATTAAGAAACAAAGAAGCGAAGGAGGCAGTGAGAATAAGTAAAGAGGAAGTGATGGCTGTGAAAGGAGAGAAAATGCAGAATAATGTTCAGGGAAACAAAAAACTCTTCTGGAAATGGGTCAAAAAGACAAAACGATGCCCAAAACAGAACGTTGCAAGAGTGGTGAATACGAGCAACGAAATAGTATGGGACGATTGTGAAGTGAGGAAATGCTGGCAAGGATATTCCGGAAAGCTGTAGAGTAGTGAGGTAAATAAGTCCGAAGGGTTAAATAAGGAGAATGTAGAAGGAATGGTGAATGAAACTGAGAAGGATATTGGGATAATTGAGGTAGGGAAAACGGTAGGAAGGTTGAAAAACGGTAAAGGAGCGGGCGTAGATGAAATGACTGGGTAGAAATGTGCCGAGGGGTTGGAAGAACGCGATCATTGTACCACTGTATAAGGGTAAGGGGACAAGAGTGGTTGCAAGACCTATAGAGGAATAAGTTTGCTCAGTGTACCTGGTAATGTATTTGGAAAAGTACTGATTGATAGAGTACGAGAAACTACACTAACTAAGATTTGGGATGTGTAGGGTGGCTTCATGCCAGGGAGAAGATGTGTTGATCAAATGTCTGCTCTCCAGCAGGTGATCAAAAAGTGCTTAAGTGTAAAAAGGAAGCTGTACTGTGCGCTTGTAGATCTGGAGAAAACATACGACAGAGTGAATAGAAAGAAGCCGTGGGAAATATTAAACGAATATGGCATAAATAAAAATCTAACACACGGAATAAGGGCAATATACAACGGTGGTCGGGCATGTATTAGGCTAAGAGGAGGTGTGAGTGAATACTTCAATATTGAGCAAGGAGTGCGACAAGGCTGTGATGTCACCGTGGTTGTTCAATGTATACGAGTTCTGGTGTATGCAGATGACACAGTCTTATTAAGTGGCAGTGCGGATGAACTACAAACTGCTCTGAGGAAGTTTGATGCAGTATGTGAGAGCATGGACCTAAAGGTAAACGTGAACAAAACTAAGATTGTGGTGTTCAATCGGAAAGGTGGAAAAGGGAGTAGAGTATTTGCTCTGCAAGGTAAAATTGTGGAGCAAGTGGAGTTGGCATATCTGAGTAGAATGCTTACAATGGAGAGATTGGACGAAGGGTCAATGCTGGAAGGAAAGTGATTGCAAGTATGTGAACGATAATGACGTGTTTGTCCCGTCAGTACTGTATGGAAGTGAAACATAGGTATGTCAAAGAAAGCACGAACGAAAAACAAATGCCGTGGGTATGGGATTCCTGAGAAGCGCATGTGGTAAAACGAGAAGGGATAAGGTAAAGAATGACAATGATGGATAGATATAAAAGTAGTACATTACGTTGGTTTGGTCACATTGAGAAAATGAAAAACGCAAGATTAACGAAGCAAATATATGCGGGTGAGGTTAGAGGTAAGACCGGGCATGGTAGGCCGCATAAAACTTGGCTGAATGTAGTAGAATTTATGATAAAAGAAAGAAAGGTAATGAGTTATAAAAATAAAAGGACATGTCAGAAAGAGTGTATGAATCTTGCGGAAGCTAGGGAGATATGCAGAGATAGGAATGCATGGAGAAAGATTATGAATGAAAAATAAATAAGAGGCAGGGATTGTTTTGTCTACTGCGCAAGGTAATGGCGTAATGGTTAAGTTAAGTTAATTGAGAGTTAATTCGTCCTTTAGTCTCAATATAACAACAATGATTTCGTTTTATTCTTAAATGTGTAGAATAAACTAGACACCGATTTCCTATGCTGAAAGGGGCGGTCGGTGCAACTAAAGTAAAACCCATGGTTTTGAGGTACCACATTCGCAATAATAAAAGTGCTACGAGGATGGGTTTCAAGTAATGCAAAAGTGTAGGGGATTATCAGGGAGAATATTTTGAAAAACATGATAATTGGTTCCAACCAATGTTAATTAAACATGCATTTGAGTTAATTCCTGGCAAAAACATACAAAGCAACTCTACTACAAATACATTAATTAATACACTTTTTAATATTCTTTCGACGCACAATTTGATATTTCAATACAGATTTATTATTATATCTTCTTACAAATTTAGAAATCAGTATGGTTTAATTGTATACTTATAGTAAATTAATTGTTCGGTAACGTTTAATTGTGCATAATGCTTGAAGTTGAATTATACGCTTGAATGCTCAGTGGATGTTTTATCTTTATCAAACGCTTTGCCTCATTCTCCCATTTCCTGCTTTCTATCGTAACATTCGAAACACTCTTAATATACAAACCTCTTATAAAATTTTTGGCTTAATTTCTTTAATTGCAAATTGAAAATATCTTAATTCATTATAATCGACCAAGGAACCTAAATCTAGAAAAAAAAACTAAATTTTTACTTGATATCATTCTAATTTATCGTTATATAGATAAATATAACTGTGTATTCTAAATAAAGAGAATAAATGTTATAACAAATGGTTTTCGTTACCATGAAGAAATTGTTATATTTACTTTGTCGTTAATACGCCTCTACATGTTAGAGGAAAGTTCCTCATAACAAAAGGAAAAATGTTTTATGCATGATTAGGTGTGTAAGACAAGCGAAATTTATTGCATTATGTTGTCATATTATATACAAAATTAGCATGAAGGTCATGCTCTATTAAGTCTCTGTTCTTTATTTATTATTGCACTACACCTATATAGATATACATACTTTTAATAACTTTTTATTTGTTCATAAGAAAACTAGTTTCTATAAATCTTTGACATTTTTAAAAGTTTAGTATGATCATCATTTGCCATGAATTATGTATATATTTTAAATAATTGCAGTATTATGCATTATAATAAACCTATGCGAATATCGAAAAAATGCAAGCAAGAGCTGCATCTAAGTACCAATGGTATTGCTACAATTATTCAGAAAATTGGATTGAATTCAAAACTAGAAAGGGTGGAAACCGTTTAGTCAAGTGCTTCATAATTAAGAAACCGGTCCTAGTTTTTCAATCTCCGCCTCTACAGCTTGTTTTATTTTTATATTTCGAATATTTCATGAAGAAAAACTAAATAACCTCATCTGTATTTTTAAGTGTGATGCACAAACACGGATTTTACTTTCTCAAATTTAAATTGCATCATCGTTCTCAAGTTACAAACCTGGTAACTGCAATTGCAGCACACATGCGGTTATACATATTCATATTTCCCCTCATTACTAGAGTTATCAAATAAAGTATAATTCAGATACTACAGTGAATAACTTAAATATACACTTAAATCATAAAAAATACTGATAAGTGATAATAGTCCTGTAACCAAAGTGCTATCCAGACGACCTTCGTGGAGTTCACTACTGCACTAATGTTTTTGGCAGCACGATTACACTACTTAACAAGTAATAATTATAAATAAGATATAGTCCTAGTATTATATTGTAGTGTGCAGTTTGAGGATCTTGTCCTCCTTCAGCACTTGGATATGGATTTGTTGTTGGATGAAGATGTTCTGTGATGCCAATTGATACCATTGTTGTATATATTGTTGTTGTAGCCACGGATGATGAACGTTGTGGGTTGAGTGGAAGTGTCTGGTCGGGTGTTGTTAATGTTGATGCCCAAGTGGATCTATAAAAGAAACAAGTATTAGACACATAATACGTCTTACTGTAGTAACTAGGTTGCTACAGCACGGTTGTGTTAGTATTCCAAAGCGTGCAGCGCTGTTGAAGTGGTTAAACAGAATATATGTGAATCGATACTGTATACTTAACCTTGGGCACTAATCAACGCGTCGGACCTTTGTATGATTACCCAAAAAGGGCAATCACCCTTTCACCGTGCGAGAGGATCACTCTCCCCAGGTCAGTCGCGATTCTGGCCTGATCGAACGTCGCTGTCACCTTGCAGATGACATGTAAGGCCTTTTCCATATTGAGAGCCCCGAGGTGGCCCAAAACGGCGCCGAACTTGTTGCTACAGGTAATAAATCTCGGAAAAATTCTTATAGGTTATCTAATACTTCAAAACTAACAGCTAATAGATCTATCTTGACTATACTGATAATAACGCTACTATTACTCAAGTTATAGAATACATGTGACCATTACACAACCAATCATACCGGCAGTTGCGTTAGAAAAGTAACAATGCAAATTTAATTACATATAAAATAAAACACACAGCAGCATTAAATAGGTAGCATACACACACGCGCACGCGCACTTACGCGCGCACGCACGTACGCACGCACGCACGCACGCACGCACACACGCACACACGCCCACGCACATACGCACACGCACACGCACACGCACACGCACACGCAAACGCATACGTACACGCACACGCACACGTACACGCACACGCACACGCAAACACATACAAACACATACAAACACACACAAACAAACACACACAACAACACACACACACACACACACACACACACACAACGCACACACACACAGCACACACACACACACACGCACACACACGCACACACGCACACGCACAGCACACACCACACACCACACAGCACACACGCACACACGCACACACCACACACGCACACGCACACACGCACACACACAGCACACACCACACACACACACACGACACACACCACACACAACGCACACACCACACACGCACACACCACACACACACGCACACACACACACACGCAACACACACACACACACACAGCACACACACACACGTCAACCACACACACACCACAACACACGCGCACACACACACACACACACACACAACACACACAACAGCACACACACACACACACTACACACACACACACACACACACACACACAATGTACGTGAATAAAAGAACTTCACCAATCCCATATACTCACAATTGCACGCTAAATACAAATCATAAGTATCACGTTCAGTCAACGACACAATCACTTGAAAAACTTACAGAACAAAGCACTTGCAACTACAGTGAAACATAAAACAATTACAGCTTACCACAAAATGACACACAACTACCACACAGAATACGCACAGGAGCATGCAACATCCGTCACAATGACTTTATCGTGAATAAATAACCTTTCAAATCATAATCTATTCTACAATTCAGGTAAAATTACAGAACTTTTAAAGAATTGAATTCTATATCAGATAAACATTAAAATATTTCAGCTTGCTAATTTCATTAAATTACAAAATTATGACCATCTGCAACATCAGGGAAAGCAATGAAATGTCAAAATGACACAATCTTTCAAACGTCAAACTATCTAAATAATCAATGAAGAAAAAATAGGTTATTAAATAACGTAGATTTAATTGTCTAAAAAATTAATCAAAACTATTTATTGGAAGAATTACTATCAAATTTGAAAATAGTGGGACGTTGCTTCTTGTTTCCTTTGTATAACTGTGACAAAAATTATGAAGCTAATATTCAAAATTAAAATACTACAAATGTGTTAACTGCAGTTGTTGAAAATCCTAATATAAATATCAATAATAATTAACAATTACAAATTACAAAAATAATAGCAAATTCTCAAATAAGCCACTGTTTTGCGCTAATAACTATCCTAATCTGCCATACAGTTATTTTCTAACATTGGAAAGAATGCGTATCTTTAAAGCCTATAAATATGCAAACCTTTCAGAAGTGAAAATTTTAGACGTTAAATATCCCCAGTCATGTGGGTCCAGATTTGGATGCCACTTAATTGCACAATTTGGTCCGATTACACAGTTATTATTATTAATAATTATTCATAATTATTAATAAACTCTCACTTATTAAAACAATTATTAATCAAGTCTTTAACTTTTCGGCTGTTGTGAGCGGGGCAACCTGCAACGATGTAACATGTGGCTTATTCCTTTTGTTTGTTTACACTCGCTACAAAGAATAAATAAATTGTAGGTTCTTTTACAATTCTTATTAATTTCAAAATCATTTAATAAAGATTTATATTGTTTTTGTGAGAACTTAAAATTAAATTCATTAAATAAAATTTATTTTACTTGCTATCAGGTTTCAGTTTGAGTAAATGAACGCGATGTTTGTTTCACCAAATTCCTTTATTGTTTGTTTGCGCCGACTAAGTTGTTGATTAAAAGAAATGATTATTATTATCAATTACCATATTTATATTCAATTGGATTTTCTTAATTATGTAATTTGTGACTTTATTGAAATTACTTCATTCAGTATTAAAGCTTTTAGTATTCGTAATGGTTAATAATGAAAATAAATCAAAGCGTTATATTATTAAATTTAACCTCAAGAAAATGGACAAATGCTTTGATTAAATTAATATACAGGGTATCTCTGTATTACATCGACAACGCTTACCTGTACATTCAGGGGATAAAATAAAGACGATTTAGCGAAAAAAAGTTTAGTAAAAGGTTTTTTACTTTTCGAGATATAAGCGATCAAAGTTACCATAAAATAATGGTTTTTCGCTAACTATTTTGCAACGACGTAATGTAATTTAAAAAAAAGTTGGTACAGTTTCTTACTTTTAGCAAAATATGCCCGACTTTAGGTCATGGCCTCCTAGATTTTTACGACTATGACGTCATAGTATCATTCTGAACTTTTTCTATCGTCACAATTGAAAGGTGCCATTTAATAGAACATTAATTTTTCAAGAGAAGAGCCTCCTTGCAAATTTTCGCTAGTTAGCCATTTTTGAGAAAAAAAACTGTTTTGTGAAACCATGCAATGTTTCGTTATTTCGGCAGAATTAACATTTTTAATTAAAAAAATTGTTAAAGTTTTGGTTTTGGTTTGTCGTAAAAATCTGAAGTAGCATTGCAAAAAGGCTAAAAACCGCTGTAGTAGATAGTACATAAAGGTTTTAACTTTTATTTTATTAATACAGCTGACGAAACTTACAGTACATAGTACATAAGTGGCTTAAAATCAAACTATGTAATTAAGAAGAAAAATAACAACTGTCCTAGATAATAGTAGAAAAATAAATCTTTATTTCAATAAATGTTCGAAATGTTTACCCTCGGAACGTATACAAGCCTGAGCTCGTCGTAACAAACTTGTGCGAACAGTACGTGGTATCGCAGGATTTTGCCGAATTTCTTCTGAAGCAGCTACTATTCAGTGCCCTAAATCGTCGCGGTCTCGAACAGGATTGACTTAAACTTTTCTTTTTAAAACTCACCATAGATAAAAGTCCATTGCATTAGGGTAAGGTCAGGAGACCTGGGTGGTCAGTTTGTTGGTACATCAGCTCCTCTACCGATCCACCTATCACGATATGTAGCATTTAAGTATTCTCGCATAGGGAGGTAAAAATGTGGCGGTTCTCCATCATGCATAATAATTAAATCGCGGCGTAACTCTAACGGTACATTCTCACGTAATGCTGCCACTTCGTCTCGGATAAATTCTAAATAAGACTGACCATTTAATCTTTGTAGCAGAACAACAGGGCCTACTAAAAAATATCCAACGATGCCAGCCCATACATTAATAGTAAACTGGCGTTGAAAGGAATTTGGTCGAATTATTCTAGGATTTTCATCACTCCATTCGTGAAGATTATGAAAGTTGAAAATTCCATTTCGTGTAAAGCATGATTCATCTGTAAACAAAATTTTATCAAAAAACCTATTATCGCCAATAAAAGCATTCACTCGCAAAATTCTACACGTAACGCAGGATCCCCATCTTGCAATTCTTGGACACGTTGAAGATGATAAGTTTCGATGTTCGGTGAACAGTATCTTTGGTGTGTCAAATAGTCTTGCCAGTCTTCTCAAGCTTTCTCTTGGATTTTCTTCAACAGCGTTTAGGATCGTTTCTTCCGTTTCAACGTGAACTTGCCGAGGGCAACCTACATCTACAGTGGATTTCTTCAATCTCCCAAATTCCCTTAGCCGTCTATCTACTGCAGCAAAAGTGGAATGATGGGGAATACGTCTCTTTGGATATCTTTCTCTGTACATTCGTGCTGCTGCTCGACAATTCATTCTACACTCTCGTAATATTAAGTGCACGAATAGTAACTAGAATATTCGAAACAAAAAACAAGGAAAACGAAATTTAAACGTGAAACGTTCCGTGTGTGTTCTTTTAGTAACAAAACAATTAAACTGACAGATTAGGCACAACATTAGATATCACATGAGGAAAACCACCTTCGATTTAGGTTTTAAAAAAATGCGTTATCGTACACGTTCTTTGTAAAGACGAGGATTGATTTAAATACACACTAGATCTTTTGTTCGACATGAAATACATTCTTCCACATTGGTACAGTGATGAAAGTATTATTCAACAACAAAATTTTAAAAAGATTATTCTGAGCGACAAATCTACCAAAATTTTACAATTTTTTTAATTAAAAATGGGAATTCTGCCGAAATAACGAAACATTGCTCTAATAGCCATTCCGATTTAACGATTTGCAGGATTTCAGAAAACATTTTTTTTCTCAAAAATGGCTAAATTTAGCGAAAATTTGCAAGGGGGCTTTTCTCTTGAAAAATTAATGTTCTATTAAATTGTTATGATTGTGTCGATAGGAAAAGTTCTGAATGAACTATGACATCATAAAAATCTAGGAGGCCATAACCTAAAGTTGGCCATATTTTGCTAAAAGGAGCCAATTAACCGAGTATGAAACTGTACCAAATTTTATTAAGTTTCATTACGTCGTTGCAAAACAGTTAGCAAAAAACCATTATTTTATGATAACGTTGATCTCTTATATCTCGAAAAGGAAAAACTTTTTACTAAACTTTTTTTCGCTAAATCGTCTTTATTTTATCCCCTGAATCTACAGTTAAGCGTTGTCGGTATAATACACAGACACCCTGTATAAAAAACAATCCTATTATTATATTTGGTATTTCTCAATAGCTAATATGCAGATTGCGCAACTCCAAATTTTCTTTCCAACAATTGATTGATTCTGTGAATATTTGTTGAATACTTTTATTGTTTTTTATTATCACTTTAATTGTTCAAGTTTCACTACGAATCGCAGTAATGACAAACGGCAGCGCTGATCGTACAAACTAATTGTTAACGATCTCGTGTTATTCTTCTTTATTTACTGATTAACCAATTTAGGCCGATCACTGTGTTTTATATCGTTCGTTCACCCTTTAAATGTAATCATGTAGGACCTTCAATATGCACAAAACGTAATTTATTTCTTTATAGCGTCACTTTTCTCCTTATCACTTATTTGGCGTTATAAGCACTTTAATTCACTCTCGCCTTTTATTATTTTAATAAGGAAGATATGCTTACTTCTTCCCTATTATAAACTAAATTTTATCTTGCTCTATTTCTTAATTTAGAAGGTAGCGTGACTATATACTACGGTCACTCGTGCCTCGGCAACGACCACTCTTTGGTTACTTTCAACCAACTCTAACTACTCACTTAACTGCAAGTAATGTTAACACTTCATTTCCCCCTTTCCACAACTCATTTATGCATTTGCAGATTACCGCGTTTACTTTAAATATTTTCTAATTAAATATGTACATAACTTATTCAAGTAAATTTAAGCTTATATATAAACATTTCTTAACCTACAAAATAATACATAAACTATAAAATATCACTTAATATAGCGCGAAATTTAAATTTCTCAGGCACCCGTTCAAACCATTCATTTGAAACCAAATTTCTTCTTCCAAGGGAGCTACTTCTGCTAGAACCGGTAAAATTTGCTCTTGCAGCAAATCCAAAAACCTACCCGCGCTTAGATTTTGCTCATAAAAAATAGTGCAATAATATGCTCTCAGAATATTCCTACCCAAACATTAATTTTTTGACGATATTAAGATCGGCTTTCAACAACAATTCAGGCCTTTTTGTCCGTTTGGTTCATTATTTAACGTAAACGTACATTCATCCGTAAAACAAATGTTCTTTAAAAACTGTCGGTCTAGATTAGCCTTCTCCAGCATCTCATAATGACACTGAAGCTTGTGCATTCCAAACTGGTTCGCAATTTCTCGAGAACTTATACCAGGATTTTCAACAATTACAGTTAATACATTTGTAGGATTTTCATTTTCAAACATATTTCTTTGAATACTGGCATCATAATTTTTGGCGCACTTACAGAAAGGAAACATCGTTCCACTATTTTCAAATTTAGTAATAATTCTTTCAATTGTAGTATGTCTTGGAATCGGGTAGTTTGGATATTTTGCGCTAAATAAGACAATTACTATGCGCGTGCTATTGCCGGAATAAAACATTTTTACAATTTCTATTCTTTCTGAAACGGTGTACAACATTTTTTAAGTCTATTGTTATGACTAATAGACGAACAACATGAGAGTATTTATAATAATTTTGAAAGGCAACGCCATCCTCTCATTTTGTTGCTGTCCTGATGCTGTGCAGGTATGGTATATAGAATTTTTACCTAAAATAATTAGGGAAGCAGGAATTCGAGAGATTTCCCATTGGATTTCCAGCTAAACGCGCGGGGGACTATTTTCTAATTGCGAAATTTGTCGTAAAGATGGAATCGAGATTTTCTTAATGGCATCTAGACACGTTTCTGTAAACCCCGGTAACGTTAATAACAACAATCAAACTGAGGTTTATCATGCTAAGTTTGCCGTCGCATTGTCTTCTACGCGGACGAAAATGTTAGTAAATAATCAACAATACCAAATTATACCAGCAATGAGAGGGGATGTTGTAAAGTCTGACGTGGTTTTTTTTAAACAGATCTTAACTTAATAAGAGTGCTTGCGAGATGGCGTATTAGAAATTAAATTACTACCGCATTACTACCCTTTGTTATAAACACATAATTCTGTGCGATTCAATATCTCGTGAGAATTAAATAGTAAATTCTTGTAAGGCAATAGGTCACATCAGCTTGTTGAATTACTTGTTGCGAGCTTTAATCTACATTTACGCGGTTTAAACTCAAGACGGTGGCGATTACTTATAGATAGTTGTTTACACGCCAGTTTCGCTGATTAAAACCAGAAGGATGTGATTATTTATCGATACATTCACGGTGTTTTTTAATTTTTAAGTTGTTTACACGTCCACTTCGTGGATTAAAATAAACACAGGGTGATTATTTATCGATATAAGTTGGTTTACACAACCACTTTCATTTTGTGAAGAACTGAATTAAAACCAGCAAAAAAAGAAAAAAAACAAGTATTTTTGGTTTTTATTAAAACGGAAACGACAATGAATTTATAGCCACAACGGTCAGCAATAGAAAGTCCTATCCGGTACGACTCAATCGAACCCCAATCCCAACCAACAGTTTTCTCCCAAATGAACTACCGTTTTTAAACGTTTTTAAATAAAAGAAAAGGAATATTACGGGGGAATATTTCATATTTATAAGAAATATTAATTTTGGAAAATTCACTAGTCCGTAGCAAACTATATGTTTCGAAGTAACAAACAACGCCGTCTTTTGATTTGCGGTTTTTTGGTGCACACAAAAATTCTCCAATATTTGTCACAAATAACATCTTCGAGTCATATGTGAGAACAACTGCTTTTTACTCCATGTGTCTTCCTTTCCTTTTCAACCATTTACCTACATACATTTAATATAATCTGTACCGGAAAGTCCTTACCGGTTTTTCTAGCAGATGTCGCTAGCTGTAAGTATGCAATAAAATGATTTGACATATATGTAATTTTATTCTACTGTCATTAAGCTTGAAAAACAACAAAGTTTCATTCCGCCTAAATAATAGCGTCATAGTGAATATGTCTAATTTCGTGTCTAAAAAGGGGCATTTGCGGCATGCATTGCTTTTCTTATTTCATCAAAAGAAAAAGGCCGTTGAAGACTCAACCCAAACTCGAATACAATTGGCAGAAACGTTAAATGTGGCTCAAGAAACGGTAAGTGATCGCTTACGAGCAATGGGAAAGATCCAAAAACTTGGGAGATGGATGCCACATAAACTGAAAGACAGGCGAATGGAAAATAGAACAAAGCATTTGTGAAATGCGGCTTCAACGGTACGAAAGGAAGTCATTTTTGCATCGGATTGTGACGGGTGATGAAAAATGGATTTTATTTCGAAAATCCAAAATGTAATCTTGGTTATCGCCTGGCCAAACTGGGCCATCGACTCAAAGGTCGGATCGTTTCGTAATGAAGACAATGCTCTGTGTTTGGTGGGACCAGGATAGTGTGGTTATGAACTTCTGAAACCTAATGAAACAGTTAACACTGATCGCTACAAACAACAAATAATCAATTTGAACCATGCGTTGATCGAAAAACGTCCAGAATGGGCCCAAACGCACCGTAAAGTGATTTTGTTGCATGACAATGAACCGTCATACAAAACTGGTGAAAGACGCATTGAAACCGCGTATCAATGGGATACGCGCAGGCTGAGCAGCACTGCAAATTTTGAAGAAGTCGAAAAATGGCTTGATGAATGGTTTGGCTCAAAGGACAAATGTTTTTGTTTGGAATGACATTCATAAATTGCCAGGAAAATGGTGAGAGTGCGTAGAATCGAGTGGCCAATACTTTGAATAAATAATTTTTTTAAAGTTATGCTTTTTCATTCAAAAAACCGGTAAAGACTTTCCGGTACACTTTCAAATAATAAAATAAAATATACCGAAAAACATTATCAAAGTACGGGAAGATATTAAAACCCATTCATTATCTTTTCTTTCGTTGTAACAATTTTTTGTTTTTATTCTGTTTTTATTCGTCGTAGCTTATTAAGTAATGAATAAATCAGCTTTAGCAACGTTCCGAATAAAAGTAATAAACTCATCACAAATACAAACTTAGAGTTTTATTTGCGTCTAGAAACTCCAATTAGCATGGTGAATTGGTCAGATTAATTAGTGTTCAGTTTGTTCTTTTATACAACAGCATTGCTGTTATGAAAATAGATATAATAGCAATTGTATAGCTACTCTTTACAGAAGTTTATTACAGCTGCACTTCATACAAAAATGGTTCAAACTAAGCTTTGCATTATTAATGAATGTAAACTTTCCACAATTTACAATCAACTCAGTATAGAGCTCGTTTTTCGATTTAGTATAAATTGCTTTACTAATTACAATCTACCATGTACGATATTCACCTAAACCCTTATTTGTTTGTGCACTTACAAATGCATTCATACAGGAAAAAGTTACAACTGTTTGAGATATTGTTAGTAAATAGCTTTCATAAATCGTTAAAGTTTGAATAATTTTGGTTTCTGAGTGCTTGTGAAAATATAGTTTGAATTTCGCTTGACAGAATTTTCATGCATGCAAGTTGTAAAGGTAACTATTCGGAAACTTTACATTGTAATCAGTTACATGCACCGTCTCTATACATTATCTTGCTTCAAATATCTTTACGACATGGCAATTGCATGCTAGCTGCATTTAAGTTAGAAATTTATGAAAACATCTTGAATTAAATATTAGCCCAAAGGAAACCTTGAAAACTATCGAAGTATAATATTTTTGAAATCTTAATTATAACAATATTAAATTTTCACTTTAATCACCTTAATATGTGGGATTAATCGACATTTTTTAAATAATAGGTAGAATGATTGTAAAGAAAACATTAGAATACTAATATTTCTGTTCATAAACAGTTTACAGGATGCCACTATTCTTTATAATTAATTCAAATTAGAGCCACATAAACCCTAATTAAATTAAAGGAACGCAACAATTAATTCATAAAAAAACTTAATTATGTATTATTTTCAAGGTTGCATTTGTTCGTATTAAATGAATGGTACGGTTTGCTATCCACTCTATTAAAGTTTATAATTATACCATCTTTAAAAATAAAAACAAAGGATGTTTATATTTAATAACTAATTAATTTAATGATACAATTGGAAGTATGTTTTATGTACATTTTTGTTTGTTACATAGATACCTAATGCGTATGCTGTAAGACTGAATATATATATATATATATATATATATATATATATATATATATATATATATATATATATATATATATATATATATATATATATATTATAATTTAAAATATCAGTGAATCTTATCTAATCCGCCATAAATTAAGAAGTACTAGAACTCATCATTCTAAGCAAAAAGTTCATATGTACATGGGTCCGAAATGCTTCGTTTCCGAGATACAGGGTGTCAAAGTTGAAAAAAAAAAATCGCGTTTTCTTCAATATCTTTCGACTGTTTCGAAATAGTTTCATGAAATTTCGTATACGGGGTTTTTTTGGGATGACAAATTCAAATTTGTGGTCCATTTAGTTGTGGTTTCTAGAGGGCGCCAGCGGCAACCATTTCGACCACTTTAAATCTTTGCAACTTTTTTGTGCTACACTGTATGCCATTTTCTGCTACAAAAAGGTATATTTTAGTGAAGTCGCTAGGAGCAACCCTTTCCGAGAAAAAGACATTAAAAAAAGAAAAAAAATTAATATTAAAGTATACATGTTGTATGTCTAGGCATTCTATCGTATTTAATTATGGATTTTTTATTAAAATTTTATTATCAATGAACGCAAAGAGACAGATAAGTACATAAGTAAACAAATAAGTTACTTAGTAACAATTAAAAATTCCTATTGATAAACCTGTCAAAAAAATACCCTCCGAAAATGTGTATGCATCATGAGCTTTAAAAGCGTTTTTCTCGGAAAGGGTTGCTCCTAACGACATCACTAAGATATACCTTTTTTTAGAAGAAAAGATAGGAGAATCGATTTTTCTAGTCCAAAATGGCATACAGTGTAGCAAAAAAAATTGCTACGATTTAAAGGGGTCGAAATCGTTGCCGCTGGCGGCCTCTAGAAACGACAACCAAATGGACCACAAATTTGAATTTGTCATCCCAAAAAAACCCCGTATACGAAATTTCATGAAACTATTTCGAAACAGTCGAAAGATATTGAAGAAAACGCGATTTTTTTTTTCAACTTTGACACCTGTATCTCGGAAACGAAGCATTTCCGGACCCATGTACATATGAACTTTTTTGCTTAGAATGATGAGTTCTAGCACGCCTTTAATTTTGGCGGATTAGATAAGATTCACCCTTATATATATATATATATATATATATATATATATATATATATATATATATATATATATATATATATATATATATATATATATATATATATATATATATATATATATATATATACAGTGTGAGTAAAAGGTCTGAAATAAAGGCTGTAAAATTTAGACCATTGACTTTTGATAAAATTACAAAAAAAATTATTTTTAATTGCACATTTATTGGTGCAATAATGAAATGTACAGGGTGATTCATGTAAGAATAATGATATCACTGTCAACTTTTTTAAATGACAACTCCCAATTTTTATTTCTTATTTTGATAGACAGTGCGACAGTCTAAATGATGATATAAAAATGTTGATCACTTTCATAAGAAAATATTTGAAATAATGAGATTTAAAAAGTAAAAAAATGCAGTTTTAACTTTAACGTTTGCTGCAATAACAGTAATATTATTTAACTAAATAATAAAGAAAACAAGTGAAAATGAAAACAAACAAAACCGTCTCAAAGCAAATGTTCAAAATGTCCTCCCAGAACTCCTTGACTGTATCCCAGTCGACCCTTGTAGCACGTTTTGAAGAGTATTCGGTTTTGTCCCCTTAATTGTCATTCCTATCCGTTCTTTTACTTGTTCCAAATTATCTGGCTTTTCTCGGTAAACTTGACTTTTCATACACCACCACAAAAACAATCGAGAGGTGTGAGATCTGGAGACTTGCGGGCCATTCCACGGAACCTCTTTGTTTAATCAATCTTTGGGAAATACATCTTTCAAGTATTTCTGAATTGTCTTGCATAATACGGTGGTGCTCCATCTTGTTGATACCACAACGTATTATTCCTCCGAATTTACAAAAATAACTGCTAACGTAGGAACTAATTCGTTTCTCAAAAATTATTAGTATATTGGCCCAGTTAAGTTACCGTTAAAAAAACATGGACCTAATATCTTGTCACCAACAGTTCCGCGGAAGCTCAGATGCGCATATACGCAGGTGCACAGATACGCAGATAGGCAGATCCGCAGATACGCAGATACGCCGATTCGTAGATACGCCGATACGCAGATACATGATAGCAGTATACGCAGTACTACCAGCAGAGCGCAGATACGCAGATAGGCAGACACGCATACACACAGATGCGTAGATACGCTGATACGCAGATACTCAGGTACGCAGATACGCAGATACGAAGATACGCAGATACGCAGATACGCCATACGCAGATAGGCAGATACGATACATCAGATGCAGTATACGCTGACCGCAGATACACGGTACGCAGATGCAGTAGATACGCGATACTCGATAGCAGATACGCAGATACCAGATACGCAGATACGAGATACGCAGATACGTAGATACAGATACGCAGATCGCAGATACGCAGATACGCATACACCAGATAGCAGTAGATACGCGATTCACAGCAGATACGCAATCCAGATGTCAGATAATCCGATACGAATATACGCAGATTCACCGGTACGCAGATACGCTGATGAGCAGATACGCAGATAAGCAGATACGCAGATAGGCAGATACGCATACACACAGATGCGTAGATACGCTGATACGCAGATACGCAGATATGTGGATACGCAGATGTGCAGATACGCAGATATACAGATAGGCAGATACGCATACACACGGATGCGTAGATACGTTGATACACAGATTGCCGGTACGCAGATACGCTGATAAGCAGATACGCAGATAAGCAGATACGCAGATACGCAGATAAGCAGATACGCATACACACAGATGCGTAGATACGCTGATACGCAGATACGCAGATATGTGGATACGCAGATGCGCAGATACGCAGATATACAGATAGGCAGATACGCATACACAGATGCGTAGATACGTTGATACGCAGATAGCAGGTACGCAAATACGCAGATACGTAGATACGATGATATGCAGATACGCAGATACGATACACATACGATGATACGCAGATAGCAGATACGCATACACGCAGATGCGTAGATACGCATGATACGCAGATTCTCAAAGCAGATACGCAGATGCATGCAGATAGCGATACGCAGATGATCGCAGATACGCAGATACAGATACGCAGATACGCAGATAGGCAGATACGCATACACAGATGCGTAGATACGCTGATACGCAGATACACAGATAGCGGTACGCAGATACGCTGATAATGTGGATACGCAGATACGCAGATATAGATACAGATAGGCAGATAGGCAGATACGCATACACAGATGCGTAGATACGCTGATACGCAGATACCAGGTACGCAGATACGCAGATACGCGATAGATACGATCGATATACAGATACGCAGCAGATTCATAGCATACAATGCACGATCGCAGATACGATCGATAACAGATTGCCGGTACGCAGATACGCTGATAAGCAGATACGCAGATACGCAGATAAGCAGATACGCAGATACGAAGATAAGCAGATAAGCAGATACGCATACACACAGATGCGTAGATACGCTGATACGCAGATACGCAGATATGTGGATACGCAGATGCGCAGATACGCAGATATACAGATACACAGATAGGCAGATAGGCAGATACGCATCCACACAGATGCGTAGATACGTTGATACGCAGATACTCAGGTACGCAAATACGCAGATACGTAGATACGATGATATGCAGATACGACGCAGATACGCAGATACGCAGATACGCAGATATGCAGATACGATGATACGCAGATACGCATATATGTAGATACGCAGATGCGTAGGTTCTCAAATAAACAGATACGCAAATGCACAGATAAGCCGATACGAATATACGCAGATACGCATATACGCAGATACAGCAGATACGCATATACGCAGATACAGATACGCAGATACGCATATACGCAGATACACAGCTATGCAGATACATAGATACACAAGCAAATCACATAGGCCGCGTCATACGTAAAAAACTTACAGCATTTCTTGGATGTATTACCAGAACGTACGTTTGCACCAGAACAGAACGGTTTGAAAAGAACATACCAAGCTTCGACGGGCTTTTACTATTTACTAACGTTCCAGTTGAAGATGTACTGCAGTAAATAGGAATAAAGTACGAACAGCCACTAATACAAATTGCGAGTAATTTCTAAAAAATACATATTTTACGTATAAGAGAGATCGATGCAGACAGAAAGAAGGGGCACCAATGGGTTCCTCTTATCACCTGTGACTGCTAATCTGTTTATGTAAGAATTTGAGGAACGAGCTCTAAAATCATCGGTGGACAAACTAACTTTATGATTGAGATATGTGGATCACATATTTGTGATCTGGAGAAAGAAAAAACTTATAGAATTTTTGAATCACATCAACCAACTTCATCCAAAAATCCAGTTTACGATGTAAATAGGAGAATTGCTATTTCTAGATCCGCTAATAAGTAAAAAGGAAAACTACCAATTCGGGCACACGGTATATCGCACACCGACATATACACAAATGCTGATTCACACTGTCATCCAGCACAACTGAAATTGGCAATAACAACGTTAGTCAATCGATCAAAGACCTTAGCAAACCGAGAAAAATCCAAGGAAGAATTGAAATACGTATGAGATATCCTAATCAAAAATTGGTTCAATCAAAGTAACATTCAGAGGATTATCAATCCATCAGGGAAGACCGCTCAAGAAACCGAAGAACCAGTGATATCCAACTCTTCTCTGCCGTATATCAAGAGAGCAACGGATTAAATTAGCAGCATTCTACAAACACACCAAGTTAGAAACCACACCGGAAATAGCGAACACACTGCAAAAACCTAAGGATTACATCTCTTTGGAGAACCCAGGCGTATATGAAGTCCCTTGAACAGATTGCGATATGTCTTACATAGGACAGCCAAATAGAAACATACGTGCAAGGAAGGAGGAACATTTAAATGCTATGAAGAACTTCATCGCTGGAGAAGCATGTAATGAGCACTAGACACAAAATAAATTTCGCCAACACCAGATCGTTGGCCAACATCGAGCATCGAACGTCGAACAGTAAAAATAATAAGGGAAGTGCATTGGGATTAACTCCAACATGGAAAGCAGTATTAGAAGAAAATACCGACCTAATGCTTAAAAAAATGTAAGAAATGCAAAAACAGAGAAAGTGAAACTACCAGTTACAAAAAAGGGAAATCGGAACGTATATAAGGAGCAACAAACACCAGGATAAAGGCTTAGGCGAAACGTAAATAAAACAATCCCATCGAGACTAAAAGTGATACGCGGATCAACACCCGGAAAAACAATGTAATGTATGCTATATGAGTAAAAAGTTTGCAATAATGGCTGTAATATGTAAACTATTAACTTTTAAGAAAAATCTGCGTGTATATGCGTATATGCGTATATGTGTATATGCGGATATTCGTATATGCGTATATTTGTATATGCGTATATGCGTATATTCGTATATGTGTATATGCGTATATACGATATATGATGCGTATATCGTCCTACGTATTGGTATATTGCGTATATGCTTATCTGAGTATCTGCGTATCTTCGTATCTTCGTATCTTCGTATCTTCGTATCTTCGTATCTTCGTATCTTCGTATCTATCTTCGTATCTCGTATCTTCGTATCTTCGTATCTTCGTATCTTCGTATCTTCGTATCTTCGTATCTTCGTATCTTCGTATCTTCATATCTTCGTATCTTCGTATCTTGCGTATACGCGTATACGCGTACCTGCGTGTCTGCGTATCTGCGTAGCCGCGTCTCTCCGTTTCTGCGTATCTGTATCTTCGTATCTGCGTATCTTCGTACCTGCGTATCTGCGTATCTGTGTACCTACGTATCTGCGTATCTGCGTATCTGAGTATCTGCGTATCTGCGTATCTGCTTATCTGCGTATCTGTGGATCTGTGCATCTGTGGTATCTGTGTATCCGTGTATCCGTGTATTCGTGTATCCGTGTATCCGTGTATCCGTGTATCTGTGTACCTGTGTGTCTGTGTCTGTGTATCTGTGTATCTGTGTATCTGTGTATCTGTGTATCTGTGTATCTGTGTATCTGTGTATCTGTGTATCTGTGTATCTGTGTATCTGTGTATCGTATCTGTGTATCTGTGTATCTGTGTATCTGTGTATCTGTGTATCTGTGTATCTGTGTATCTGTGTATCTGTGTATCTGTGTATCTGTGTATCTGTGTATCTGTGTATCTGTGTATCTGTGTATCTGTGTATCTGTGTATCTGTGTATCTGTGTATCTGTGTATCTGTGTATCTGTGTATCTGTGTATCTGTGTATATGTGTATCGTGTATCTGTGTATCTGTGTATCTGTGTATCTGTGTATCTGTGTATCTGTGTATCTGTGTATCTGTGTATCTGTGTATCTGTGTATCTGTGTATCTGTGTATCTGTGTATCTGTGTATCTGTGTATCTGAGTATCTGTGTATCTATATATCTGTGTATCTGTGTATCCGAGTACATGTGTTCTGTGTATCCGTGTATCCGTGTATCTTTGTATCTGTGTATCGTGTATCGTGTATCTGTGTATCTATATATCTGTGTATCTGTGTATCAGTGTATCTGTGTATCTGTGTATCTGTGTATCTGTGTATCTGTGTATCTGTGTATCTGTGTATCTGTGTATCTGTGTATCTGTGTATCTGTGTATCTGTGTATCTGTGTATCCGTGTATCCGTGTATCCGTGTATCCGTGTATCTGTGTCTCCGTGTAACCTTTTATCCGTGTAACCGTGTATCCGTGTATCTGTGTATCCGTGTATCCGTGTATCCATGTATCCGTGTATCCGTGTATCCGTGTATCCGTGTATCCGTGTATCCGTGTATCTGTGTGTCTGTGTATCTGTGTATCTGTGTATCCGTGTACCTGTATCTGGGTATCTGTGTGTCTGTGTATCTGTGTCTGGATGTGTGCGTGTCTGCGTATATGCGTACCTATGTATATGCGTATCTGCGTATCTGCCTATATGCGTATCTACGTATGTGCGTATCTGCGAATCTGCGTATCTGTGTTTCTGCGTATCTGTCTCCTGTGCGCCTTATGTGTATCTGTGTATCAGCGTGTTTGTCTGTGGAATCGTAGCTCCTAAACGGATGAATCAATTTTGATTTAGTTGTTTGTTTGAAGGGAAACTTAATTTTTAGCGTTCTTAGGAATGAATCAACAAATTTTTTTAACCTCCAACAAAAAAGAGGGGTGTTAATAGTTCAACGTGTGTATCTGTGTATTTCTTTGTGGCATCGTAGTTCTCAAACGGTTGAATTGGTTTTGGTTAATTTTTATTTGAAATGTGACAACCGAAAGAAATTTTTTTACTTTTTAGAGGTTTTTTAAATGTTTCTAAAACTTGCTTGTGATTGCTAATCCTTATGTTTTTAGTGCCAAAAATGGTTTATTTTTTGCAAGACAATTTGCATTCTTTTTATATCCAATAACACAATTTTTAGTATATTTCGTATATCTTTATTGTACCATATTAAAAAATTAGGTGATTATATTTCTTGGATTATACAGATATATTGGCTAATATCTATGTAAATAGATTTATTTTCATGTCAAAGGCTAAGTACGATGATTATGAGCATCTTCTTATTTTGATTAGTTTAACCTGTTAATATCACCGTTCAAAATTTTTTTGTATTTGGAAAAAATATTTCGAGCTTCTTATTAAAATAGCTTATGTCTTGACCTATAATTTCGGAAGGAAGATTATTTAGATTATTTTAAGGCTAAATAAACTAATTTCTGTTAATTAGAGATGACATAATGGAATTCACGTTAGCGGATTACTTAAGCATAAATTAATATATGCACTGTCTATTTAATAAATTAGTTTAAAATTTGTATTGGAAAAGTTGTACCTATGAGTTAACTGAGTTGACTGAAAAATAATTTACAAGTTTGTATTGAAAACCCTTAAATTGTACGAATACGAATTAAAAAATGTGTACATGTGTTTCCTGTTGTAGTTAGTTGTTCCCTTTTAGTGCGGGTACAGATATTACTATACACAACGGAAATTAAAATTGTTATTTCATTAAAGTTACTTAAGCCTAGAACCCGCAATCATGTTAACATTTACAAACAAGCCAAGTTAATTTTATCAGCATGGATCATGCATGCGTGCATGCAATGCAACAAGGTGGCGTCGACAACTGCACCAAAGGGTTATTGGCCAATCAGGTGATTTTGAAGCATGATATATGCATATATTTTTTTGCTTTATTGCATTTTTATTTAAACACCCACAGATAAGCGGAACATTCATATAAGCATCAACTCGTCTGATAGAGACCGCCCCGTGTGCGGTTATTTTATATATTCCTTATATGATTTTAACATCTGCCATAAATAATGTTCGTAAAATTCCTGACCAAACCCTATAACTATTTTTTTTAACGTTATTTCCGAAGGTCTTCTTCTTTGAATTTTGCGGTCATCATTGAAAATGCAACGTGACGGCTAAAATTTATAACCTATTACGTACTCAATCCTATCACTACTTGAATTAGTCATGTTCAAACAAAGACAAATGATTTTGATAACGCAACCAATTGTAAGTTACTTTTAAATCATAGTTTTAATGTATTACCAGATTAAAGACCCATCAGGCTGGTTAGTTAATTAAACGATTTCAAGAATTCTCCATTCCGTTGTTATAGCGTAATTGTTCTCAAGCAATCTTTTTCTATGTCAAACTAATTTTTCTAATCTCCAGGAATGTTTCAATTAGATAACAATTATTTTACAATGGTGTAATTAAAGTGAAGGACAATAATACCATTTTTATTTTACTTTTTTTACGTTAACGTATTACCAATAGGTAGAAAGAATGTAACCTAGTTTTTGAAAATTGTGTATTTACTATACTCAATTAAAACACACTTTAGCGGTTACACCAATTAAACATTAAAATTGAAACACCCATTGTGTGCTTAATATATCCAGAGATCTACTTACCTAATATTTCATAATTACTTGCAACTTTTTTAATGTAATTACACACTAATTTTTAACTATTAAATTACAGTTTGACATACTGATCTTATTATATAAACTAAATTCAGAACAGGTATCGTCCTGTAATAGATCCTTGTGGGACTCCACTTAAATTTATACACCGAAGTGAACTTGGTTTCAATCAAACTTCATGTTCGCATGAATCTAGAATATAATCAACCCGATTGCATGTGGTAAATTGCTTGTCAGGTTAAATATACAACACACAACAGCAGCGGGAGATGTTCCTAGGGCATCAAGAAGTTGCTAGTGATTGGAAGCTGATCCAATATGTTTGTTTTATTATGCATGCAATCATATATTTTTTCCTGTCTATTTTTTTAATTGCTACATGGTGTATAAAGCAATTAACAATAATGTAAGTATCGTATGATAAAAAGTGATTGTTGATATATTTAATTTGAACAGTTTATGTTGCAGTAACTAACTGTAATAAATTGAAAGTTATATTTTTAAATGTCTAGTAAGGTACTACTGCAAACAAACGGTATGCACAACCTGTTTAAAAACTGAGCGGATTTATTATTTAATTTCTTGTTGTAGTTTTAATAACAATTAAAAAAAAAAGAGAATGGTAGGAAAGTTATACTTTTATTTTTAAACATTTACAACTATCAATTTGTTATTTAGTTACACTTCAAAATTCGATTTTGGTAATAAAACTAAATGGTTTGCAATGACTTAGAAGGTCAAGTTGTGTAAAAGGGGTCAAAAAAAAAAATTAAAAAAAACTAATGATTGGTGTGATTAGTTGTACGGATAGGTGTGTAATATTGCATTTATAATCATAACATACAAAAATATAAGCATTATAACCAAATGATTTTGTCGCCTCAAAGACTTAAAAGTTGATCCAAAATTCATGTTTTATAAATAAAAACATGGTTGTGAGATACTTAAAAAATTTACTATTTTCAAACGTCAAGGTACCGCTTTCTATACGTGACAATGATATTGTATTGTTTTACTGTTGTTTTTCGCAGCAACAATAGTATATTACATTACACTTGCATTACATTTGCTGAAAAAATACCAGGATGCGCTAGCATCCGAGTATTTTTTTAACGTCTCCGAGTCAAACAAAAACACTTTCATGCTGCGTGATGTTTTATATTTTTTCTGAAATCGTTTTGAAAATTATTAAAAATTGTTAAAATTATTTAAAAAAATAGAGTTGAATTGATCAGAGAGCTTTGAAAAATGTATATCAACAATTAAGAGCGTGTTGTCTTAAGGACAAGTAAATAAAACAAAAAATTAATTTTGTGTTTCCTTTCCTTTCTGAGAATTTTCAATAAATAACGATGTCCCTAAGTGATTTTGATTGTAAAATGGATGTTGAAATAAATATAACGGAAGCTGCAACGGCTGCTGTGGCGGAGATACTTCCAAACAAATCAAGGCAGAGGTATGAGAAAGAATACGAAACGTTTATCAACTGGTGCAGCATAAAAAAAATTAAACAAGTTACTGAAGACGTTGTTCTGGTATACATTGCGGAAGGCAGTCAGAGATACAAATCATCTACCCTTTGGAGTACTTACTCAATGTTAAAAGCGATGCTTGTGGTAAAAGAAAACTTAAACATAGGTAATTTTCCAAAATTGAAAGCGTATCTTAAAAAATCGACAGGATACCAAGCAAAAAAACCCAGAGTGTTTACAAGAAGCGCAATAGACGATTTTCTTCGAAAAGTACCTGATGATGCATTTTGAATGGTGAAAGTAAGCGATCATAATTAAAAGTGTTTCAATTGATGTCATACTTATATTCGTTGCAGGTTGTATTAATTATTGCTTTAGCGAGTGCATGTCGATGTGACGAGTTAACAAAAATGACACTTGATGACATAGAGGATAAGGGTATTGTTTTAATTGTAAAAAACGGAAAATGCAGTGTTCAAGCTGTGGGGATTCATACCATGGGGAAAATACCTACCAAAATAGCGGCTTTTCTTGGTTTGCCTAGTTGCACGGAGTATACGAATCACATTTAAAGAGGTAAAATCCAATGAATATTAATTAAAAACTACACGGTACATTTTTTTCACTAAAAATTAGAGTAATACCCATTTTGTATAAAATAGCTTTGTCTCATACTGAGAGCCACATAAATAAGGGGTTCCCAAACACGTAGTGAACTTCAAATACATGACAATGTAAAGGTAAAGTGGCTGGAGAAACCACTCACTTGGTAAGTGAACCATTAACAGTTCACCTAGAACTAAAAGAGCATGAGTCGCAGAATAAATCAAGGATTCAATTCCATCTTTCAAAAATTCGTATAAACGACATCATCCCTACAGTAAGTCGTTAATTAGTCATCAACCTACATTACGGTTAACATCTGCAGAGAAATACTTTTTAACGTCAATGGTTTAAAAGTTCTAACCGACAATGGCCGAATCATTAAACGTCTTTCAAACCTTTGATGAAACTATATTTAAATCAGATATTCAACCTATCTTCCGTATGGATCTTCTAAATATGGACGTTCTGAAGAAATGCGCATTTTAATTCAAAGTCAAGATCTAATTACGGCTACTAACGATAGTTTTCTGTACCTAGAAGGTAAACTTGAGCTCAAAAAAGAAGATGATACAAAATCATGCAACTTAACCAATAATTTTCCCAACTTTCTTTTCAAAGAAATTCGCCACTAAGCCGTTTGGGGTGATCATCAAAGAGTGAAGAACCACTACAAGTAGAATTCGATGAGCAAAGTGGAGAAAAATCTTTTACAGTATGCGTACCATTGAACCACATATTTGGAATAATGGAGGATTGTCGTCAAGTAATCATGAATATGCGTCAAAAGTCGATTTAAATTCTATATCTAGAAACGATACAAACTGGTACTATGGTGACGTTGATGCAGAAATAACCTTAAATAAAATGCAATGGAAAGTACCACACTTAACACTTAGTGATGCTGCGAAACTTAACTTGTTTCAAGGAATAAATAAAAAATCTATTATTACTGTTCCACTTCGTCAATGGGAGTTATATGAATTACCTGCTTTAAAGCAAGTAACCTCAGAGATATGGTATGTATCTTTCTTTGTTTATAGGCAGTAATGAAATTATCCATGCTAATTATTTTATTGGTTATTTCGATGGCCCAATGTGCAATACTTTGAAGCTCTTTAACAAACTAACTATTGAATGCAATCATTTCCTCTATAAAGCCTAAATCGCGATAAAGAATCACTGTATGAACACTTCAAGTAGTAAGCAACGCTGAAGGGTATATGTTTGGAATGAAATCGAGTATTATTCCCAAGCCATGTTAAATTTGTGTACTTTTCTAATATATTTTCTAAATCCGCATAAATTACAAACGGTATCTTTTCTGAAATGCAGAAACTGTTCTGCTTCCGTAGGCAGCCTGGCAGGGCATAGATTAAGTTCATGCCAGTGAGTGACATGTTTTTGTAGAAGGTGATCCGAAGAAAAATGGTTCAAATATCGATAATAAATAAATTTCTTGTGCTCCTTATTGGATAGTTGTTTAGAAAATAGAGCCGACATATTTTTAACAAAGTGAAATGATAAGCAGTATATTTTTTGTATTAATAGCAGTAAAAATACTAAAAGTACTAAGTACTAAAATATTTATAGGTTTTCTAACACGATTTTGATTTCACTTAATACAAGCGGCAATATACCTTTCTGCTGAATGGAAAGTAAATTAACGGAGAGGTTGCTTAATTTTTCGAATTTTTTTATATCGTCTGGTTTAGTGGGAAAGCGAATTGAATCATAATTAAAAACATCTATAAAATAAAGATAACTGTAAACTCTATCTGAATTATGTTGCACAGGATATAATGCCGAAACAACAGCCCACAGGAAGCAATATTCATCATTATTTTTAACATTCACTACTGCATGTCTTACTGCTATGAATCAAAGAACTTTAACGTAAGTCGGAAGGCCACCTCTAAATGGAGCATAGGTATTAATATTTTGGAAAACTATAATAAACATTTTCATTATACCAATCAAGTAAATTGGTTGCAATATCAATGACATAATTTTTTATGGCAAAGTCTTCAACTCGATAACATGCTTTTGAGGTTGAATGAACTTGCAAGCTAAAACAATATTCACCTTTAGCATCGATTACCTTCGCATTAATTTAACCTTTCGTGCAAAACTATTGTATTCATTTTGTAAAAAAATAAGAGGGTCCTTGATGTTTGCTGTAATGACCATAATTTCTGTAAGTAACCTATCATTAAAGCATGAATCTAGAGAGTACCAACCAAATTTGCGTGTACGTTTTTTAGTGACATTAACAATTCCACTATCTGTTTTCTCTGAAGAGTTCTGTCACCATTTAAGTCTTACAAGATAACACTTTAACAATGATAAATTGCTTTCGAGCTTAAGCAAATTTTTATTTGTCTCGAAATAAATTTTATTTTGAATTATATCTTGCAATATCTTAATATTAGTGTTAATTATACGAATGTGCATTACAAATTCATTTTCTGTTTTTAACAATGGAATAATACATCTTGTTAAATTAACAATATCACTACTACTTGGTATAACCTTACTCACAGTTACCTTCAAAATTGTATCCAACAATGCAAAAATGGACTTGTAGCAAATATTTTATTTATTATAACTGATATGTAAAAATTAATAATTTAAGTAACTATAGAAGTACTTTAGGTTTATAATTAAAATTCTGGTCGCGAGTGAAATATACTAACTGGTATAAAACTGCTCTTTATCTGCTTATATAGCATATAAACCCGCATTCAAGGTCAAATATTTCAAACTGGTTATCACTTGTATTTGACTATAAAAAAATTATAGGTATAAATAGATCAAAGCTATAAAGTAATACATAAATTGTCAAGGTTACTAAGTAGGTTTTGCACGAGACAGATATCTATCGTAAATGCTTAGAGTTAGTTTTTTATTTGGATGTTCTTGAATGACCTCAAACTTTTATGGTACTATCGTTGTTTGCTAGGGTGATTAACATTTACACCTGTTACTGATGCTTGCTGAATAATTTCATACGATTTAGTTCATTACCTTTAGATTACGTTGAAATAGTATTCACAAGAACTTCATTTCAGACATACACATATTGCACTTTGTTTATTGTCTTTACTGGTGTTTTACTGAGAATATCTATTAACACCTGTCATTGACCTTGCTGATATCACATGAAATTCTTTCTCATGTCTAGATGTGTTACACCTACTTTATGTTGCATTCATTAGAGTGGGATTTTTTTGCTGCGTCAGTTCATCATACCAACTATCCACTTGTTAGCAATTTTGTTAACGCTAACAGATTTACATGTGTATAATCTTAACATTTTATTGCAACATTCAGTCGTTACGTATTAACACATAATAATAGTTATTCTGAAATGGCATCAGGCAGAAAACGTTCCAAACTGGGATTAAAAAAATCAAACATACTGCAGCACCTATCAGTGCAGCCAGCAAAGAACGGGTACTTCGGTACCGGTGGTGGATGAAATACCCGTCATATCAATCAGAGATAGCGATGTTGAGGATGTTCCATCCCGATGTTTTGAAAAGTAAGTCTACTTTACTTAATTCACAGTTCTTGTTCACTGATCTTTTATAGATAAATTCATCATTCCATTATTATTTTTAGTATCACGCTTGCAACGATGGTAGTACGACCGACCGGCAACACTACAAGATGGGGAAAATTTTGGCGCTAATTGCACCACCTGAGGAGGCCTTCACATAAAATCAGTCGCAGGATCCCACTACCATGGGGAAATTTAAAAGAAAATGTGAGGTGATTGCATCAAATTTTAGATCACTACATTCAAAATGAAGTGTCGGAAGTGTCCTGTGTGTATCCGGCTAACTGCCGAATTAGCGAAACAATTTACAGCAAATAAGACTCAGTATAATTAATGCGGAAAACGTGTTACAGATATGGCATATGCGTAAACAAAGAAATATTTAAATTTTAAATTTTTTATTTATAATGAAACTTCCATACAAACAGAAAGTGTGAATAGTACCGTGTGGAGCAATTAACACTTGAGTTAGCTGACGCTAACTAACAGTTAGAAAAATGGTGGTCTTGAGAAAGGTTGTAACAACTCTTTGCGTTGCTCTCGGGTTGATTATATGTTATGCCCTTCTGGTTTTGTAACCCAACGCGGTTTTATTTTGCCTCGGCTTTGCTTAGTCGTGTTTATAATTTATTATAAACGGGTGTGGTTCGTATTAATTACTTGATAGGCTGTCACCTTAAATAAATCTCTTAAAGCGTTTTAAAACGTATATTAACTAATTTTACAATAAATAAATAATCGATTAACAAATGTATTTATTCTTTCCGGCTCCTCACTCGCTCTCCTGGGGGTTTGCTTTCTAGGTACGTAATCGTTTCTGGAAATATAAATATATGTATTATCTTAACTTACTCCTTACCTAATATGTAATATTTATATTACGGTCCTGTATTTATAGAAGCTGGTACGGTTGCTTCAATATAGTTTTGTTCAACGGCGCCAGTGCAACGAACTCGAATCGTTTCGGGGAAGGAGAAAATCAATATCGTTCTCGGCTTATGCGCATGGCATAATTATTATTCTTCAGTAACTCTGGAGCGCTGAAGCTGGTATGTCGCGCTCCCAGGAAACAATACACGCGCGAGATCCGCGTATGCAAATGCAAGATCTCTGGACTGTCTTTATTTAATTATAGCCGGTTTGATTTTGTTATTTATTTATCTAACTGGATTAATTACGGACTTCTATACTAAATCTAATTATATACAATTTATTAGGAGAACGAAATACTGGATATTAAAAAATGAATTTACTAAGGTAAATCGTAATATACACCAGGTCGTAGTTATATTATTTAATACCGGTAAATATTGGATAATTTACGTACTATCTAATGTTTTACTCTCCGACGGATGTTCTTAACTTATTTACAAATGCTTTTACACTAGGTGTTTCGCTGGTTTATTCTGAATACAAATTTATGCAACAGGTTTCGTGTATACTCTCCTGCGATTAAAGACACTGTGTGGTTATTTGTTTGTCTTATGTATTGTATGTAGGTGTATTAAGGGGGTCTTAGTGATAATCAGGAACGTCGCCCGTCTAACCCGGTAAACTGTAAAAGGTCGTAGGTCTTTACAGCCCTATAACTAACCTTCACTCTCAAGTGTTTAGCGACGTGGGGTTCCCCTGGCACTCTTGGTGTTAGTATATTGTGTGTTTGCAGTGACGTCGGGACTACCCCGTGATACTCTTGGCGTCAGTGTAAGGTTATAACTCCTGTAGACTCAGCCCGGCGTTATTTTTTTATGGTTGTGGACCTGAACAGGGGCCTATCGTGCTAAAGCACTCAGGAACACTTAGGAGGATGGATAGAGGGATAATGAATTGCCTAATGAAACAGCTACCTTAAATTTTCTCATATCATAAGTGAGAGGAAAACAGGAACTAGGAGATCATTCCAGAGTTTAGAAGCCGTGTAGAAAAATGTGGATTGCGCCCGTTTGGTACGACAAGTGGAGATTTGTACTGCATACTGATGATGTGAATGAGCGAACCAGTGTTTCTCGCAAAGATAGCCGGAGATGGTATCAAAGAATGTAATTCACCAGCACAATAGCCGTTGTAATAACGATAATACAAAGAAAGAACTGAAACCATCCTTCTATGCTCAAGGGACTGTATTGAGAAGTTAAGGACGGGTCATTTTAAGCCTAATCGCTCTCTTTTGAATACGATAACGATATCGAGAGCGTATTGGGGACTAACCCAAAGGTATAATTATATTCCAGATGAGGGAATTTGGGCCTTATACAGCAGAAGGAGTTGTCGAGAGGTAAAGTACTGCTTAGATTGTACAAAAGCCTATTTTACGAGCAGCTGTTTTGGTAGCTGACAGAAGATGGTCAACCCATGAGAGATTTGAAGAACAGTCATACCCAACAGAGTAATAGAGTCTGAAAACTTAAGAACTGAGCCATTCATACTTACAACAGGAAATGATCGATCTTTTTGGCGGACATCAACACTGAGTTTTGTTAGCATTTTTAACTAGATTATTGCTTCCCCATTCGAGAATACGTTGAATGTCTTTGTTGATTGAATTTGCCATTTCAGCTTTAATTTCTTGATTTGACATAGAAGGTGGATTATCACTATGAGTAGACTGAGATGAACTACAGTGAAGAGTGCTATCGTCAGCAAAGCAATGGATGGGGTTAGTTGTTGAAAAATAAGGTCGTTTATGTACAGCAGAAAAAGTGTAGGCGCTATAACGGATCCCTGTGGTACCCCGTTAATGCTAACTTCTTTTGAAAAAAGCCATCAACTACGACACGTATTCGTCTTTTATCAAGGAAACTAGAAACCCAGTTGATGAGCGTATCATTTAACAGGTGAGTTTGGCAAGTAAACACTTATGCCAAACTTGGTCAAATGCCTTTGAGATATCTAAAGCGACTACAACTGTTTCACCGGACTGCCTACTGTATTGTTCCAAACTTGGGTCACATATGAAAGAAGATTTTGAACGACTTTGCCTAAACCCATATTGGTGGTCACTAAGGAGTTTGTTAGCAATTTTGTTAACGCTAACAGATTTACATGTGTATAATCTTAACATTTTATTGCAACATTCAGTCGTTACGTATTAACACATAATAATAGTTATTCTGAAATGGCATCAGGCAGAAAACGTTCCAAACTGGGATTAAAAAAAAGCAAACATACTTCAGCACCTATTAGTGCAGCCAGCAAAGAACGGGACACTTCGGCACCGGTGGTGGATGAAATACCCGTCATATCAATCAGAGATAGCGATGTTGAGGATGTTCATCCCGATGTTTTGAAAAGTAAGTCTAGTTTACTTAATTCACAGTTTTTGTTCACTGATCTTTTTATAGATAAATTCATCATTCCATTATTATTTTTTAGCATCACGCTTGCAACGATGGTAGTAGCTACCCCACGACCGACAACACTACAATATGGGGGAATATTTTGGCGGTAATTGCACCACCTGAGGAGGCTTTCACACAAAATCAGTCACAGGATCCCACTACCATGGGGAAATTTAAAAGAAAAAGTGTAAGGTGATTGTACCAAATTTTAGATTACTACATTCAAAATGAAGTGTCGGAAGTGTCCTGTGTGGAGCAGCTAACTGCCGAATTAGCGGAAGACTCTAACAATTTAGAGCAAATAAGACTCAGTATAATTAATGCGGAAAACGTGTTACAGATATGGCATATGTGTAAACAAAGAAATATTTTTTTAATTTTTTTATTTATAATGAAACTTCTCACACAAACAGAAAGCGTGAATAGTACCGTGTGGAGCAATTAACACTTGAGTTAGCTGACGCTAACTAACAGAAAAATGGTGGCCTTGAAAGTAAAATGGTGCTAGTGATTTTCTGGTTGAATCATGAATTTATTGCTCAGTTTATGTTATATTTAAGTGATGTCTAAAGATGAAGACTAATAAATTTAATTTAAATTACTATTTCATAATAATATGTTAAAAAGTTTTCTTTCGTCCTTCGTTTTTTCAGTTATTTGAAATAAATAGTTGTATTATATTTCTTACTAATGCTAGTTGTTAGTCTTTTTAAATGTAGGTTTAGAATTTTTCAAATCCTCAGACATTTTAAGAAATATAGTGCTTACTAATTATATTCTAATTGAAATTATTGCAGAAATCACATCTAAAATCTATCTCTGATTTTATTTACATTTACGTTATTTTCAGTTAGGTAAATTATTATGCGCTTAATTAAGAAATTACAACGAATTATTACAAATATAGGGAAGAAATCGACATAAAAATATTCTAGTAATCTATCCCAGATAATTTTAACGTTCATAGGATAAATAACTCATTTTCCTCAATTCCTACTAATTTAAGTTTTCCTAGCGGTTTCACTGGAAATTTCATATAATACAAATTACACAGTTACGATACGATAAATATGTACTAAGAGTTCGACATGCATGACGTTAATTTATAATGTAGACCTTACCGTAATACAAGCTAGTTTTCCTATACACTGATTGAGAGTCACATTTACTGTCCTCTATTAATAACTATTTACGAACTTTTTTTGTTAGTTTACTTATACCGTATTTTTTTATGTGCCTGAACAGGCTAAGATTTGCGCAACGTGCTAAAACACCCAGGAACACTGGAGGGTTTAGGGATATTTATTGCCGAAGATGTTTATGAATGGCTACCTTAAATTGACTTAAGTAAAAGTTTGGAGGAAAACAGGAATTGGGTAGTGCATTCCACAATTTGGTCGCCGTGTGGAAAAATGTAGATTGCGCCCGTTTAGTGTGACACGATGGAATTTTGAGTGCGTAATTGTGGTGTAAATGGGCAAACCGAGTGTTCCTAGCGAAGATTACTTGCGAAGGTATTAAGGAGTGTATTTCGGAGACATAAAGAAAGAACCGAAACTATTCTTCTATGCTCAAGAGACTGTAGGTCAGAAGTCAGGACGGATCATTTATAAGCCTATGCTCTTTTTGGATGCGGTTTACCATATCAAGAGCGTATTGGGGAGCACTAACCCAAGAGGTAGGAATTATATTCCAGATGAGGCCGAATTTGGGCCTTATACAGCAGGAGTTGTCGAGAGGTAAAGTACTGCTTAGATCTGTACAAAAAGCCTATTTTACGAGCAGCTGTTTTGGTAGCTGACAGAAGATGGTCAACCCATGAGAGATTTGAAGACACAGTCATACCCAACAGAGTAATAGAGTCTGAAAGCTTAAAAACGCAGCCATTCATACTCACAACAGGGAATGATGGATCTTTTTTGGCGGACATAAAACAACACTGAACTTTGTTAGCGTTAAATTTAACTAGATTATTGCTTCCCCATTCGAGAATACGTTGAATGTCTTTGTTGATTGAATTTGCCATTTCAGCTTTAATTTCCTGATTTGACGTATAACTATGAGTAGACTGAGATGAACTACAGTGAAGAGTGCTATCGTCAGCAAAGCAATGGATGGGGTTAGTTGTTGAAGAAATAAGGTCGTTTATGTACAGCAGAAAAGTGTAGGCGCTATAACGGATCCCTGTGGTACGCCCGCGTTAATGCTAACTTCTTTTGAAAAAAGCCATCAACTACGACACGTATTCGTCTTTTATCAAGGAAACTAGAAACCCAGTTGATGAGCGTATCATTTAACCCAAACGAGGTGAGTTTGGCAAGTAAACACTTATGCCAAACTTGGTCAAATGCCTTTGAGATATCTAAAGCGACTACAACTGTTTCACCGGACTGCTCTACTGTATTGTTCCAAACTTGGGTCACATATGAAAGAAGATCGCCTGTTGAACGACTTTGCCTAAACCCATATTGGTGGTCACTAAGGAGTTTGTTAGTTTCAAGGAACGTGAGCAGTTGCTGATTGATGGCTTTTTCCATGATTTTAGACAAAATGGAAGTGATGGCAATTGGTCTGTAATTTGAGGGATCGGTCTTATCACCTTTTTGGGAATAGGTTGAACATTTGCTAACTTCATGATGAAGGGAATTCCAGAAGATATAGAGATCGTATAGAGCTTAGATAGGACTGGTACTAGTTCGGGGAACATTTCTTTAAGACAATAGCTGGGATACCGTCTGGGCCAGTCGCCTTATTGAGATCAAGCCTACTGATGATCGATTCCAAGAGTTGTACCGAAAATGAATTGGTTTCATAACGTATGAAGAAGAGTTGACTAGGGGCACATCTTTTCCAGAATCATTGAGACACGAGTTTGATGCAAACAAATCCACAAAAACGTATTCTACATGACTGTCAACCGATTTATTAGATTTCCATTTAATGTAACATTCATTTTTTAAAGATATTGCGTCAGAACAAGCCATATTGAACCAGGGTTGGGAACGTGAATGATCTACACGGTACTGTTTTTTCGGAATGTATAACTCCATTCCCATGAGGATGACTTCAGATACTGAAAGAGCGATGTCCGAAGAAGAGGACGACTTAAAACAATATTCACGCCATGGAAAGGTTGCAAAGAAATCCGTAAATCACTCCATCGAGCTGACTTAAAACACCACAAGGTTCTATCGGTTTTGCGAACAACAGTGGAATTAGGTACATTAGAAATGATTTTTATTAGACAATGGTCGGAAAGACCTAAAGGCGAAAGAACGGAAGTTTTATAAACAAGAGGGTTTGATGTAAGAAAGAGATCTAGAAGATGTGGAGTATGGTTAGGGTTATCAGGGATTCTTGTGGGTTCAGAAATCATTTGTGTGAGATCACATGAAATAGCAAATGTTTCTGCACTATGACCATCGGGATTTGTAGTAGATGAAAATTGAAGCCAAGAGTTATGAACATTGAAATCGCCTACAAATGAGATATCGCAAGATGGAAACTGAGACAAGAGATAGTCAACTTTCATACTAAGGTAATCGAAGAAGTCTTGAAAGTTGCTGTCATTAGGAGACCTATAAATGCAACAATAGAATTTCACAAAATTAGGACCAGAATGTTTAAACCAAATCACGTCAAAATTTTTATTTTCTAAGGAAGAAACCCTCTTGCAAGCAATTCTGTCCTTGATGTACGCACATACGCCTCCTTTATATCGAAAGTTAGAGTGAAGATGGTATTGAGGAAATTGCAAGTCGGGTGACTCGGAGCTTTCCGAGGAGACTTGTGTTTCAGATAGAAACAATATATCAGGTTGTAATTGTTCAAGATGTTGGTGAATAGCATTAAGATTAGACCTGATACCGCGGATGTTGCAGTAGTGAATCAGAAAGTTGATACTTTCGATGACCGAGGCCGCTTGGGCCCTGCCCTCCCGGACATCCGAATGGGGCAGGATTTTACGTCCGGAATTTATAACCCTAGAAACGCGCGATAGTGTGTTACTAGGTCTGTTAGATTGTATAATTAAACAACTTACGTGTCTTTTGATTGCAGTATAAACGTTAGGTTGCCGGCGCGAAGTGGTACGCGTTATCACACGGTCGCGATGGACTCCTCGGCGGCAATCAACAGATCGGTGCTTCACGAAGCAATCGGTACGGCGGCTACTGGATATTTTGAATGGCGCGACGGTCTATGATCCCGGAGAGATCAGCACGTCGGTGCTTACACAAGCAAACGGTGCGGCGGCTAGGTTATCGGCTTGACTTGAATCTACTTCGATTCATTCGCGGTGATTAGCAGGTCGGTGCTTACCTGAAGCAAACGGTGCGGCGGCGGCTGGATATCGGCTTGACTTGAATCTACTGATTCATCATCCTTTAATTCTCGCGTCGCGGTTTTATAAAGGTGCATCTGTGGGCGGCTTTGCGGCTACAGTGATGCCGTTATTTGATTGGTTGAACCGTTCTGACGTGCAAAACTTACTGGTTTTAGAAATACACGTCAGCGTGATTAATGAATTATTTGTTGTGCAATATCGCGTAAACTTTGAAAGTTTAGATATAGGATGGTCCGCAAATAATTTATTCTAAAAAGCATACGTAAAGGACGCTGGTTCTTTACAAGGTGCTAGTGATTTCGGTGAATCATGAAAGTCAGATGATAGTGATGCTAAAGATGAAGAATAATTTATATCTATCTTATATTAAGAAGTTCTTTTTCTTGTTTTTTCATTTAATAAATAGTTGTATTAATTTTATGTAATGCTAGTTGTTATTTTTAAATGTAAGTTAGAATTCAAATCCTCTAGCATTTATTAGTGCTTACTAATTATATTCTAATTAAATTATTGAAATCACATTAAATCTATTCTCTATTAATTACATTTACATTTTCAGTTAGGTAAATTATTTGCGCTTAATTAAGAAATTACCGAATTATTACAAATAAGGGAAGAATCACAATCTTTCTTCCCAAAATTTAAGTTCATAATAAGAAACTCATTTCCTAATTCCTCTAATTGTTTTCTCTAGCGGTTCATGGAAATTTCATATAATACAAAACCAGTTACGATAGATAAATATGTACAAGAGCGACAGCATGACGTTAATTATAATTATTACTATACCTATTTTCCTATACATGATTGAAGTCACATTACTGTCCCTCTATTAATAACTATTACAATTTTTTTGTTTTTTACTTATAATATTCCCGAACAGGCTAAGATTTGCGCAACGTGCTAAAACACCCAGGAACACTGGGAGGGTTTAGGGATATTTTAGCCTGCCGAGAGAGGTTTATGAATGGCTACCTTAAATTGACTTAAGTAAAAGTTTGGAGGAAAACAGGAATTGGGTAGTGCATTCCACAATTTGGTCGCCGTGTGGAAAAATGTAGATTGCGCCCGTTTAGTGTGACACGATGGAATTTTGAGTGCGTAATTGTGGTGTAAATGGGCAAACCGAGTGTTCCTAGCGAAGATTACTTGCGAAGGTATTAAGGAGTGTATTTCGGAGGCACCAAGAAAGAACCGAAACTATTCTTCTATGCTCAAGAGACCGTAGGTCAGAAGTCGAGACGGATCATTTATAAGCCTTATAGCTCTTTTTGGATGCGGTTTACCATATCAAGAGCGTATTGGAGCACTGGCCAAGAGGTGGGAATTGTATTCCAGATAAGCTCGAATTTGAGCCTTATACAGTAAAAGGAGTTGTTGCGATGTGAAGTGCTGTTTAGATCTGTATGAAAAGTCTAGTTTACGGGTAGCTGTTTTGCTGGCTGACAAAAGATGATCAACCCATGAAAAGTTCGGAGATCCCTAACATAGAAATAGAGTTTGAAAACTTGAGTTCTAAGCTATTCATATTTACAGCAAGAAATGATCAGTCTTTCTTGGCGGACACAAGGCAACACTGCGTTTTGTCGGCGTTCAACGTGAGTAGATTACCCCTTCTCCATTCAAGGACACGTTATAAGTCATTGTTGATCGAGGCTGCCATTTTCACCTTAACGTCCTGAATAGACTTATTGTTGTGGGAAAACTGAGAAGAACTACAATGTAGAGTGCTGTCATCCGCAAAGCAAAGGATCGGGTTAGTCGTTGAGGAAATGAGGTCATTTATGTATAGCAGGAAAAGTGTGGGAGCTATCACTGATCCTTGGAGTACTCCCGCGTTAATGGTAGTTTCTTTCGAAATGAATCCATCGACGACAACGCGTATACGTCTTTTGTCAAGAAAGTTGGATACCCAATTGATTAGCGCATCTGATAAGCCGAACGAAGTGAGCTTGGCAAGTAGATACTTGTGCCAAATCTGGTCAAAAGCCATTGAAATATCTAAAGCTACTACGACTGTTCCACCGGACCTCTCTAATGTGTTATTCCAGAGTTGGGTGACATATGAAAGATCTCCAGTTGAACGACTTTGTCTGAACCCATACTGGGGTTGATCTCTTTCTGCATGAGTTTTGACAGAATGGAAGTGATAGCTATTGGTCGATAGTTTGAGGGATCGCCTTTTTTAGGAATAGGTTGGTCATTTGCCAACTTCCACGATGATGGAAACTCACCAGATGACATCGAGATCGCAAAGAGTTTGTACAATACAGGTACTAGCTCGGGGTAGCATTTTTTAAGAACGATATTTGGAATACCGTCAGGGCCAGTCGCCTTGTTGATGTCAAGTTTATTGATAATTGATTCTAGGAGCTTCTAACGAAACTGGATTGGTTTAATAGCGTATGGAGTAGATTTGTGCGACGGCACAGTTTTACCAGAATCATGAATTTGATGCAAAGTGATCGACAAAGAGGTTGGCTTTTTCAGCAGGATCAGCTACAACAGCTCCGTCGCGAGACGTCATGGAAGGAAAGGAAGATGTACTAAAGTTTTTACTGATGGCTTTAGCTAATGACCAAAATTTACGACCACCCAAAGGATGAGACTAATTCTTTGCATTTACATTCTTCAAACATCGTTTTTGCCTTGGTGATGATGATTTTGCAACTATTCCTTGCGGTAATATAGTCGGCGTGATTTTCGATAGATTTATTTGACCTCCGTTTGGTACAGAGGTTATACTTTCGCGATAACGCCTCAGTGCAAGCCTTATTAAACCAGGGTGGGAACGGGCGTGACCTACATGATTATGTTTTTTGGAACGTATAACTCTATACTCATCGAGATAACTTCAATCATTGAACGAGCGATGTTTGAAGAGGAGGACCGTTTATAAAGCAATACTCACGCCAGGGGAAGGTTGCAGAGAATCGCGCAGTTCGCTCCAGTTAGCTGATTTAAAACACCACATAGTTCTATCTGTTTTTCGAGTAACAGTGGGATTGGGTACAGAGGAAGTTATTTCGATTAGGCAGTGGTCTGACTGACCAAGTGGGCAAAAGACTCTTGTTTTATAGACAAGTGGGTTTGATATAAGTAATAGGTCCAGGAGATGTGGAGTATGGTTAGGGTTGTCAGGGATTCTGGTTGGTTCGGAAATTATTTGTGTGAGATCAAAAGATCTTACAACCTACGTTGTCCTTGGGACACGTACATACTCAAAGTTAGAGTGGAGGTTGCATCTGGGAAATTGCAGGTCAGGCGAATCAGTGCTTCCAGGGGAGACTTATGTTTCTGATAGAAGCATAATGTCCGGTTGCACTTGTTCAAGGTGTTGGTGAACAGAATTAAGATCCGACCTGATACCACGTATGTTGCAGTAATAAATCCATATGTTGGTACTTTTGATGCCGAGGTCGCTTGAGTCCTGCCCTTCCGGGTATCCGAATGGGGCAGAATATACATTTGTGTTAATTAACGCCTTCGTTTTAATGATGTATGTAATATGCAATTCTGTATCCACGTAAAAAGAAGTAAACATTTAGAGTGTTACGCTTTTAAGTTGATGTTTTCCATTCCACACCCAACATGTTTTATCCTATTGTGGTCTCTTTTTGGCGGAGATATCTCAATTTAAAATGGCTGTAACGTAAGCGTTTTCTTAGTTCACTGCCCGCGGTCAGAAAGACTAAATACATGCTTACCTTGTTATCCAAATATTTAACAATATTTTCTACTTCGCATTGCTCTCTAATTACTGTGTTATTTTGTTTTTTAGTACTGGTTCTGAGTGTATATATTTTGTTTGTTCTTAACGTTCGTTTGTATTTTATTGTATCTCATTATTTTTCAATACTGTGGGTAGAAACCAGGACTGAAAATATTTTGTAAGGCCTATATATTTGTTTTTCCATATTTTCTTTTAGTGCTTCTGGAATGATGTAGAAAACGTATTGAACGTATGTATGCCAAATGAAAGACTGGTAATATTGGGAGATATGAATGGATAGGGCAAAAGTGAGTGTGGAGAAAGAAAGTAAGCGTAGTGCGAACGTCCAGAATTAGGGTAGACAAACTAGCAGATAATGGTGAAAGAATGAAATACGCAGATGCTGTGAGTAAAGAGTTGAATGTGAATTAAACAGTGTAGAACGAACAAATAAAAGACTCTGAAGTTGAAAGTGTATGGGTAAGCTTGAAAAACTGTGTTGCCAAGCATATATGTGGAAGAGCGACTCTAGGTAGACAGAAAAATGTGCTTGGTGAAATGAATCGGTAAAAAAGAAAAAAGATGCGTACATGGCAATGATTGGTGCAAAAAATGAAACTGAGAAAAGGCGACTGTAAGTAAAGAGGAAGTGATGGCTGTGGAAGGAGACAAAATGCAGAATGATTTTGAGGGAAATGGGCTGCAATAGTGATGAATACGAGCAACGTATGGGACGATTGTGAAGTGAGGAAATGCTGGCAAGAATATTTCGGAAAGCTGTACCGTAGTGAGAAAAAAAAGACTGAAGGGTTAAATAAGAAGAATGTAGAAGGAATGGTGAATGAAACTGAGAAGGAAATTGGGATAAATCAGGTAGAGAAAACGGTAGAAAGGATGAAAAACGGTAAAGGAGTAGACGTAGATACGGGTGAAATGCTCAAGTATGGAGGTGCAAATTATAGGAGGATTGTGTGGATTTTTAAATGTATGCCTTAAGGGTGGAAAAGTGCCGAGTGCTTGGAAGAGCGCGATAATTGTACCATTGTATAAGGGTAAGGTGAACAGGAGTGATTGCAAGAACTAAAGAGGAAGAAGTTTGGTCAGTGTACCTGGTAAGTATTTGCAAGAACACTTATTGATACAGTACGAGAAACTCCACAAACTAAGATTTGGGATGTGCAGGGTGGCTTCATGCCAGGGAGAGGATGTCTTGATCAGATGGTTGCCCTTCATCAGGTGATCGAAAAGTGTTTAAGTGTAAAAAGGAAGCTATACTGTGGGTTCTGGAGAGATCTGGAGAAAGCATGTGATAAAGTGAATAGGGGAAGCGGTGGGAAATATTAAATGAATATGGCGTAAGTAAAGGTCTAATAAACGGAATAAGAGCAGTATACAACGGTAGCCGGGCATGTGTTAGGGTGAGAGGAGGTGTGAGTGAATACTTTAATATGGAGCAAGGAGTAAGGCAAGGCGGTGTGATGTCACCGTTGTTGTTGAATGTATACACGGATAAATGTGTCAGGCAAGCATGGACCGATACAAATGGTGTAATGGTTGGTGACATAAATGTACGACTTCTGGTGTATGCAGATGACGCAGTCTTATCAAGTGGCAGTGCGGATGAGCAACAAACCGCTCTGAGGAAGTTTGATACAGTCTGTGAGAGCATGGACCTAAAGGTTAAACGTGACCAAAACTAAAATTGTGGTGAAAAGGAAAGCAGTGTATTTACCCTGCAAAATGAAATGGAAGAACAAGTGGACGAGTTGGTATATCTGGGTAGAATGTTTACTGCAAATGGTACAATGGATGGCGAGATTGGACGAAGGATCAATGCTGGAAGGAAAGTGATTGGAAATATGTGGACGATAATGAGAAACGAAAGCATGAGCCTAGCTGCGAAACGAGCAATCTATAGTAGCACGTTTGTCCCGTCACTACTGTATGGAAGTGAGGCATGGATATGTCAAAAAAAAGGACCAAAGAAAAATAAATGCCATGGGTATGAGATTCCTGAGAAGCGCATGTGATATAACGAGAAGCGATAAGATAAATAATGAGTGTATAACGAAGGAGTGTGGCGAAGAAAAGACGATGATGGATAGGTACAAAAGTAGTACACTACGTTGGTTTGGTCACATTGAGAGAATGAACAACGAAGCAAATATATGCGGGTGAGATTAGAGGTAAGGCCGGGCCTGGTAGGCCGCGTAAAACTTGACTGAATGTAGTAGAATGTATGATAAAATAAAGAAATATAAGGAGTTTTAAAAATAAAAGGGCATGTCAGAGACAATGTATGAATTTTGCGGAAGCTAGGGAGGTATGCAGAGATAGGAAAGCATGGAAAAAGATTGTGAATGAAAAATAAATAAGAGGCAGAGATTGTTGTATCTTACTCCGCAAAGGAATGGCTTGAGGGTTATGTTTTGTTATGTTATGTTATGTTATGTTACTTATCCCTATACAAAAGAGTAAAGAATTATTATTAAAGTTATCGTATTCTGTGTTTTTGTTCAAGGTGTGATGGAATTTTTTAGACCAGATTAAAAATCTACAAACTGTAAGGTGTACATGGCCCCACTTTAGCTGCCAAATTGTATCGTACCTAATAAAATTAAATTATTTTAAATTATACAAACTAAACGTTTCAATAACACTTACAGTTATCTTCGTCAGTAGTAATATCTATTAAAATTGTTGAAGACGTTGTAAACAATTTTGTCAAAGTTAAAAAATTAAAACATATCCATCAGCCCGCTATTAATATTGCAGTTTGAGAAACGTATAAAGCCAACTATAGAATTAAATTTGACTAAAGAATAACTAGGTCATTAAAAATTAAATGTTGTTAAACTGTCTTAAAGATGACAAATCAGAACATTATCTACGGCGAAAGCTAACAATAAAAAATGTCAGCCAGTTATTCTTTACTAAAATTTAATTCTATAATTGGCTTTATACGTTTGTCAAACTGCAATATTAATAGAAGGCTGATGTTTATGTTTTAATTTTTCAACTTGGCAAAATTGTTCACAGCATCTTTAACAATTTTAATAGATATTACTACTACGAAGATAACTGTAAGTGTTATCGAAACGTTTAGATTGTATAAGTAAAATACACCATCATAAAACCCAAAAAGGAGAAGTATTTTATTGTGTGATAATGGTGAAAGTTTAAATTTTCATATATCGTACCTATTTTTTAATGTTATACTAATGTTGAACGTTACAAAGCTCCACGTTATGTAACGTGATTGTCTCTGAAATTTAATTTATTTACTTGTTTTAAGAAGGTCTTGGTAGAAATTTTGTTACCTACCTTGTGTATCACCATTATCAACTAAAATAATTTAACCATTAATCTCTTTTGGTACCTTACAATATTTTATTAATTAACTTACAAATGTTAATGGCCTCAGTATGATATTCTCTGCTCAAGAGTTCTGTGACCGAATATAATGCAAAAATTGATAAAGTGTAAGTTTTATGTTCATATGACATGTACGAGTAAATAAAAAAAAAATTACAATCTCTTAACCTAATTTCTTTTTTATTTTCTAAACAAAACTTATCTACTTCGAGGTTATTTGCCCCTTTTTTAACCAAATGTTGATAAATCCGTACCTTGCTGTCGTCTTTATCGTTCACCCGATGACACTTTACGTATAATCTATTAATTATATCATATATACAGTATGTGCCCGAATCAAAGCAAGTAAAGCTTAAAATAATAATCCAATTTAGAAATTGGTACCAACAAAGTTGACATCCTACAAAGGTTTTAGAATTAATGAAGGATATTGAAGAATACAATAATAAATATCTTGTGAGACCATCTTCATATATTCATATAAATATAGAATGAGAATTTGCTGTTGTCTGTCTTAAGAGAAACAACAGCACACCTTTAAGGGGTGGTCGGAAGCTGACAAGATGCCCAAAATACTAGTCCTGGCCAAATTTCATCTCAATTGGTTCAACTTTTCGGAAATTAATAAAAAGTCAGAAAATGAGGGTTCATAACTCATTGTTAGAAAAACAAATTTTAAATATCAAAAGTAGGAGTTTGACGTTTATAGAAAAGAAGGTTTTTTCCCCTAACCAAACTACACGTAGTATGAAATTACAGCTCGTTACTTCTTGAGTTATCGTGTATATAAACGCGCGGCCGGATGAACATCCATCAAATATTTTATTTTATTTTATTTTTAAATTTATAATGTAATTTATTGACCGAATTGGTAATTGTGGGGGTATAGAACGTAAATACTCCAAGGTTGTTATTTACATCCCTCACAATTCTTAAAATTCTCTCGTCAGCCAAACGAAATTTCTTCAGTTTCTGAGGAGGAGGCGCAAAGGGGGGTTATATGATGGCCAGTTTTTGTATTGTATCCATTATTTCTGAAACAGTTGTATATTTCAAATATATAAAAATACAGATTTTCAAATCGCAAATTAATTATGTTCTATACAATGTTTTGATGGAATTTGGCAGCAAAAAATTCATTCCTAAGTTTTTAAGTGTTTGTTCGAATTTTTGCAATATCTGAATAACAATTAATCTTATAAGAAAATGTGTAGACATATTTTTTAAAGATAACTTAATTTTCCTTAACGAGCTCCCAAATAAGCTTTGAAAATTAATTAAGATTTAAATTGCTAAGCCTTAAACTGTATTATCCATATTTTTATTAACCTCATCTGACATGAAGGTTTAAACATCTATCTTAAAGTCCCTAGATTACTAAAAGTAACACGAATAGCAGCCATTTCGGCCCCGAAATTTAAAATTATAAATTTCAGATTTTTGGAAATTATAAATTTCAGACGATCAGGTATTGTAGCCATCAGAAAGTACTCTACTGACAAAAGAAACATTTGAAAATAAAACAAGAAGTCATGAGTATTTACAATTTTTTAATTCAAACTTTGTAAGGCAATAAATAAAAACAAAATATTTTAGCTTTTCGCTTTGCAATACTACGCCTACTTTTGCAGTCCTTGTTTTAGGTTAAATAAATTCCGGAAAATTTAGTTTCTTTTAGTCATGTTTCAGTTATTTTTATGCAAACAATGCTAATGTAAACGCGTTAACTCCTTAACGAGTGCACCACAAACAAAAATATTGCTGCTATGGCACTGTAAATGTAAAGGATCTTGCAAATAACATAAAAACATTAATGAATCTTGCCCTACAGTGATTGCAAGAATAATGTAATACTTAAACTTAAGGAAATGCTTTCACCATTCAACGTGCTTGGTTAAAGATTTAATTCGATTGGTTAATTCAGTAAAGTACGCCAAAATGGCATTTTCAGAAAAAGAATTTGTTTAATTTTTTAGACGCCAGTCCATAAATTGCTAGTAACAATTCATGTATACTTCTTTAGATTTTGTTGGAAGTATATGCAATGTTGATTTATTTGCCATTTCAGTGATCTCTAGTGGAGTACCATTGTCATCGCCGGACATGTTGATTTGTTCATTGATAATAATAATGTAACTAAAAGTTTGTATTATGATGTTTTAAACTACTATCAAGCGGTCAACGAGTAACGAATTTCGAAAACAGTGCACGTTCACAAAATTCTTCAAAGAATGACAGGACTTTAGCAAGTCGGTAAAGTTATAACCTGTACCGTTGAATCAATAATTTTTTACTCGATGTCTGTACCGGGTGGCCAACTAAGAACGGCCGTCGCCCATATCTCAGGAATGGATTATAGCACAGGTTAGGGAAAAAATTTTTAACAAAAGTGGCCTCGAGAAACGCCTGGAAATTATTTTCAGAATTGTAGGTCCACCGGTAGAGGGCGCAATTTTAAAAAGCAAAATTTTTCAAAATTTACTCAATTAAGGGGCATGTTAAATATTATAATCAGATTCCTCGACAAATTCTGCATATTTTTTATTTGACAAGTGTTAGTCCATAACATTAGTATGATAACAGTTTAAATTACTGCAGACCAATGTAAGATCTTTTCATCCAGGCTAAATTGAATAATTTCCGTTAACGCGAACTAGCCTACTAGACGTTGGAAGAACAATTCCCGCCATTTACCTGTTTCTTACGATATCTCAGGATACGAAAAACATATCAACTTGCAGTTTTCACTGTTTTATTACTAATTTAGTCTACTTTTTAAAGACCTACTTAAATTTTTATGCTTCCATTTAAAATTGTAAAGAGAAAACACAATACTAAAAAAATATTAAACAGCGCCCTCTAGCATTTATGTTATTAATCAGATTGCTTCAAATTTACAAATTTTCTATTGTTTAACAAAATCTCTTTCAAACAACATCAAGTTTATTAAAATCGGTCAATCAGAACCTGAATTAACGGCGTTTTTTCTTAACAAGGTTCCCCCCACTCTCCCCCACCCCTTATTTGAAGAGATAGACTAAAACTTGTCAAATAAAAAATATACAGAATTTGTCGAGGAATCTGATTATAATATTTAATATGCAGCTTAATTGAGTAAATTTTGAAAAATTTTGCTTTTTAAAAATTTAACTGTTAAATAAGCCCTCTAGTGGTGGACCTACAATTCTGAAAATAATTTCCAGGGGTTTCTCGAGGTCACTTCTGTTATAAAAAAAATTTTCCCGAACCTGTGCTATAATCCATTCCTAAGATATGGCCGACGGCCGTTCTTAGTTGGCCACCCGGTACATAAGCTGCTGCTCACTTTTTTGACAAAATTATTAATATTAATAAGTAAGTGTCAAGAAATTTAAACAATTATAATTAAAAAATATAAATATAGTTTACTCGAATCTGTGATTAGGCAATCGAATTACCATTAACATCGTATTATTTTTAGTAATGAATCGTTTTTGATCACTCACATTAAGACCAATAGAGGGCGCGGCTGGTACTCATTCCGTCACTTGTTATGGAATAATATTCTATAACGGTGTGTAGAATATAAGGAATTCCATATCTAAAGGTAACATCAGAATGCTTATAGTTTGATTCAAATAAAGTTGGGTATGACTCATTCTTAAAATTACACGAACTAAGATTTAGGCGACGTAAGTCTTTATTAAATCAGCGAAGTATCTTTTAGTTAATATTTTTATCTGCAGATGTATCCACATAAATTTCCATAAAATGTTAAAGGAAGTTGAAAATTATTGAAGGCTTTTTATATTTTAAACTTGAAAAATTATCCATTATATTCACTTATTTTATTGATAGAGTCAAAAACATTTTGCTGCGACAGTGAATTGTTATAATTTAGGACATGGTTTGATTAGAATTAGATGCCATCATAATACATAACCTATATATTTGTAAGTAAACAAATACTTTTTTTGTTTATTATAAATTAAATCATTTCAGGTGGAAAAAAAATTATGCAATTAGTTTTTTATTCTCAAGATTTATAACCCTTCTAGAACCACAATTATTGCTTTGTAATCGACATAATTCTTGTACTCGTAGATACTTTACGATAAGATAAATATCGATACATTTGTAATTATTTCATTCTTATAGAAGAAAGTGTGTACAGTGCAATTATAGTTCGAAATTCAACGAAGTTATAGATGTTTAATATTTTAATTTAGCACATAGTTTAAACAGATTTCAAATTGTTCCAAGTTAAATGAAAAGTAATTTACATAAATCAGTACATGTCCACCTACTGTAGAGTTATCAATATGTTATGTAAAAATTAGAACATTTATATTACATTGTAAGTAAAACATTTAAACTAAAAAAATTATTCACTATCAGAAGTGGAATCGTTAACAGATATAATTAACGGTTGCAGAGCCTCAAAATGTTTTTCAATTTCTCACCGCTCTAATATAGATGCTTCGGTATGTTTAATGAATTTCTGCCAATATTCCTATCAATTCGTTGCAAGGATTCCATCCATATTTTTTTACATGGTCATCGTTAAATTTGGAATTATGCTTTCCTATATTTTTGTTGTAGTGTTCTTTGTAGTTTGACCACAGCAATTGGATTAAATTGACAGTGATAATAGTGGTAACCGTAATACTCTGTGTCCACGCTTGTGTGCTATTTCATCTATTTCTTACACCTTTGGTATCGCATTATCTGCAACTCCTTTTAAACATGCTAGATTCATAAGCTATGTTCTGCTTTAGTAGAAAATTACATATTTCTTCCTTCTTAGATGAATTATTTGGAATTTTTTCTAGAAGTTTGAAATGATAACTAGCATTGTCCATTACAATCAAAAATGGTTCTTTTAAATTTGCAATTAAATTATTTTCAAACCATTTTGTAAACAACTCCTCACACATATCTCCATGATAGTCTGCACTTTGTGACTTTGTAGAAAACAAAAGTGAAGCATCTAAGAATACAGGATTGTATAACTTTTCATCTTTAATAATCTAATATTCTATTAAGAATCGTACCCGAATGGTAGCAATATGTGATTATTTCTGTAAACCTCTCCTACCGTCATCTACTTTAGATGAAAAGCCAATGGAATGTAAGAGACGTCTTAAACTTGATTTGCTGAATTCGAAAACTTGACTATTGCTTAATTCTTTTTGTAATGATGCCAGCGTGACATGTTTACTTACACCAACAGATATAGTACTAAACATTTCTTGCATGTTTGTATTTACATTTTATAAATTTTTCTATTTACAGTATCCTTCACATAGTCATCAACTTCGGTGGACTTAGATTTCGTACGTTTTCTCCGCTTAGCTGGTGACTGTGGCGGTTTAATTTCTTTTTGGGCTTCTGTAACCCTTTTTTTATAACACTAACTGTATTTATACTACCCCCACATGCTTCAGACGTGCGCTAAACGTAATCCTTCCAAGTATCATATATTACACAATCATGTACTACATACCTGTATAACAGATTCAACTGGAATGAGCGCCCCTTGATTGTCATGTTCCCGTTCAAAATAATTAAGCACGTTGATAACTACGAGCTGCGCTTGATCTTATTACGTAGCATATCTAAAATTTTGTAAATTTTATATAAATTATGTAAAAATGTTAGCAAATTACCGATAATTCACTGGACAAGTTGTAGATAGTTTTGAAAAAACTGTTTTTTTATAAAAGTAAAGCAAAATCGCACAAACGCTAATTCTAAAAATGACAGGAGTGGCAGATGCTGCTTCTTAATCACGACATACGTAGTGCGCTAATATGAATTGTACAGCAGATTTATGTTTTTATGACCATCCTTCTCTAATACATGTAGTTGAGAGAGATAAAAATATGTAATTTTATTCGATGAGTCTTACCCAACTTTATTTGAATCAAACTTTACCTTACATTCTACCATAAGCGTAGAAAAAAATATACTTATATTTTTCTAGGAGTGTTAAACATGTATTTAATGAAATTCTCTTCCAAATTTAATTTGAAAGAAGCCCGACATGATCTCACATAGTTTTTTTATTATCAATACTCTGGTTTAACGTATCTAACAGTGAATACGTTCACAAATTCAACAACAATCATTCATTTGTCACTAAATTTTCACAATGTCGTTACGTAAATTTATTGCATTAGAAAAAAATTAAATGTAAGCCACATGAAAATATTGTTTTTTTGAATGCTCGCGGCTCGCCGCACTCGTGTATGAAATCTTAAACTAGAATTGAAAAAACACTTTTTTATTTTCTTCTCTGGGCATAATTATACGAATTAATTTGATCACAGTCTTCGAAAGCACGTAGCTTGGTAAAAGCCCGACGCTGAAAGCTCGAGACGGTTATGATAAAATTATGAGTTATTTATCAACGCTTGAGGAATATTTGGTTAGAACATTTTTTGCCTTGATGACATTTTTGTTAGACATTGCCACACTGTTCAAATAAATTATTTATTTTTTATTATTGTTTATTCGAAACTAGATACATATTATTCCAAACGATGGAATATTCAAAATTAATTAAAAAACAATAACTGACTAACTAAAAAGATGTATTGCTTGTTGTGGAAATGATATCCTCAACAGCCATTTTCTTACAAATAAATTCATTGAAAAACATGATATTAAAATTTCAATCCCATTGGTACGGTGTACAGTACTTGCCGCAGACTAAATAAAGTTTGTTTTATTTAGAAAATATTTTCACTGTAAATATGTCATTTTCATAATTTTCCATCCACTAAGCAAGAATGCATTAACGTACTTTCAATTAGTAAGTCTCAACTAAATGAACAATAAAAAATAAAATGCATCCAGTGGATTAATCTTCTTGTAAGCAAGGCGTCGATCAATGCAATATTTTTTATTCTTTTTGTTTTCGAATGCATTTTACATGAATGCGCTGATGTGCACAAAAGGGTCGATGAGCTTTAATTTACAAATAATTTCATTAAGTCATCTTTCAAGCTTGACTACCTGATAAAGGGTAGTGAACTGCACCAAATCCGCATACTTGACCGTACATTTACTTGCAAAATTTAAAATGAACCTTTACATGCATCACGTTTTTTTATAATTCCCGAGGAACAATCATTAGTTTTATATATTTTACGTGCTTTAAATTTTTTGGTAAAACAAGACTCTAATCCCTTACTTTCCAATGTTTCAAAAGATTTCATATTTATTCTTTTAAAAAACTACTTCCATTGTAATCTTTTTATAATTTTGAGACTACTTGCAAATGACAGGAACATAACTTGAACGAATTTATACTGTAACTCATTCATAGTTACATTAAAAAAAATTTCGACTTTTATTGCCAGATTTTACAAATGAGTTCAGAAGGAAAAACTAATTTTTAATTTATTTAATAAACAGTCAAGTTAGTGGGAACAGATGTAATGTTAATGTTCGTTTTAAATTTTAAGATTTTTAGCAAATGATGTGATTAAATATTTAAAATGTTAAAAAAGTAACCTCATTATGTCTATTTCACATCTGTCTATTAATCGTGGCATCTTAAAATTTTTGTATGTAATAACTTAAACAGTTTAGAAAGTTTCCACCATATTCTGCCCCAATCTTTTTTTTATTAAAATAAGCAATTTTTGTTGTTCTGTGCCTAGTGTCTAACAAGAATTGAATAAATATGTACCATTACTACCAATTTACAAGAGATAAACATACGAATAGTACGCGCGAGCATTTGTTTAACATTAACTCCTGTGAACGGGGAGCCCATACAATATAGGCATTTCGAGAGATATTTAGAAATAAACCATTAAGTACTGCTTACTGCTTACTGCTGCTGTGTGGGAGGTTGCGCCGTCTTGTTTAAAATAATTTCCTCATTTACTTCGTACTGCGAAAATTGTGGAGTAAAAAAATATTCTATATATAGTAAGCCTATGTATTCCTGTAAAGTGACGATCACAGTGTTGCCAAGATTACCTTAAAAAAAAGAACCCTGAGGTTACTAATGATGATGCAGGTGACAAGGATTCACGTCACTTCAAAACATAAATGTCTGCTTGTTGACGTAACCGAACAAAAGGAAATTTTTTCTTCACTAGCCTGCACATTTTCGATTTTGTAGGGATGACAGTGTAGAACTTTGTGTAAAATCCAAGTGTGGTTGTGTAAACACGCGTGCTTCTTTCTATCGCGATTTTGGGGTACGCACCGTTTTGCTTTCCGAGGTTTGATTATCGTTATTGGCGAAGTATCTTCAAAATTCTGTTATTACTAAACGCTGTGATGACGGGAACATTACCCGACCACCTTCAATTGGCAGAGCACAATGCCTGCGCTTTTGAAAGCCGCTGTTTACTCTGCCTCACCCTGTATAGGCTTACTTACATCGATTAATTACTTTCTTGTATTTTAAATAAATAAAACTAAACATCTTTATCTTAAGTAAGATGTCAATGTGAACTATAACCACATAGAGAATTATACATGTATATATATATATATATATATATATATATATATATATATATATATATATATATATATATATATATATATATATATATATATATATATATAGTGTTGCTTAAGTGTATGTACTTATTTTAAGGGTGATTCCTGAGGCGATTTCGAGCCGGAAAGTTCATATGAATGTATGTCCTCAGAAGCTTCGTTATCGATCTACAGGCTGTTTTTTCGGTTTTTTCCAAATTTTTCGAAAACCCTTCTAGATATTACATTGAAATTTTACATATTGTATAAGGGCATGAAGGTCCTTATTTCAACTGAAAAGTTCATTTTAATTTAACCAGTGGCGTAGATACAGCTAGGTGATGACATAAATTCCACAAAAAAATGTGATACGCCACTGTTTTATATGACGCGTTTACACGATATTCATCAGAAATCAATTCCGAACAAAAAGGTCTCCATACATTTCACGTAAACTCACCGTTTAGGAAAATAATTAAAAGTCGTCGTTATAACGTTATTTACAAGATAAAGGTATGTCACAAACACAAGTGAGCTCTGTCCGTTGATAAGGAAACATCGCTATGTATTTCGTTAATAATCCTGTCATGTCAGTCTTATTCTTGGCAGGCAATAACTAGTTTAAAAATTTGTTCTTTTTGTTGTTTTCCAAGTGTTTTGTCTTCATAAAAGTAAGAGAAATGATCAATTATGCTATTTCGGAGATGATCACCATGCATTTCGTCTATGGTCTGGCTGACGGCAATGCTAAACAAGCCAGGCGTCTTTACCAAGAAAGATTTCCCAACCGTGCTGTTCCCGATAGTAGAACATTCACAAACATCCATCTGCGACTGTCTCAATATGGCAGTTTACAAAATGGAAACCGAGAGGGATGACCTCGTACAGTGAGGACGGCGGAAGTAGAGGAGGCTGTTCTCAATGAAATTGAACAGAATCCAGGATCTAGTACACGCAAAATTGGGAGTGCGTTGAATATTTCCCACAAAACTGTATGGGAAATTTTGAGAGAATATTTGCTGCATCCGTATCATCTGCAAAGAGTGCAAGCTCTCCTTCCACGAGATTTTCCAGCACGCAGGAATTTTTCCATGTCGTTTCTCCAGAAGGTTGCAGAAAATCCTCTTTTCGACAGGCAAGTTATCTTCACGGATGAAGCAAATTTCTCCAGAGAAGCAATCAGAAATTTTCGTAATGCTCATTTATGGAGCGAAGAGAACCCTCATATAGTATATCTATAGTATATCTATAGTAGAAACAAAATTTCAGCAGCAATTTTCAGTCAACGTGTGGGTTGGTATTATTGGAGATTTTTTAGTTGGACCATTCTTTCTTCCAAGGCGCCTTGACGGCAATACCTATCGTGCGTTTCTTCAAAATAATTTGCCTGAATTACTAGAAAATGTCCCTCTTCTAGTACGTCAGCACATGCGGTTCATGCACGACGGTGCCCCGGCCCACTTCAGCATTTTGGTGCGTGAATATTTGAATTCAGTTTACCCAAATCGATGGATAGGTCGTGAGGGGCCCCAGTTCTGGCCACCGAGATCGCCTGATCTGAACAGCTTAGACTTTTATTTCTGGGGGCATCTTAAAACTCTAGTTTATAATACACCAGTTCAGACGTTGGAAGACTAACGGAATAGAATAATTGAGGGCTGTGCAACCATACAGAACACACCGGGAATTTTTGAAAGCGTGCGTCGTTCAATGAGGAGAAGAGCAGAAGCCTGTATAGAAGCGGATGGTGGACATTTTCAGCATTTTTTATGAGTGACTGCACAAAAGTTTTTCCCTTTATTGTTCAGTTTCTGTAAATAGTTTCTATGTTAGGAATAAATGCACGTTATAACGACACGACACTTTTTAATTATTTTTTCCTAAACGGCGAGTTTTACGTGAAAATTTATGGAGACCTTTTTTGTTCGGAATTGATTTCTGATGAATATCGTGTAAACGCGTCATATAAAACTTTGGCGTAACACATTTTTATTGTGGAATTTATGTCATAACCGAGCTGTATCTACGCCACTGGTTAAATTAAAAATGAACTTTTCAGTTGAAATAAGGGCCTTCATGCCCTTATACAATATGTAAAATTTCAATGTAATATCTAGAAGGGTTTTCGAAAAATTTGGAAAAAACCGAAAAAACACAACAACTTCAACAGCCTGTAGATCGATAACGAAGCTTCTGAGGACATACATTCATATGAACTTTCCGGTTCGAAATCGCCTCAGGAATCACCCCTTAAAATAAGTACATACACTTAAGCAACACCTATATATATATATATATATATATATATATATATATATATATATATATATAGATATGTATATATATACATGTATAATTCTCTATGTGGGTTATAGTTCACATTGACATCTTACCCCTTAAAATAAGTACATGCACTTAAGTAACACCCTGTATATATATATCGGGGTTACTAATTACAGATCGAGGTGACGTGGAAGTCATTGACTTGGTCAAGAAACAAACCGGAAGTGGGTGGTGTAGCTGAGAAACAAACCATGATCTTGTCTATACTAAAAGGTTTTTGGGTTCGAATCAGTCATGCTTTTGGTTGGGGGTTCTTGTCCATGCTAGAACCGGTGACACTTGCCCGCGAGGTTCATGTCTACTCTAGATCTTTTACAATATGCAATCCACCTGCTCATAAGAATGTCCATTTTGAGAAAAAACTTTGATAGTGTACATACGATGCTGAGGTGTCCACTGCTTCAATAATATAGCTACCCAACTTCGGACCTCCATAGGGAATTTACATGTGCAAAAGAGGGAGATAAAATGCGTCAAGGTCCAAGCCAAGCACTTTTTCGCGAGACACTCAAGGTTATTGACACAATGTGCAAAGTTATATATTACTATTCTTCGAAATCTAAAAGTAGAACCAGCTCCTGAAAACCCCAAACTTTATTGACGTTTAAAAGTGCGTCAACGATAAGAGAGAGAGAGAGAAGAGAGAGAGAGAGAGAGAGAGAGAGAGAGAGAGAGAGAGAGAGAGTGGTGATTCCTAGAAATCTAAAAATAGAACCAGTTAGCAGTTCATTGACCTTTTCAAAGTTATTAACTTAGGATAAAGTTTATTCACCAGGACATGCTGTTAGTAAGAAATCTAACAATCAAACTAGTACCCAGAAATGGGAGGGGTTCTTAATCCCCGGTAGTTGGTGGATTCTTAGAAACCTAAAAATAAAAACAAACCCCAAAGTTCATTCAATTTATTCAATTCACAACAAAACAAAAACAAACCCCAAAGTTCATTCAATTTATTCAATTCCTGAAAATAAAGTTATATCAAAATTCTCATAAATGCGTGTCTCATAATAAGTAATTATACAATCTAAAGTTAAAATAGTACTATCATTCAAAAACAAAGTCTTATACTTGCCTTGAACACATACTTAGTGCTTGGCATCTTTTTAATCTCTTCAATGAGGTTTTCTTCTTGTTTGACATGTCTATAAAAGCAATTAAAATTAGCCATTCCATTCAAATGCCTACAACTACATACCATCATACAATCATTGCTTTAGCACGAGGAGCAAACGAAAACACGCACGCACGTACGCACGTACGCGCGCACGCACGCACGCACGCATACATACATACACACACACACGCGCGCGCGAAAACAAGCGAATGCGAAAACATACAAAACACGAAAACACACCAACACAAAAAACACGCAAACACGAAAACACGCTAACGCGAAAACACGTAAAACGAGAATACGCAATTACGAAAACACACAAACGAAAACACGCTAACACGAAAACACGCTAACGCAAAAACACGAAAACACACAAACGAAAACACGCTAACACAAAAACACACAAACGAAAAAAAACGCTATCACGAAAACACGCTAACACGAAAATACGCAAACGCGAAGACATACAAATGCGAGAACACGTAAAACGAAAACACGCAAATACGAAAACACACAAACGAAAATACGCCACCGAAAAAGACGCTAACGCGAAAATTCGTAAAGCTGCAAACATGAATCAAGACGGGGAGCACCGTTAGGAAAAACAAGTTTATTGACAAAATTGAAGGAAAGCTTAGCGCTTGAAAATATATTATTATTATAAACAACAATACTTCATTTTTATTTAATAACAACCTTTATCGGTCTTCTTCTTGAACCGTGATTCGTCGCTATCATCATCATGGTTTTGAGATTCGTTCTTCTCCTCTACCTCATCGCTCTTCTTCCTCTTCTGTGAATCATCACCATTACCTTGGATGTGAGATACATTCAGCTCATTCACCTCATCGTTTCCATCATTATCTTGAACGGTTATGTTGTAATAGTTTATTAACAAGCCAGTAAAATCTCTAATGTCCGCTGATGTTGGCTCATAAGCAGGAGGATACATCATAATAATGCTCACTCGATGACATTTACACTTTAAAGAGCGAAACACACGAGAAACCAGAACGCTGCTAGCCTAGGGTCTTGTGCGCTGGCGCATTCGTCAATGTTCAGGTAGAATCGGTTATCTTCGAGGGAAGTTTGCAGTATTGACCTAACCACACTCTAATTTCTTCCCTAGGGGCATGTTTATAAATCTAAACTCCTTTTTTATGGCTGAGGTATTTTCTCCTAAGACAGCAGTTTGCGCGTCGTGTTTTCGTGTTTTTGCGTTAGCGTGTTCTCATTTGTGTGTTTTCGTATTTGCGGGTTTTCGTTTTACGTGTTTTCGCGTTAGCGTGTTTGCGTATTTTTTGTGTTGGTGTGTTTTCGTGTTTTGTATGTTTTCGCGTTTGCGTGTATTCGCGCGCGCGCGCGTTCGTGCGCGTATGTGTTTGTGCGCGCGCGCGTGTGTGCGTGCGTGCGTGCGTGTGTGTGCGTGCGTGCGTGTTTTCGTTTGCTCCTCGTGCTAAAGCAATGATTGTCGATTGTATGTAGTTATACGCAATATTGTGTTGACTAAAAGCCATAATTGGAAACTCTGCTTGCTAAGCCCAGTCCGTGGAGTTATGTTTAATTAGCTTTTCGACAGATATATTTATGATAAGGTCAGGCTTACATGTAAAATAATATGGAAGTGAAACTAGCTACATAACGTGTTTTGCTGTTACACGCATCACAGTATTGAAGATTCTGTTTATGTATTAGAAAACGTACTACAGTCTCGAAACAGAATGCAGATAAAATTGAAAGAAATGAATACGGTACAACTTCTGTGAACGAACTGAAAGATTTGGAGAGCATTTCCAGAACCGTGCTAAAACCAGTTAATTTAGGGATAACCTCATCTCCATGTAATAATAGTGTCTGATAAAAAACTGTCAGGGGTTATTAGCTGCTTTATAGGTTGTTACAATATAATCGTTCAAGGTGAAGACGATGAGGTGATTGTATCTCAAAATCTCGATGATGGTGATGCTCTATGAAATTTCAAATAAAATTAGATTACGTCACTCTTATTTCAGATTAGAAATTTTAAAGCGTTTAGTTAACATTGCTATTAATCTCAACTGATAAAAATCCATATAACGTGAAGTACATATGTGCGTGTGTGTGCGTGTGTGTGTGTGTGTGTATGTGTGTGTGTGAGCAAAATTTTTAAAATATTTGTAAGTGTTTTGAAGTACAACATAATTGCTAAATACGAGTAGCAGTAATCAGGTTTTGTGTATTACTTTCTAAATTAGTTAATGGTCGGAATGTAATAGCCAGTTTATATCCAACCATTCACAAATATATATATATATATATATATATATATATATATATATATATATATATATATATATTAGTGTGTTGTGTGTGTCTTTTACCTGATATTGCTAACAAAAATGTCGATAAAGATTTTTAAAATGTATTATTACTCTTATAGGATGCCGTCATAAGATCAGCTCTACAAATAGTTGGTACGTATTCGTGGATTTTAAACTTGTAGTTATTGTTAATTCGCGTATAATAATAAAACCAATAAAACCTTTTGCCTTTTATTTCCATTATATCAGTTTGATATTCTTAAAAACATGTTAATTTAATTTAACTCTATGTTATATTTAAGTAATTATTACTTTCCAGTCTTTTTAACGGGGTTTTTATAACTGTTAATGAACACGTTACTATGAAACAATTTTTGTGTATGTAATTGAACATGCAAATAAATCAGACATAATTTTCCGAATGTATAGGTGGTGCCTGTTTAGAAAGATCTGCCTATATAAAAAGTAGCATTGCATTAGGGTAGAAATTATTTATTATTTCACGTCATATTTAATTTAGGCTTTAATGTATTCAGTTTTGAACTGTAATCTGATTTCCGCAAACTGTAAGACATAATTTCGGTTGATTGATTGAAATTGATCTGGTTGATTTGATCGAGCATGATTTGTTTGAGATTGATTGATTAATTAATTAATTGATTTGTGTGTGTGTGTGTGTGTGTGCGTGCGTGCGTGCGTGCGTGCGTGCGTGCGTGCGTGCGTGGGTGTGTGTGTATGTGTGCGTGTGCGTGTGCGTGTTGGTGTGCGTGTGCGTGTGCGTGTGCGAGTGCGTGTGCGTGTGCGTGTGCGTGTGCGTGTGCGTGGGTGCGTGGGTGCGTGCGTGCGTGCGTGCGTGCGTGAGTTCATCAAAAATAACCCTAAGACCAACTCCAGGTCCAAGACCAACCCCAAGTTCAAGACCAAACCCAAGACTGCATACGCCCCTCACGTGAGCAAGTACAAAAAATGCTGTCCAAAAGACTAATTAGGGTTGAATATTTCATCAAGGGCTGACCCTAGAAAAGAAACCATAGGGGTGAAAATACCAGCTCACACGTGTGCGGTCATAAAAATAGGGGTGAAAAAACACGTTCTACACGAGGGCGAGTAAAAAACAAAAATAATTAGGGATGAAAAGGGGTTGAAAAAGGCGTCAAAAATAGGGGTGGAAAATATGGTTTCCCACGTGGGCGGTCTTGTGACGTCAAAATCCAAGATGGCGGCGGAAATTGTCGGGGTACTACTAGTGACATAATTATCATCCATTTACAGGACGATTTGATGGTTATTTTGATACGTCAACATTCTTAAAAACTCCCAGTGTGCACTTCTGCTTTGATTTCACATATACCAAGTTATACCGCACGGATTTTCCTTCTTCGAAAATATCCCAGGGTATATTAGTTCTGGTTTCTTTACGATGAACGCTAGTACTAGCTATAATCAAGTTTTGAACGTACTCAAAGGGGCTGGTTGCCGAAGTTATTTTGTGAAAAGAAGTTCCTAAAAACATACATCGAAATATGCTTCCTTTCCGAGATAGAGAGTGTTTAAATTTTAATTTTTTATTTATTTTTATTAATTTTCATTGACATTAATTTTGTAGCAAACTAATCATGAAAAATGCTAATTTGACATTTTGACGAGATGGAAATTAAAAATACACAATTTACAACAAAAAATGTTTTGTTTTTTTGCTCAAAAAAATTTTAGAGACCAATTAAATTTAGAATTGATGGCGGATGTCTACAAAAATATCAAAACCACCCTGAAACAATACTTTTATTTCACTTACCAAAATATGTAAAAAGTATTTTAGAATCATGAATAATTCATGTTCCCCCGAGGGCGAAAATAGTACTGAAAGCAATCACATTTTGTCTATATTGATTTAAAGTTGAATTATGTAGACTATAAACTTTAAACCTTTATTACTTCCTTTAAAGTTCAAGGTGTGGTAATGTCATTTCACCTACGTTATTTTTTAGTAAAATTTAATTATGCCGTACTTAAAGCGGTAGTAAGGGCACTCATTTAAAAGGTATAAAATTTGTTCCTACATAGTAATAAAATAATAAGAGAAGATCAGAATCTTATCAGTGGGAAAAAGGATTACTATCCATAATGTGTAACGTGTTGTAGTAGGAAAAGTTGAAGGTAGATGATCTAAGAGGGTTAATATAGATTAATTTTATCGTGCATTATAAAAGGGTAGGTTCAACTCAACATGAATGGAACCGTCCTAAACTACGTTCAATGTATAAAAACGATCCACACCCTTAGTAATTAATGTTGACAAAGTCTTACCTTTTATATAAACATCCCTCCTCTCTCTTTCCTAACTTTATGTGTACGCTAATAAAAGCAGTTATATTGATAGTTCAGTTCCGTAATCTTTCTTTTTATAACGTCGATTGAATTTTCATCGTTCTGATGAGATTATCTTTATGAGTCATCATTCCTGGAATTAATTAAATAGATAAATTGTCTCAGTTATAAACAATTGATGTTTTATATGACGTATATGACTTATTATTAGTTATTTTTCTATGTTCATTTAGAAATTAACGGCAATTGCAAGGTAAGTTACCGTTAACCTTTGTTTAACAACAACAGCGTGACTAGTAGATTACTTTTAACATCTTTTTTCCCTCGTATTTGATAATTTTTTTTGACAGACATGATTGAGTGTGTAACTAAAGATGATATCTATTTTTTCAACACACTTACTATTTTAATAAACTGTTGTTTCTACCCACGCACGCATCGGGACCCGTTACTTTAAAAAACTTCTTGAATTGATTAAATAATCCAATTACTTTTTTTTTTGCGAAAGTAAGAATTGAAATTTGCGGGTTAAAATATTTAACCATCTGTTTTTATTAAAATGGCCTAGACAGTTTTTGATCTACAAACCAAATATTAATAACTGCCAAATCGTACAGAACTAAGACGTAGAAAGAGTGCCATATAATTTTTGAATAAATATTTCCTAGTGGATAGTGTTTTTAGTTAATTCAACATAAGTCAGCAAGCCACATAATTTTTTCCGCTGATTTTGATAGCTGTAATCAGGAAAACAAAAAAAGATCAGATAATCCCCCCCCAAAAAAATGTATAACGAAATAACATGTATATTAAAATTCTTGTCTTTTAGGTATTAAATCGTGTATTTTTTATGTATGTTTATATAAGTTTATAGTTATCGTCCTCAGTAAATGGTAATATCTTTAAGAATGGAAACTTCAGGGATGATTGTTAGGTAGCAATTCTTG